>CM040183.1:17147684-17172684 GCA_022606455.1 Callitettix versicolor | reverse complement strand
ATCTTAGGCCTCAAATTCCGTAACAACCAATTACTCCACATCAGGAATGAAACTCTTTACCAAAAAACTGAAACACTATCAGACACAATAAGAAAAAGGAGAATTGATTTTTATAGGCACATCCTCTGAATGGACAAAAATAATCCAACCAAAAAAATATTTGACTACTTTCACAATAAAAGAGCCAAACCACTTTGATTTAGAGAAACGGAGAAAGACATAACAGAACTACAAATCACTGACATTATGCTCATGGACAAAACAGCCAAAACAATAACCAAGGACAAGAAACAACGGTTCCAAGTCAAACGAACGTTCAATCCAAGTGAACGAAACGTTCAAATCCAAGTGAACGATACAAATCTCTGACGAAGAAAGAAAAGCAAGATCACAACGAATGAAGCAATACTGGGCTACGAGGAAGTGTTTGATTAAAAAGTGATTGATTTAGTGTACCTCAAAGTTGGGTGAAACAAATAAAGAGAGAATTTAAAGAAAATAAATAAACATAAAAATTATTAGAATAACATAAAAATACTTTATAAGAAAAGTGAGAAAAATTAATAATATCAGGGACTATAGAATAACTTGAATAGTCCTTGACAAAAAAAATAAAACTACTTTTAATTGTTATATAATCGTGTAATACAAAAAATACTACATCTCGAAATTAACTAACACAAACTCATTCACTTTGAGAAATGAATTTGGAAATTGCATCTCAAGAAAGGGCACATTAAGTTTTGTATTTAAGTAATATAATTTAAACGTTCTAGCATACTGGACTTGATTTCCTCCGGGAATGTGTTCCATAGATGGTAAGTGTATACAGTAAAAGACTTATTAAACATAACAGTATGGTGTAAGGGTATAGTGAGAGTTAAGATACGAGTATTCCCGAGATACTCGGTTACAGTGCTTTGTCAGGTTGGATAGGATTCAAGGTGAGAAACTACACAAATTCCATTGGTGACTTCCCAATTAATTATCGAGGTTCTTGCAGATACTTGCTCTGCTGATTACCTTTCAGTACCCTTTGCTGTTGATCCTTATTATGGATTGTGTGCCCCATTTGACTACTTTTTTCATGAAAAATGATGATGAAAATTTATACGAGTATATACAAGAATGAATGAATGACTTTCTAGAGTTACTAGCACTGCCACCATGAAAATCTACTGTGCTCCTTTTCTACATTCCTGAGATGCTCAGTTACAGCGCCTCCTCCTGATTTCCCAAATCAGTGCTTGCGGATGCTTTCAATTTCTACCCCACCACACGTGCTGGTCAATCTCACCTCTTGACCCTTATCACGCGTGCTGTACCCCATTTAGCTAGTTTTTCGTTGTGCGATAAGTTTCCGCTTGTTCTATTTACATTCATGGGATCATGGGTAGCTAGGGAAATTATGACTGTTTGCACAGAGCTCTGCATGAATTTGTAAGGGTAAAGTATAATGTGAGGTTGCCAATGCTCCGTTTGATACACCATTAGGATAGTTCAAACCTCCATCAGCACTGGTCACTTTATACTTTACAGTTAGCCAGGTTATGTATAGTAGTGAATATGTGTTTTAAGTAGATGAATGAGAGTAGTATGAGCTAGAGGTACGGTGGGATCGCTAAACCCATCAGCTGCTCATTTCACCTACCTCCTTAGCCGCCTCGATGGCCTAGTGGATAGCGTACTAGGCTTTCACCCCGAGGACCCGGGTTCGATTCCCGGCGAGGGCTTAGCATTTTCATACGCTATAAATCATCCCATCGTCTGCATTAGACCAAGTGTGCACAATAGTCGGACGTTAAACAAAAAAAAAAAATTCACCTACTTCCGTCGACTTAGTGATTGTTGGATAAATTAAACGTTATATAATACCAACACATTTGACTAGTATTCAAGATATGAATTCGAATTAGTTAATGAAAAAATAATATCATTATTGTAACATAGCCACCGGACCACATATTCAAATGATTGATTATGATTATTCTTCCCGTCAGTGGTCTATCAACTCTCCTCATAAAAGCTACCGCGGTTTCGAAACTCTATAGTTTCATATTCAGGCCGTTATACAAAATGTTAAATCCCTCTGTCGAGGTCGTCACAAAGTCAAACGAAACATTAAAACATACGTCACAAACACTGAACACAATTACACGTTTAAAATATTCATCATGAAATTCGGCTTGGTTAAGCTACACACGCGACTCGTACGTCGTTACATTCAGGACTGCTATAAAAAAATAATAGTAAATATAATTGACATATCCATTATTATAACAAAAAGTCCTTATCTAAAAATCTTAAAATAATGGATATTGAATATGGAGGGATTCCAAGGAAGATTGCAGAAGAAACCTTGTGTGAAGTGGTCCGAAGACAGAAAGATGCTGCATAGTGAAAGGATGAGGGAATATTGGAGGGAACGGAAGAGAAAGCAACTAAATGTGAAGAATTGAAATTGTCACGTGGTCCCCCATCGAAAGAAGAAGAAGAATTGACATAAATAATTCTAAAAAAATAAAAATAACGTAACAGCTTGAATGAATAAACACACTATAATTTAGTTTCGTCATTAAAACTACCATCATCTCTATTTCTTGGTAAACCTATTTGGCAGGAGCACTAAATTTACCTCGCTCACTACGCGTCCGCGCTCCGATTTTATTTATTGCAACCAAGCCGCTTCACACGCTCACATAAATTTTCGCAGGTATTTTTTGTTAGACTCCCTCGGTGTTTTTCCTACACACTGGCCCTGGATCAACTACATTCCTTACTTGAAATCTCTAGGTCACATTTTATGGCCGCCGTTACAATCACGCGTTAAACGCGGGACTGGCAACGAGGTTTTGTTGTTGTAGACCAATAATGGATGCAGTTTTTGTAATCGATGGACAACGGGTTTTAATCGATCAATCGTATTTTGAAATCGATGAATGATGAAAGAGGCCTACTCAAGGACTCTGGTTTTAGTGCGAACATCTGTCTGTCTGTCCTCTGTCACCTGTATGGTAAGTCGGTAAACAAAATTAATTTGCAGGTGTGCACAGTATCAATCTTAAAGGTACTGACAAAATAAGTATGGTGTCTGAATTAGGGAACAATGTGTACATAAAACAGTAATTAAGCTTACATAAAAATATTACACAATAAGCTTTAAAGTACAGTTACTTAAAGTATTGTAGATGATTTCGTTACTATAAGAGAACATAATTTTCAAGAAAACCTACAATATATTTTCATTTTTGAATCGAATAATTTAATGTTAGCTTTGGCGAAAGAGTGAATAGATAAAAAAATCTACCGAACGGAAGAATGTAACGGAAGTATGCAACGAACGAACTTTGTCTCTATTTCTGTCTCTTTTCCCTCCTTTTCGATAACAGTACACGCATATTATGTTAAAGCGTTGTGTTGCTTTGTTTCCGGTATTTTTCCTTAATTAAAGAACACATTCACGATGTAATCGTTTATAATACATTCGAAATTAATATAAACGTTTATAATAATTGTTGTTAATATTAACATAAATTCAAATTATTTCCTAAAATAGACAAGTGCTCATGACATTTTTTATAGCTAGATAGCACTTAAAATAAATTCAAATTATTCCCTAAAATAGACAAGTGCTCATGACATTTTTTATAGTTAGATAGCACTTAAAATAAATTCAAATTATTCCCTAAAAAAACAAGTGCTCATGACATTTTTATACCTAGATGGCACTTAAAATAAATTCAAATTTATCCTAAAATAGACAAGTGCTCATGACATTTTTTATACCTAGATAGCACTTAAAATGAATTCACATTATTCCCTAAAATAGACACTTTGAATACACCCAGTTAGCACTTAACATACATTAAATTATTCCCTAAAATAGAAATTCAAATTATTCCCTAAAATAGATAAATGTTCATGAATTTTTTTTACACCTAGATAGCACTTAAAATAAATTCAAATTATTCCCTGAAATAGACAAGTTCTTATGGAATGTTTTATACCCAGTTAGCACTTGACATAAATTCAAACTTCCCTAAAATAGACAAGTGTTTATGAGAGTTTTGATACACCCACTTAGAATTTGGCATAAATTCAAAATATTCCCCAAAAGAGACACGTGCTTATGTGAGATTTGATATACCCAGTTAATTCGAACTTTACAAAAATTCAAAATATTTTGACCATGATTTTATATTTTATTTGTTAATTTTTGCAGCACCTTATTATGATAAAAATAATACCAGAAAACAAAAGTTAGACAGTGAGCGCTGTTAAAATGTGAAGCCCACAACAGACACTGTAATGAAGTGATTTAAATCCTAATTTAATTAAGTTGAGATAAGCTAAGTAAACAAACTTGATAATCTCAAATGTACAGATATGTCCTAAATAAACAAGATGACATCTTACCCCACTATCAGCAGCAATACCTCACCAACAGAACCAGGGTATATAAGCAGCTGCACAGCGCTCCAAAAGGCAGTTGGGCTCCTCCAGCCCAAACCCTCCCTATCTACCTATCCTAGTGCGGTACCGGCGTGTTGAGCCGACTGCACATCCGTGGACTATACCGGCGTGCTGAGCCGATAGTCATTCCTTCCTTGGGGTTATACCGGCGTGCTGAGCCGATAACCTACTCCGGCCCGAACTCTACCCACCGATCGACCTATCCTAGTGCGGTACCGGCGTGTTGAGCCGACCGTACATCCGTGGGCTATACCGCCGTGCTGAGCCGATAGTCATTCCTTCCTCGGAGTTATACCGGCGTGTTGAGCCGATAACTTATTCAGTTCCTCTCCTATCTCTATGCTGTAACGACACATCAGGCCGTCGACTTCCGGTTCCGAAGAACAGCAAGTTGAGCCGACCAGGTCTATGCGAGTTCAGGGTCAAGAGTTAAGCAACGACGTGTGGTGTGAGCTACTCTTCCGTTTGAGAAGTCCAGCGCAGATCACCAGACAGTCAGCAGTCTCCGGGTTCAGTGGCAAGCAACGACGTGTGGTGTGAGCTACTCTTCCGTTGAGAAGTCCAGCGCAGATCGCCAGACAGTCAGCCGTTTCCGGGTTCAGTGGTAAAAGTGTTCAGCGAACGAAATAGAAGAAAGTGTTATAACGAAAAGTGTTCAGTGGCAAATAGAAGAAAAACACAATACAAAGATTTATGTTCCTATTAAATTAAATAAATGAAGAAAATTTAAACCAAAAACTGCAGCTCTAATATAATAGAACTCATTCCAAAGAATGTATCTGGGTCGAAGGTGCGATTAAAGAGATTTAAAGCATCTTCGACTCTGTAAGCAGGTGAACTGCGTTACAACACCACTAATGATGGCCGACGGAAAACAACTTTTATTGTAAATAAATTCATCTTGTTTAAGTTATAATTTATGTCAAGTAAGTTCAGAACAAGAACAGGGGATATTTTCACTTCCGTCGCTTTCAATAATAGCGGCTGTTTATGTTGTAATTGCGTGACAAATTAGGAAATGCCGGAGTAACAAGATTTTACATCCTGTAAATGTAATGATTTAATCGCGGAATACAGCTAAACAATAGCCAAATAATTAACGACTTAAATGAACATATAAGTGCACATGTTAATATTATACAATCGAAATGAAAAAATAAAACCGGAATAACATAAAATTGACCGGAATAAGATAAAATCGAAATAAAAAAATTAAACCGGAATAGCATAAAATTTACCGGAATAACATACAATAGAAATAAAAAATAAAACCGGAATAACATAATTATACAATTATACAATAAAATTGACCGGAATAACATGCAATCGAAATAAAAAAATAAAACCGGAATAACATACAATTGAACGAATAACATGCAACCGAAATAAAACATAAACCGGAATAACATGAAATAGAAATAAAAAATAAAACCGGAATAACATTAAATTGACAATAAAATTGACCAGAATAACATACAATAGAAATAAAAAATAAATCCGGAATAACACAAAATTGATACACACACATTTACAAAATATCTCACTTATTTCTTAAAGTCAAATTCCGCCAGATTTATTTCGTATTTTCAATATTCTTTTAAAATATTAATTTACAAATTTTAATATTGATTATGATTAATAATCGAACTCTGACAAAAATTTCCAACGCTATATTGTAAAAACACATTCACACACACTTAAACATTCACACTCCTATACAATAATGTACACATTATTAGTAGTTTATTTATAGTTTATATTGTATACGAGGTGTGTTCAGAAAGTAACGAGAATTTTAATTTTTTGAACAAATATTTATTTATTCTTCTACACTGATGTTGTCGCCTTCAAAATAGTCCCCATTGGAGATTATGCACTTGTGACAGCTGTTCTTCCAATCCTCGAAACACTTCTCAAACTCGATCTTTGAGATAGCCTTTAGTTCTTTCAGCGATGCGCTTTTAATGTCATCTACAGCTGTAAAACGACGGCCCTTTAAGGTTACTTTATTTTTGGAAATAGGAAAAAGTCACACGGAGCCATGCCTGGCGAATATGGAGACTGGTGCATCGTTACAGTACTATTTTTGGCCAAAAATTCACGAACAAGCAATGAAGTGTGAGCTGGTGCATTATCGTGGTGCAGAAGCCATGGATTTTTTTTCCACAGATACGGGCGATTTTTTTTTTTTTTTTTTTTTTTTTTTTTGCTTCACGCAAACGGCGATGAACTTGTAGGTAGTACTCCTTATTGACCGTTTCACCTGGTGACAGGAATTCATGATGCACTATGCCATTAATATGGAAGAACACAGTAAGCATAACCTTCACGTTCGACCGCACTTGTCGAGCCTTTTTCGGTCTTGGTGAGCCAGAATGCCTCCAATGGGATGATTGAGCCTTAGTTTCGACGTCATATCCGTAAACTCATGTTTCGTCACCTGTTATAATACGTTTCAGTAATTGTGCATCGTCGTTGACTTCATTTAATGACTCCTGAGCAATTTCCATTCGCCGCTGTTTATGTTCAAAATTCAACAATTTTGGAACGAATTTTGCTGCCACGCGTTTCATACAAAACATTGGAAACAATGTCATCGACATGCCAATCGATACTCCAACATCATCAGTGACCTCTGTAATTGTGATTCGACGATTTTTCGTAACCATTCCTTTCACTTTTTCCACGTTTTCATCGGTTGTTGATTGCTGAGGCGTCCGGGGCGTTCGTCATCTTCAACGTCTTCATGGCCTTCTTTGAAACGCTTATACCACTCGTAAACTCTTGCTTTACTCATAGCAGACTCACCATAGGCCTTTGTTGATATTTCACACAAAATTTGATACAAATTCTTTGATCCATTTCTTTTAACAAACGAAAATCGCCAAGCTCATAAAAACACGTCTAACCATAGTGGCTGTCACAGACAAAGTCACAATGAAAACAGCTGAAAGTTTTATCATACTTCAAGGGCATGTATACCAACATAATAAAAAAAAATGTTTGACAATCGGACTCTCCAAGACCGCGAAATTTAAAAATTCTCGTTACTTTCTGAACACACCTTTATATATATTTATATGATGAGGTAGGATTAAAAATGTTCAATAAAAAATCAATGAAAATTTATTGAAAGTACGTATAATATTTTAACCTAATTTTGCTTCAACACTCTACTTCTGCATGTACACACTTCTTCCTTCATTCATACACAAAAATTAGAAACACTCCTGACAGAAGCCATTTTTGTAAATTTTGTTTTATTGCGTCATCGCATTTTTTATCACCTCTTGCGAATCAGCAAAACGATGTTCCTTCAATGTCATTTTCAGTCGTGGAAACACGTAGGCTTAAATATGTGCTTCTTTTGCGATCCTCAGACGGAAAGTCAGTCTGCTGAATGAAAATGAAAACCATCACCAAAAAAGGAGAATTTTGCTTTGATAGAAGCCGAGATAAAGTGATTTGGTGCTTTTTTTTATTACCAGGGTTTGATTTACTATGCATTTATTCCTGAATGGAAAACAGATAACAAAGAACTTACTGTACAAGTAGATCCTGAAATAGCTACAGATGCAGTAAAGTGAAGTTTCCTAGGATTATAGAAACCAAACCCTTAGCCGCCTGCTAATAAGAGCCTTAAAATCATGAATCATGTATCTAAAATTCATCTTTCTTCGATCGTACTTATGTACCCCCCCTTAGGCCATGGTGCTCTTTAATGAGTCTCATGATTTTCCCGAGTTGTGTTCTGCCCAAGAAGCCTGCCGCCCCTGTAATTCCTCTATGATGAAAGTTTTTTAAAGGCGCTTGCTATGAGAATGCCCATGAAGGTCATCCCATCATGCCTAGTTTTGCTTGTTGATCTACCTATTGCTAGCAGACCCGGCCAAATACAGAGAAATCCCTAAAACCGTCTCGGATCCGATAAACACAGGTGCAGATCCCAGTCCAGCCAGTCGAACTGACTTATTGCCCTCGACCCCATAATGCCCAGGACCGGACAGATTTTAAATAATCAACTCTAAAAACCCACAATTTGAAGATATGAAATAAAAACAAGTCTTTTACAAATCTAAATCTTAGTTTTACCTGAACAAAAGTTGAAAATAAGTCCTTTCCAAAACTAATTCTGTGACCGATGAATAAATCAGGTCGCCAGAGTAATTGTCCGAAAATAGACAAATAAATAAATTTGTTTTTACGAAACTCAAGATTAACACCAAATAATTTTCTTTCACATTCTTTATTCGTGTAGAACCATTAAAATTAAAAAAAATTAATTTCATGAAATTCAAACGATTCTCATGAAATTCATCCAAACAAATAAAGTAACTTTATTAATAAAGTTTCTAAGTATAGAAAGAATACTTAGTCGTATACTGAACAAAATTCATTTCTGGAACTATTGACGAAAAATCGATATTTTTTGAAAATAAGTTTTTAGAAAAAAATACCAGAAATATTTTTTTCCCAATAAGTTGTAAAAATTCATAATTCAGTTGAGTGTATAAAATTTTTATTTACAGAGCCGACTCGGTTGATAGCGTACTGAGCTTTCACCCCGAGGACCCTGGTTCGATTCTCGGCCAGAGCTTGGCATTTTCATACGCTATAAATCATCCCACCGTCTGCATTAGCCCAAGTGTGCACAATAGTCGGACGTTAAACACAAAAAAAATATTTACAGATCCTATAGGGTTGTATAAATTGTAAATTATACAGTTACTTAAACTGTAGATTATACAATTTTGTGCCCTTATGCAATTGTATCAACTGTAAAAAAATATAACTAACTTTTCTATAAATCATACAGGTATTTACTTGTATGCAGTTGATTTACACGTATTTCCACGCAACTTTGCGTTCGATATTAAATCGTCAGAAATACTGGCGACTTCAATAAACACGTCACGTGGTCTAGTCTGTGTGCATGTAATCAGCTGTTCTGATTATCTATGAGGACACATCAAGGTTCCGTATGTGTCCCATTCCATTCATAAAGGTTGAAATAAATCAACGGATGACCTATAAATCCAAGTTTTGCTTTGCAAATTAAAAGCCTTCACTCTACACGAAGGACTTACGAAATTATATTTCCATTGCAATTAGTTTATTAAAACATGATTTTATGCTCGTTTCTGGGACGTAAATCATTTTTGTTCCGTCATTTTGTAAATCACTTCCGATTATAAAACCGGCAGACGTTGAGTAGACGTAAAGGTTGATTAAATGCATAATAAAGTGTACAGTTGGTACATAAATATGTTAACATGCTGTTAGGAATTCTGGATCTCTCCTAACCTGGGTGAATTAAAGAATCAACTATCGGTGATTCCTTTAATACACATCGTTATATTACAATTTTCTTATATTAGCCACCTCGGTAGCCTAGTTGATAGCGTACTAGGCTTTCACCCCGAGGACCCGGGTTCGATTCCCGGCCAGGGCTTGGCATTTTCACACACTATAAATCATCCCATCGTCTGCATTAGCCCAAGTGTGCACAATAGTTGGACGTTAAACAAACAACAAAAAATCTTTTTATATTCTTTCGTCTGCAAGTACACTTTGTAACAAAAAAAAGAACATTATTTTTTTACTCGATCAAACTGTTTCCCCGAAATAATATGCTAAGATCCCCCTCGGAAACCCGAGCCCCAAATTTGTTTAACCCAAGAAGAGAAGAGGATGAAAGCAAAAACTGTGTACTTAGACTGCCGATCTATTGCTCCCCAGCACCGCCAGCCTACCAAGTTGGTCCCCCCTCCCAGAATCGACTGACCCTCCGGACCCCCAAAATCGACTGACTGCAACCTACGTCTTCCCCAAGATTTATCAAAACTGCTGTTTATACCTTTTCCGTTTCATAATTTTCTGCGTCTTTGTAAATAGTGCTTATCCTTTGGCTGTACCCTCTTTTCAATTTGAAAAAGTAGCTCTCTCTCTCTCTCTCTCTCTCTCTCTCTCTCGCGTTTGTGTTTAACGTCGGCACCCACTTCATTGCTTATTTCGGCAGTCGCGGTTGGCTCATCCGTTGGACATGACCGTACCAAATTAACTGACTCTTCTCAATATCCTTTATAATCGTGTCCTCTATTCCCATCTGTTGACGAACTACCTCATTTCTTATTCTTTGGACTCTCGATATCCTAGCAGATCTTCTCAACGCATCCATTTCTACAGCCTCTATCCTTTTCTTGGGTTTTTCTTTAGTTCTCCACGTCTCAGTTCCATATATTAAAACACTCTTAATAATCGCATTATATATATTGAGCTTTTGTGATCTTGTTTTATTCTTACTCCATAATACGCCGTTCAAGCATCCTATTATTTTCCTTGTTTCTGTTATTCTCGATCTTATTTCGTTTTCATCCGTACCGCTTTTCTCGAACTTTACGCCCAAATATCTATATTCTTCATACGGTTGTATGTCTTCCGTATAGTCAATATCTAGACTACTTATTTTGTCACCTATACATAAATATTTTCTTTTTTTTTATACATAATCCCCACTCTTCGTATATTTCTTTTAACTTACGCGTCATGTATTGTAGATCTTCTTTGTCTCCTTATTATCTTTGTTCCCGTAATAAATCTTTAATTGTTTGCCAGCTACAGAGGAGTAGGGGTGTGGGCCATAACTAATTTTGTATCTAATTTTTAATGTACCATTTGTTGAGCGCCACGTTGTCTTTAATTTTAATATAATTTATACACCACTGTTTTGGCCAAGACAACGAGAATGCCTGTGCGTGGTTACGTGGTTCAGGGTGATCAAAGTGGTCGCTTTTAAAAATTTATATTTTTTTGTTTTTGTCTTCCCACATTAGTATTTTAAAGAAAAAAACAAATAGTGAGAGAAAAAATTAATTAATACTATTTTCCTACCATAGAGGAAAAAACAAAAAGGAGAAAAATGATGAATCAATTTTACATCACCTTTAAGTAAAGCAAACAAAATCAAAACTAAACTTAAATCTGGACCAACCTTATCAGTATCAATTTGTAATACAACAATACCTTGTGAGTGTTATTTAACCATAAAACAAATTATAACAAAAAAGCAAAACTAACTATTCAACTGAAATATATTCTTCTGTTTGATAATAGAACCACTAAAAGTAACAAATGAGTGACGTCCCTATAAATAAAGTAATAAACGAGGGTCCTTTACAAGAATGGATTATTGGATATAAAGTTAATTTATATAGACAGATTTCAACGTATTAATCAGGTTTGTTTTATCGCTAATTAGTATTTCGTGGTTTTCTCTCCCAGGTTAGCCGATATTTTTTTCTCAAAAACTACGTTACTTGATCGATGAATACACCAAAGTTCGCACTGTCCATTTTTAAAATTCTCACATTAATGTCACTCCACCAAACAAAGTAGGTCTTTTCCGAATGAAATTTATAAGAAAATTCGCGTATTTACGTGAGCTTTCCAAATCCAAACATGAATGTGCACAATTTCACTTCGCATGCGGTGTAGCCTCGCGCGAACTGGCCTTAGCCTCACTCCAGACCAGACTCGTCGGTCGTCTCAATCGTTCCTTCCGAACAGCTGTTTATTTATGACATCATCTTATTGATATTGTGCAATTTAACTTCTATTTACCTTAGATATCCAATTGAGGATCTGAGATATCTCATCCTGCAATTATAGCTTGGTCATCTGCAAACTGTAAAGTGTAAATCAACGAATCCTTTAAAGGTACTCCCATCCCGGAGCACCTTGTGTTCGAAAGTACTTTGTATAAAACTCGAGTGACATGTACTTAAGTATGACCCATATTAATTTCCGTTTCAAGATGGCGGCCTCTGTTTTAACTATGATTATTGTAGTTGCTGGCTGAACGGCAAGACCTATCAAAATGTTACCTTTTCTTGGAGAAAGAGCATAACGTTCCTAATAAATTTGGTCAGTAAAATTTTTTGTAAATATTACGGTTATCAATTAAATTGGCGGAAAATTTACTAGCCGTTCAGAGAGCTGTTGTAGAATGGTGCTAAGCAATTGATTTAAAATGTTTTTCGAACTACTAGTAGCCTATATTGGTTTCTTTTGTATAATTGTACGAGATATCATGGAGTTATATCTTAAACAATATTTTAAACTTTGAATTATTTTTCTTTTAAAATGTTTCAATTTGTCTTTAAATT
Source organism: Callitettix versicolor (assembly GCA_022606455.1). Classification (NCBI taxonomy): domain Eukaryota; kingdom Metazoa; phylum Arthropoda; class Insecta; order Hemiptera; family Cercopidae; genus Callitettix; species Callitettix versicolor. Next base: position 17,160,046 of record CM040183.1, on the reverse strand, counting down.
CTCAAGTTACAAACTTCCTTAATTCACTGTCACCGTATTTTCATATCAACCTATTATAATTCACAATATAATAAATAAAATTGTTAAATAAATTAAACAATAAAAATAAACAAATTAAAGAGTTGCAGAAGCAAGCCATTAAAGTAGGTCTCCGAATCTCATTTGAGAAAGCCAAAATACTAACGAATATTAAAAATGCACCACGACATCTGGGAGTCGGTAGTCATAAAATCGAGAGAGTTGACCACTTCAAATATCTGGGTGAATGGATCAGCTGGAACGCCTTAGAAAAGAGAGCATTGGAATCCAGGATGTGTAAAATGGAATTGGCGTTTCAATTAACCAAAGAGGTGTATAACAAGAAATCGCTATCCTGGAATTCCAAACTTAAGCATTATAAAACTGTGATCAAACCAGAGGCTTTATATGCATCTGAAACTCTTACACTCAATAATAAGGGATTACTGGACAACCTGGAGAAGAAGGAAAGAAAGTTAATAAGGAAGATATTGGGCCAAAACTTTAGAAATAATGAAGTAAAGTTGATTTCTAATAAAAACCTGTATCTCAAAATTGAGAGACTCTCAGATAGCATGAGGAAAAGACGACTTAGTTTTTATGGACATATTAGTAGGATGAACAGCAGTAGACTTACTAGGCGGATCTTTGCTTTCTTCAGAGATCGGAAAACGAAGAGTAATTGGTTCAGGCGGGTCCAGGAAGACTTAACTGAGCTGGCGATATCAGATGAGATGATTGACGATGTACTTAAACTGCGAAAACTTTTACATAATGAAAACCTAAGGTTCCAAGAAAAACCAACATCTAAAAGGGGCGGGGCAGTCTCGGATGAAAGAAGGAAGGCAGCCTCGGATAGAATGAAGCAGTATTGGATACAGCGGAGGGCAGCTAACGCACATCAAAGTAATTGATTTGGCGTACCCCAAAGTGGGTGATCCGGATGAAAGAAGAAGAAATAAAATTGTGCCAATCATTTGATTATTTTCCCCGTAAATATATAACCATTGAATGTAGTTGCAAAAATTTTTGTTCCAAGCTATCTGTAGAAAATGTAAGAATATCGACAACCTACCATGGTTCATTTCCTTAAATTTTTGTAAACACCAAATAATATTTATTACACATTTTGCGTTCTAATTTTTACAGGAAACATGTGATTTTTACAATGTATTTGTGTGTTCGATTTCTTTGAATATCCGGTTACCTTCTCAAAACGAACCAATTAACACAGTATTTAAGAATAAAATCATTTCCTCTTATTTCTTTATCGTTTCTCAGTAAAACATAATCCAAAAACACGATAAAATCACTACTGATAACAGGTGTAAACTAGTTCCATTCAAAAACACCACCGCCCTATTTTCTGCTTTCGCTAATTATACCCTAATATTTGTAACGTCTTCAAATCACTGCAAGGACTCCGACTCAGTTTATTCAAATGTTTGAATACGAACTGAATTGCTAGTTGCAAAGTTAAACAGGCCGATTTGCATTTATAAAACGCTCACTGAATCGATGTCAGACAATAGAATATGTAGCCTATCGCAGATTGTCTTAATAGTTCGTTTCGTAACCTGACAACATTGAACTAAATTTGAGCTGACAAATTTTAAATATTTAGAGGACAACACGGCCCGTTTTGAAGGCCAACCCTTCTCATTACTACGTATATTTTAACGTAATTGATTGTAAACTTAGCTTGAGATATCGGAAAACAGATTGAAATGAAAAACTATAATAACTTATAAATAAAAGTGGTTTACAGCAGATTATTTTGAGTTATTAACAGTTTAAATTGACAGTTTTGCCATAGTTTGTTAGTGAAATTTCGGCGCCCAGAATTAAAACAGTTTTAAATGTTCCCAGTGGGTTTTCCTTTATTTGTCAAATATCGCTTTTATTGAGCAAAATTTATCGTAAAATTTTCGTCAAATATTTGAATAATATTTGTGTTGTTTATAAAGGTGGTACATTAAATAAACCTTATAATTTTTGATTTTGTTTACGGAATACATAACACCGTAAGCGGTTTTTAAAAAAACTTTTTATGATTTTATGATAAATATTACAATAATAATAATAATAATAATAATAATAATAATAATAATAATAATAATAATAATAATAATAATAATAATAATAATAATAAGAAGAAGAAGAAGAAGAAGAAGAAGAAGAAGAAGAAAGAAGAACAACTCCAAAAGAAGAAGTAGTAGAAACTAGTAGAAGAAGTAGTACAAGAAGAAGAAGAAGAAGTAGAAGAAGAAGAAGAAGTAGAAGAAGTAGAAGAAGAAGTAGAAGAAGAAGTAGTAGAAGAAGAAGAAGAAGTAGAAGAAGAAGAAGAAGTGGAAGAAGAAGAAGAAGTAGAACAAGAAGAAGTAGAAGAAGAAGAGGAAGCAGAAGAAGTAGAAGAAAAGAAGAAGAAAATTTTTGAGGTAGATTTGGAACCGAGAAGAGTGAGTTATAGTGAGTTCAAGTTCCATATGCGATCAAACAAAGAGCTTTATGAAAGTTTTCAAAAAATCGCTATTACAATAAGGAAGATGAGACTGATGTTTTATGGGCACATCAGCAGGATGAAACCACAAATAATATCGAAAATAGTGCTGACTTTTCAGGAAAACACTAATTCCATGGCTCAAGGAAGTCCATCAGGATCTGACTAGATGTGGAATGAGCGCTGAAGAGGTACAAAATAGGGAGCTTTAATAAAAAAATTATGAGCTTTAATAATGAAGGAGTACTGGCGTAGGAGGAAACAGAGGTTAACAGGGAAGAAACTTGTGTAATTGTAGTCAATATATGGCTGTATAAAATAAGAAAAAAAAATATCTTAAGAACTAACAAAATATCAAACAAAATTATAACATTTTCTAATTTAACAAAACTGCTTTATTTAGTGACATGTTTCGCCGTGAAACATCTTCAGACTTAGTAAAGATAAAAATTATAAAGTATGCTTATATGCTAAAACAGCTGATGTTAAAACTGGAAGGGGAAGATAAAGAAAGGAAGGATTGACAAGTATATAAGTAGGTCAATGAGCAGCAGGTTGGTAAAACCACTAAACTTGACTAAGAGAATGTATTTAAGTTAGTCTGTTCATTTAAATTTAAATTTAGGGGTTTACAAATAAATCTACAGAATTTCTAAATTACTATTTTTATAGCTTTTGTTTTTTATGAATTGATATATATATATATATATATATATATATATATATATATATATATATATATATTATATTGATATATACTATCATTGACATATATTATATTGATATAGGCTATATTATATATTGATCAAATTAAAAGAGTGATCCGATGATTCCAAAAATTTGATTAACTTTTTTCGTACTTCCAAAAATTGAAATGTTCTTTAACACGAGTTTTTATAGCTCTTCCAGATTGTCCTACGTATTCACAAGGGCACTCTTCACAGACATCTTTAATACACTGTTTAGTAAAAGATCTGTTTTATCCTTATTGTTGACAATGTGTTTCTCTAAGTTCGATGTACATTAAAAAGCTAGCTTATTAGTTTTATCTAAGTTTAGATTTCTAATTTTATATCTTACATTGTCTAAAAATAACGTATGTGAGTTTATTGTGTTCTTTTTACTTATACATAAAACATATTATTAGATATATTCAACACACAGTCGAAACTTGATAAAACTAGATATCAAAAAAATTAGAACACATATTTTCACAAAATTTCGTATAGCTAAAAATTATAAAAAGCAATACAAATGCGGTGGTAAAACTGGAAGGGAGAAGGTAAAACAAAAGAAGGCACTATTTTTTTTGTACTAATCAAAAAGTGTTTTCAATTATTTTTAATGAATATTCGAGATTAAAAAATATCTCTCCACTGGTATGCCACAAGGTAGCGTACTGGAGCCATTGCTGTACTTGCTATATACAGGAGATCTGCCACAGGATGAAGAAACCACAGGGTTACACTTGCGGACGATAATTCTGTACCAGCTGTTGTTAATGAAGCAACAGAAAAACTGCAGAAAACCGTCCTAAAAGTTAAAGTGTGGACCGAAAGGTGGCGTGTAAAACTTAACCATTCTAAGTCATCTCATGTTCATTTTACTTAGAAAAAGAGAAAAAGTGTCAGAACGAATAAACTGTAAAATTATTCAGTACAGAAATATAGTTAAATATTTGGGAATGAATTTGGATTCAAAGCTGAACTCGAGTCATATATCACAAAGAAAAGAAAAGTTTGAGATTAAGTTCAAGAATATGAAATTCATATTTTATTCTTCTTTTCTGCTAGGATTATTATCACTATGTTCAGTATAATGATCTGCCTTCCCTAGCTTCGTCAATTCTACTTTCGTTGACGCGTTTCGGAGAACCTCCATCTTAAAAAACTATACATATATATATATAATAATAATAATTATTATTATTATTATCTGCGCATAGACCCTGTTGGATCACGCAAAGCATTCCGACTCATGTCTTGTTCCTTCTAATCCTCCACACCTTCCTCATCCTGTCCCCATGGATCCTCTTCCGCTCCTCCGTCCATTTTACCCCTGCTCTCTTTGGGATTTCATTCTCTGGGACCTTCCAACCGAGCATCTTTCTCCTGTATGCGTGTCTATCTTCAACATCTGTTGAGTCTATTCCTGCGTCATGTAGGTCTATTCTGACTTGTGCGATCCACGACGTTGTTGATTTGACACCTTGATTCTTAAGGATTCTGTTGGCAAGTCTCGTTGTTGGGAGTCTACTGATGTGTCCATAGAACCGAAGCCTCCATCTTCTGATATCTGCTGCCAGGTTCGATATCTTCTCTGTGGTCTTCCGGGAGTGCAACCTGTATCCATCTTCTGTTAATCTCGGGCCAAGGATCTTCCTCAAGATTTTGCGTTCTTCCTTCAAAATACACTCCATGGTAGCTTTTGTGTGGAGTGCTAGCGTCTCGCCTGCATATAATACCTCCGGTTTTATGACTGTGTTGTAGTGTCTGATTTTTGTGTGCGTCGACGTACATCTCTTATTGTAGATATCACGCGTTATACCAAAAGCCCTCTTCATTCTCAGTAGCCGAACCTTTTGCGCAGCCTTTTCGCCACCTGTGGGTTCAAGAATTACTCATATGTATATATTGTGGGGGAGTATATATATTTATATACTCAGTATAGAGTATAGATATAGTTTTTTGAAGATGGAGGTTCTCCGAAACGCGTCAACGAAAGTAGAATTGACGAAGCTAGTTCCCTATACTGACGAAGGCAGATCATTATACTGAACATAGTTCAAGAATATGTATTAGCTATTATTATAATGCAGGATAAGTATAATATAATTATTACAATGGCAGGATAATAAATGTTTTATCTCTTTTGTATAACTAATACATTGGTATTAGGTATCAAAAAAGCAACAAAAAATGTAATAGTAGTTTCTTTCTCATTAAAAAAAAATTAATTATTAAACGTTGAATGATAGTTTACGATTTTTAAAACTGCATACTGTATCTCAAGGGATCCAATTTGTGAATCATTTTTTCCATATAGGTTTTAAATTTGAGTTAAATATTTAGCTGAAATTATTTTAAGATATCATCAAGGAAGCAATATATCTAGATAATGTTAGTGTATTTTTTAACCTATTTTTTTGCAGACCTATATGCATCCATATTAGATTATCTTAACGCTAACCAAGTTCAATGCCTCGCAGATAAAACAGCTGATACTCGATTTATAAACTGCCGCATTCTAATTGTGCCAAGAACAATAATTAAACACGCTTTAAAGTTTTACAAAACTGCGACCATGACAGTAATAACAATTTACTAGACCTTCTCTTGACCTATTTTTTTTAGTCAGCTGTTTTCCTCGAATATATTTTTGCGGGTTATTTCCACTTCGTTTTGAGAAATAACGCATTTTCTAACGGTAATATTTTATTCGATTGTTGCATGAGAACTCGTTTATTAAATTGGATCAACCTTCGCCCAATTAAATGATCGCGTATATTATAACAATTAATACTTTAATGATCAGTTAAAAAACCTATAACAGTGCTGTAACAAGTGACACCTCTATTGGCAAGACAGTCTCAATAAAAATTATGCAATTTCTATGGGTTTAAATATTTCATTTATAATCGTATAGTGTATATTATATATAATTTTGTTTTTTTGTTATATCTTGAACATTTTTAGACGCAAATATAAAATAAAATTTAAAAACAAAACATCATATATAACAATAAAACACATAAATAGGTTCATATTGTTATGGTCGCGCTAATTTTAATATTATTTTTTTATTAACGGGTCTCAAGCGGTGAATTTTATATAACGTCATAATTTTTAACTATATTTCGAGACTTTTTACAATAGTGTATTATTTAAAACACTCCGGCAAAACCGCTAAAAATCTATTCTAATCGAAACAGTATCACATAAATTTCAATCAGACCGGTAAATATCGGCTGCCTTAACATGAAATTCAGTAAAATCATTCCGGACTTGTGCTCTATAGAAGCTTATAGATAAACAAACCTAGTTCTAAATTCATTTGTTAAAACACACCGAACTTAAAAATTAATACACGTAGAAAAAACAATGCACATAGAAATTTTATCAACTTAAAACTTCAGTATGTAACGTCTTGAGTGGAAAAAACACGCCAGTTTTGGTTAGCAACATTTTTTTAATCTAAAAACATGGATGCCTACAGTACTCTTTCCCCTTCATTCCACTTAAAGTACGGACCCATATTATTTGCAATGTATACCTAGGAGCTCGTGTGATAAAACGTTCCGTGACGGCAAAACCACTCATAACCCACGATGAGTAGTCGCTTCAAAAATGACAACTTCTAAAATGATTACTGGGGGATAACATTTTAAAAAAAGGACCGAATACAAAAAGCTTAAACTTGTCATAACATTAAGAGCTGGATGATTAAGTCAATTACAAATAAATAATAGTTTTAGTACTTCAGGATTTATTATTTGAAATTTACTTTCTCATCAATTTCAACTGTTATGCACAATGAAGAAGGTCCACCGCAGGGGGGTGCAGACTAGCTGCATCTATTGAGAGGATTTTGACATCCCTCGCGGTTCCCGAGTCTAACACACATTTACACTTACATCACTACACTTACGACTTTAACACTTAACGCTCACACTTACATTTAGGGAGGCGATAATAGCCTCAATGTACAAAAAAAAAAACAATGAAGAATGGCATGTTGAGCTGATAAATAGGGCCCCTCAGGGAGTGCAGACTAGCTGCACCTATTGAAAGGATTTAGACATCCCTCACGGTACCCGAGTCTAATACACACACTTACAATACTACACTTACGACTTTAACACTTAACACTCACACTTACATTTAGGGAGGCGATAATAGCCTCAATGTACAAAAAAAAAAAAACAATGAAGAATGGCATGTTGAGCTAATAAATAGGGCCCCGCAGAGGGGTGCAGATTAGCTGCACCTATTGAGAGGATTTAGACGTCCCTCGCGGTACCCGAGTCTAATACACACACTTACAACACTACACTTACGACTTTAACAATTAACACTCACACTTACATTTAGGGAGGCGATAATAGCCTCAATGTGCTTTTCACCTTAAAATAAATAAATAGGGTTTAAATATTGGACAGATAACATTGTGTTTGTACCAACAATAAATGGTGTGTAGTTTGGTGCCCAGCTTAAAGCGATCTAACAAGACGTTTGACGTAAGTGAAAACTTAAGTGTCTTGATGGTTAGGCCCTTAAGTTAAAGGTCTATTATTGCTAAACATGCAGTGTAGGTTGTTTTCAATTTTCAGTAATTTCTTCGCTAAAACGCTTTATTCTATGCTCTAAAGCAATAATCCAAAATATAAAAGAGCAGGAATTACGGGAATTACAATAAAAATAGAAGATAAAAGCAGCCCGCATAACCTCAAAATTGCTACAACGCAAAACTAGGTAACTTGTTTTCAATCGCTAAAAAGATTAAAAAAACGTTTTATTTTTACAAAAAAAAAAAAATATTCAAGGATCTAACTGATAGAGTTGTTGGGCAGAAAACTTATTTAATTAATCAGACGCCTCTTAAACAATATTTCACTACAACAACGAACAAAGTAATAAGTGTTAAGTAATGCTTATTAGAATGTGACAACGCGCATGAGCAATAAGTCGGTGCAGGAAATCTAGTATGTTTCATTTCATTTAAACAGCAATGACGTCACAATATAGGTACGTTAAAAAACAGCTTAAAATCGTATGTAATATTTTAAAAATTATTAACATTTAGATGCATGCAGGAAAGGGCAACTCTTGAAAATTATTTTCGTATTAAATTTCGCGTGTTTATAGGTACATAACTTAAAAATTAACTGAAACTGTCACAGACTATGTATTTGAGTATCTTAGGCTATATAAGGGACTTTAATAATTAATCAGTTTATAACCTACTTTTGATAGTTATACTGTCTAAATGTAATATTCAATATACTATTTGTGATTCTGACATTCAACAATTGGTATAATTTCACTACACAAATAAAGAAAATACATATTTTTAAAATTAACAAGAACAATAAACATAACCTCAATTGAAATGATACTGAAGCTATGTGTAAAATCAGCTGTTTAGAAGTAATCACACCAGTCTAGATATATACAAGAACAATGTATGCTGTGAGGTATGCATTACGGATTCAAGCGTGACGAGAAAGCAAATGTTTATACCCATGTTTTATCAACCGCGACCATAAAACTTTTCACTTGAAAAATACATTTTATTAATCACTAAGCAAAAAAAAATAATAATGTGTTGTAACAATGTTTAGAATAATAATGATCACTAGAGTGCGCGTATGGATGTGTTAGAGCGTTCCTTGACGACAAACTGAATTTTCCCCCGTGCAAAACATACACCCGTATCCCGCTATAATAAGTAGTCACTTCAAAAATATTTTCCGTCGGTGAATATGTGTGAATTGTATAATAAGATACGTATTTAAGAAAAAAATATTCAAAATCACTATTTAGAAAAAAAGCAACCTACACCGCATAAATTACTAAATTTTAATCTTGAATTAAAAATAAATAACTCCCACACTGTTATTAATTATCAGTTTGTACAAATAACAGAAAGGTAGATAACAAACTGAACAAGGCCCCATTGTGCATTATATCTACAGATTGTGAGGTTATCCATCGTTATTAAAAGGTTAAATGCTATTGGATGTATGTCGCGCAAGTTAAATGGCCAATAGAAAGGTCAAGGGTCTATTTACTACGTAGATTTCCTAGCGGGAGGTTATCTTATACATAAATGCAAATACACACTCCACACAACAGTGTAGTTAACATAGGTCCATTATTTGTGTGCCTTTTGACCTAACCATTGCCGATCGTATGTTTTGACGTATTGGAATATGTAAAACATTAAAGGGGAACAACTAAGTGAAGATAAACAGAAATGAACGTTTCGAACTGGAAAATTCCAGTTACTAAGTATTTTGATTATTTGTAACTCAGTTTTTTAAACATACAACGACTGTATTTTTTTACGTTTTAAGGAATTGTCTTTATAAAATGAGTTAATGGAACATCCATCATAGTATGATCGGAACCAGGGATCATTAAATGCACATTATATATACATCGATTTCCTTTAAGCTGCACCTATTGAGACGATTTAGACATTCCTCGCGGTACCCGAGTCTAACACACACTTACACTTGCAACACTACACTTACGACTTAAACACTTTACAATCACACTTACAGTTAGGAAGGCGATAATAGCCTCAATGTGCTTTTCGCCTTAAAATTAAAAAAAAATCAAAAATAGGCCTACATATTTAGAGAATATTAAAAAAAATATTGATTACTTTAAACTCTACACATTATTTAATACTCCAAGAAATATAAAAACTTTTTAAAGAAGAAAAAATAACGATTATGTTGATACGATAACAAAGTTAGGTATTATTGGTTAAATGCCTACGGAGTGCTTTTAACAGGATATCATAATAACAATTTGTAAATTTTAAAATATAATAAATATAATGTGTCATATTTTAAAAAAAATTCTAAACAGTTCCACGGTAACACACAGCACTTCCATTAACACATTACTATGATTTTTCTTTGATATGTGTTAGTTTATTTTATTTATTAAACCCTTATTTATGTGAGCACCTCTATACTCTTGGTTTACTTATTTGTAGCTTAGTTACAACTAAATTTACAATTAACTTGAACATTTAATTTTTTTTTTTAAAAGTTCTCTGAAATTTTACTTTCAAATTCCATTATAAAACTCATATTCTTTATATAGACTTCAATTTTATTTATTTTTTATATTATTCTTGCTGGTTTTACAATATTAAATTTCTGTCAGACCTAAATTATATTGTTTTCAACAGTTATTAATTGTATAGCCAGCTGACTGCCTTCTATATTTCATATTTCGTTACTTTGATCACTTTTCCAATAGTTTATCTATGGCCCACATAACCTATATCTTGCAACACACATTTTTTTAAATAAAACAAACTACTAACCTCTTATAACTCTAAATTTTAAACTTTGAATAGGTTAACCTTTAAATATCATTACAGTACGCAGATAAAAGTGACAACCTTAGGGACGATTGTGTTCAAACTTGCAAAAACGACCGGGTAAAAGAAATATACTGGCCTACGTAGCTATTAAAAAAAAGATGAATAAGAAATACACGTCGGTTCTGATATAAAACATCAACTACAACTTGTTTTGGCCTTGATCTGAGACAGTTATGACTCATATAACAATTAATTCAGATTTTTTCTATCACATTATTAAAATAGTAGACCTATATCAATAAAGTATACACACAATAGTAACCATAACCGTGTATACTTGTATTGTCTGTATATATTGTTCTTCCCATGGAAAAACGTGATAAATGAATTATTAGTAATTAATTTGTTATATTTTTTTGATTATAAAATAATGCGTCACGTACTACCTTAATGAGCACTTTTACTCAGAAATGTATTATAAATATATTTATTAAAATAAACAATTATTTATTTGGACAAATTAAACAATAATGTTTAACAATCCACATATGTATAGATATACACATATTGAAGCAAGTTTCGAGTGGTCGTTAGAAATGGTATGGATTATTTAGGTTATGTTACAACTCATTATTTTTTCAAAATTTCGATCCGAATTAATTGAAACTTAAAAACAAATTTATTTTGCTTATAAACAGAGAAGTTCAAAACTAGCAGCATTTGTTTAATTGTTAAAAAATATCAACAAAAAACTTAAAAGTATATTTTTTTTGTTATAGAAAACGTTTTTTGCGCGTCAGAACAATGAATTTTGCAAAGAGAAATAACTGAATTCGCGTCAACAAAAAAACTATCACGCTATCAACGAGCATCTAGCGACACTGTGCAAATTTTATGCAGACTTTCATAAGGGAAAGCAGATCAAGTAGGCGATATCTAGAGAAGGTAGTCTTCTTCTTCTTCTTTTCGTTTCACCCTCTTTGGGGTACGCTGAATTAATCATTTCTTGCGCGCTGCACTTTTTTTTGTTCCCAGTAGCTCTTCATTCTTTCCGATCTACTTTTTATCTCCTCTTCCGAAATGACAGGTTTAGGTCTTATTTTGGTTTTATCTTGGAATCTTATTCTTTCGTCCTTGGTACTTATCTTAGCAGTTTGGTCAAGCAGTGAATTATCTGTAATTTTTAATTCTATTAGGTCTTTTTCAATTTCTTTAAACCAGTTCGGTTTTGTTTTACGATTATGGAAAAAAATCAAACACCCGTTTCGTCAATCTATTGGAGTCCATTCTAAGAAGATGGCCGTAAAAATTTATTCTCCTTTTTCTCATAGTATCTGACAGTTTTTCAATTTTCTTATAGAGAGCTTCATTTCTTATATATACTACCTTATTATCCTGAAATTTTGTTCCTATAATTTTTCTTAAGATCTTCCTATCTGCTTTCAAGATCCTATTTCAAGCTTTTCTATCTGGCCTATGCGATTCATGGTTAATGTTTTTCTGTCAATTGGAAGGCCAATACAAGTTGCTTTTTCCTGGATTCTATTGCCTTGATCACTGTTTTATAATGTTTAATTTTGGACCCCCAAAATTAGAAGGTAGTCTAATAAACAGTATTAAATTTTTAATATATCACGGTTAATTTAAATGTGTTTTAAATCATAATTTTTTTAGATTTGGGGTTCTTAAAAGATTTAGGAGTCTCATAAATTTACAACTTCTCTTAAAGCGTTATTATCAAAAATATCGACAAATTTAGCTGCAAGTTCTTAATTAATCC
>CM040183.1:17140184-17142684 GCA_022606455.1 Callitettix versicolor | reverse complement strand
AAGTAATAAGCATTCACTGAACAAAATCACTCTAAAAATATCTTCTTAATGATTGACAAGGGCAAGAGTCAAGATTAATTGCTCATAACAATCAGCTTGATGCACTAATGGCCGAGTGCATCGCTCAAGGAACGTTGTCAACGTCCTGCAGGAGCATAAATTAAGAACATGCAACATGGCTGCCTTACGTTAAGCGTTAATTAAAGTGCACGCGCAAACAGAAATGGGCGTGTCCGGATGTGACACGAAGGTCGAGTTTTTTATCAATAACAAATTAGCGGATTCACTTTTGTTTTCGATGACAGTCAGTAAATCCTGGCCCATATATAAAAAGGTATTTAGTAAATTGTGTTTTAAGTTTCAAGTAAATATTCATTCTAGCCGAAAAATACTCGTGTTTATAATTGTGAACCTGAAAATACACGTGTTTATAATTGTGAACCGGAAAATATACGTGTTTATAATTGTGCGCCCGGAAAATACACGTGTTTATAATTGTGCGCCCGGAAAATACACGTGTTTATAATTGTGCGCCCGGAAAATACACGTGTTTAACCTGAAAATACACGTGTATTTTCATGTGTTTATATTTGTGAACCTGAAAATACATGTGTTTAAAATTGTGAACCCGAAAATACACGTGTTTATAATTGTGAACCCGAAAATACACGTGTTTCTAACTGTGCGCTCGAAAAATACACGTGTTTATAATTGTGCGCCCAGAAAATACACGTGTTTTTAATTGTGAACCCGAAAATACACGTGTTTATAATTGTGAACCCGAAAATACACGTGTTTCTAACTGTGCGCTCGAAAAATACACGTGTTTATAATTGTGTGCCCGGAAAATACACGTGTTTATAATTGTGCGCCCGGAAAATACACGTGTTTATAATTGTGCGCCCGGAAAATACACGTGTATTTTCATGTGTTTATATTTGTGAACCTGAAAATACATGTGTTTAAAATTGTGAACCCGAAAATACACGTGTTTATAATTGTGAACCCGAAAATACACGTGTTTCTAACTGTGCGCTCGAAAAATACACGTGTTTATAATTGTGCGCCCAGAAAATACACGTGTTTTTAATTGTGAACCCGAAAATACACGTGTTTATAATTGTGAACCCGAAAATACACGTGTTTCTAACTGTGCGCTCGAAAAATACACGTGTTTATAATTGTGTGCCCGGAAAATACACGTGTTTATAATTGTGCGCCCGGAAAATACACGTGTTTATAATTGTGTGTCCGGAAAATACACGTGTTTTTAATTGTGCGCCCGGAAAATACACGTGTTTATAATTGTGCGCCCGGAAAATACACGTGTTTATAATTGTGCGCCCGGAAAATACACGTGTTTTTAATTGTGAACCCGAAAATACACGTGTTTCTAACTGTGCGCTCGAAAAATACACGTGTTTATAATTGTGCGCCCAGAAAATACACGTGTTTTTAATTGTGAACCCGAAAATACACATGTTTATAATTGTGAACCCGAAAATACACGTGTTTCTAACTGTGCGCTCGAAAAATACACGTGTTTATAATTGTGTGCCCGGAAAATACACGTGTTTATAATTGTGCGCCCGGAAAATACACGTGTATTTTCGTGTGTTTATAATTGTGAACCCGAAAATACACGTGTTTATAATTGTGAACCCGAAAATACACGTGTTTATAATTGTGAACCCGAAAATACACGTGTTTCTAACTGTGCGCTCGAAAAATACACGTGTTTATAATTGTGCGCCCGGAAAATACACGTGTTTTTAATTGTGAACCCGAAAATACACGTGTTTATAATTGTGAACCCGAAAATACACGTGTTTCTAACTGTGCGCTCGAAAAAAACACATGTTTATAATTGTGCGCCCGGAAAATACACGTGTTTTTAATTGTGAACCTGAAAATACACGTGTTTATAATTGTGTGTCCAGAAAATAGACGTGTTTTTAATTGTGCGCTGAAAAATACGTGTTTCTAACTGTGCGCTCGAAAAATACACGTGTTTATAATTGTGAACCCGAAAATACACGTGTTTTTAACTGTGCGCCCGAAAAAAAAACACGTGTTTATAATTGTGCGCTCGAAAAATACACTTGTTTGTAATTGTATACCCGGAAAACACGTGTTTTTAATTGTACTTCCGGAAAGTACGCGTGTTTTAATTGTGAGCCCGGAAAAAAAACGTTAATTGTTTTCAACAACATTAAAATAAAGAAGCAATTTGAAAAAAATTATTAATACTGTATAGATTAATATTTATAAACACAGGTGTGTACTATTAAGATAATATAGTAGTAATTCCCTTCTTTTAACATACTCTTTATAAAGATATCATAATGGAATATCAGTCATACCATTATATATTTTACAAAGAAAAAGCTTAGTTCAGCTTTACTTCGATTTTGTTACAGTCATAATTGCTTAACGACAAAAATAGTTATTTTTAGTTTAATGAGTAATGACTAATGACGTGTGAACGGTAAGGGAAAAA
>CM040183.1:17130184-17137684 GCA_022606455.1 Callitettix versicolor | reverse complement strand
TGTTGATGATATCTGGACTGTTTTTTAAGTAACTGAAAATACAGCACATGTTTTTGATAAGGTTGCTTATGTTTCTAAAGGAATTGTTTTAACCTGTCAGAGATGGTGTTAATATCCTAAGAGTTTTATTAATTTTCAAAAGTTTGTTTGATAAAGAACGATTTTAATACACAGATTTTGAAAAACTAAAAATTAGCTAGAGATATAGAAATATTTCATCGAAACATGCCAATTTTTATTGTCTTAGAGACGTAAAAAAACACACGCTATATCCTTACGTTTTGTTTCTTATATTAGTACAATACAATAGCGATAATATTTTAATTGTATATAGCATTAATAATCACTTACACAACATTTCAGACAACGAAGTATTGTTTACTGTATTAATCCAACTATATGTTCTGTACATCTTATATCTGTTCAAATAAATTGGTACATTTCTCTAGTGATATACATTTTTTATAACACAATGTTCCGTGGAATACACACAGTTAGAAAAAAATTGATTTAAACTGTAGAAATAGTCAAAGATTTAAGTGTTTTATTAATCTATATTTTATAATCTAATATATATATATATATATATATATATATATATATATATATATATATATATAAATATATATATATACATATATATACATACATACACAGACATATATATATATATATATATATATATATATATATATATATATATATATATATGACATATATATATATATATATATATATATATATATGTGTGTGTGTGTGTGTGTGTGTGTGTGTGTGTGTGTGTGTGTGTAAAAAATATTTTATTTTTTACATCCGCAAGGAATACGCCATGTAAAATACACACGGATGAATATATTCTTTCTACTCCATACATAATAATATTGAATAATTGTTTCTTATCAGAATTATACTGTACTTGCTTTAAAATTTCATTGGAAAAAATATTCCAACCTTAAAATTTGATATTAATAATTTGTACTCAAATTAGTATTTATTTATTTGTTTAGGAGACACATGGGATGATTAAATTTATTCTATAATTTTTAAATGTGTACAGGTATACACAGTATGGTTTAAAGTACCATTATTTTGTCAATTTACCTAAATTAACCAATATTAACGCTTCATAAATGTAAAAATAGAAATATTTTAAGTGTTTTGGGGAAGTTTTTAGAGACTCATTCTAGATCAAGAACTCTTCAGAAATTTTAATGCAAAGAGGTTTTGCGACATATCGTTTAACAAAATGTTTTTTATACTATGGTCAACATAGTCAACAATTGTGTTCATTAGGTTTGAAACATTTTAATTGCTTAATTATTTACAAATATTTCCGTAAATGGAATTAGAGAAGTAAAAATATTTTTGACAGATTTTTTTGAACCTTAAGTTTTTTGAACCCTTATAACAAGTTTTACAAACATTTCATGTCGATATCCAGGAAAATTAGAACGCTAACATAGTTTTACAAAACGTTTTTATTAAGTGACACATGTTTCGCCGTAAGGCATCTTCAGGCAAAAAAGTTACAAATTATAAAGTGTACCTATATAGTAACACAGCTGATCTCAAAACTAGAAAGGAAAAGGACTGACAAGTATTTAAAAGGTTCAGTAACCAGACATTTGGGGAAAACCCAAAAATATTTGCATGAATAAGAGAGAGTGTTTAGTTAGTCTGGTCTACAAATTTCTCCGAATTTCTAAGTTATTTAATTTTATAATTTTTTGGTTTTTATAGAACTGTAATACAGTGATATTGTTCAAAATGAAAACACTGAAAAGAAACTAATAAATAATTTCTAAACGTTGAGTCTTTTTCCCGTACTTTAAACAATTGAAATGTTCTTTAACACGAATTTTGCAGCTCTTCCAGATTGTCCTACGTATTCCCAAGGGACTATATGTACACTACTGTTTAGTGAACAATATTATCCTTATTGTTGACAATATATTTACTTAAGCTTATATACAGTAAAAATATGGCTTATAATTCGTTTTATCTAAGGTTACATTTTTAATTTTCTAACTTATATTGCCTGGATTTGTACTCGTATTTTACAATATGTTTTGTGTTTCTTTAATTGACATTGTATAACATACTTGTTACTAATTTCCTGTCTGTGTTAAGCTCATTAGATAAAGTTGTGTGTGAATACATGACAAAATTATCTTTGTAAACAGTTATCGGTGATAAGTACCAGTTTACTAGGCTATTCATTGATCTGATTTATATCTACTGATAATACATAATCTAATAATACGTACGTTATTTAGCCGCCTCGGTGGCCTAGTTGATAGCGTACTGGGCTTTCACCTCGAGGACCCGGGTTCGATTCCCGGCCAGGGATTGGTATTTTCATACACTATAAATCATCCCATCGTCTGTATTAGCCCAAGTGTGCACAATAGTCGGATGTTAAAAAAATAAATTAATTAATTAATTTAAAAAAATAATACTTAATAATACATAATACATAATATATAATCTAATAATACAGCAAGCGAGATGCTAGCACTCCACACAAAAGGTACCATAGAAGACATTTTGAAGGAAGAACGCAAAATCTTGAGGAAGATCCTTGGCCCAAGATTAACAGAAGACGGATACAGGTTGCACTCTAGGAAGTCCAACAGAAAAGATATCGAATTTGGCAGCAGATATCAGAAGAAGGAGGCTTCAGTTCTATGGACACGTCTGTAGACTCCCAACAACGAGACTTGCCAATAGAATCCTTAAGTATATACAAAGAGTCAAATCAACAACGTCGTGGATCACACAAGTCAGAATAGACCTGCATGACGCAGAAATAGACTCAACAGACATTGAAGACAGGAACGCATACAGGAGAATGATGCTCGGGTGGAAAATCCCAGAGAATGAAATCCCAAAGAGAGCGGGAGTAAAATGGACGGAGGAAGATCCATGGGGACAGGATGAGGGAGGTGTGGAGGATTAGAAGGAATAAGACATGAGTCGGAGTGCTTTGCGTGATCCAACAGGGTCTATACGCAAATAATAATAATAATAATACTTACTTTATTGTTTTAATATGCAATAAAAGCCAATCCCTTAACGATACAAAATATTAATTAAATTTTAAGACTATATGAGTTTCTCATTTCATCTATAATTGGAAATTGCTCAAGACAATATAGTGGAAAATATATCTAATTATTTACCAATTTCCCATTATCTGACAATTACAGTTAAAAACATTTGGACATAAAGTCGAATAGTAACTGGTCCTGGCAAGCATATCTAGATTTATGTGAAGAAATATGTGCGTAAATAACATAGACAGTAATTTAGAAAATTGGAGAGTGATTATCGATAAGAAGGAGAAGAAGAACAAGGGAAAGGAGGAGGAGAAGAAGAAGAAGAAGAAAGAAGAAAAAAGGAGGAGAATAAGAAGAAAGAGAAGGAAAAGAAAAAGAATAAAAAGTAGAAAAATAAGGCGAAGGAGAAGAAGGTGGAGAGGAGGTATGGAGGAGGAGAGGCAAGAAAAGAAGAAGAAGAAGAAGAGTGAGAATAAGGAGAAAAAGAAGCAGGAGAAGAAGAAAAAGAAGTAAAAGAATAATTTGAAGAATAAGAAGATGACGAAAAAGAAGGAGGGGAGACGAAGAAGAAAGAGAACAAAAAGGAGAAGAAGAAGAAGAAAAAGAACAAGAAGGAAAAAAAGAAAAAAAAGAAGAGGAGGAGGAGGAAGAGAAGAGAAGAAGAAGAAGAAGAAACGTAGTAGTGAAATGAACTGCTTGTTCTTACTCTTACTTACATAAAGTTTGTTTGCTTACTCATTTTGATAAAGTTTTTTGAATTTCCAGAACTATAGAATGATTGCACAAATATATTTTAAATTCTGTAGCACTACTGAATTTCGGAATTAGTTACTTGAAGTTTATTTAACAGACATTTATATTTAACTTTTTCTTTGTTTATGATAAAAAGGTTAAACATTTTATATTCTGCTTGAGTTTACTTCGTTTTCGCAATGTAATTTGGTATGAATTTTGTTTTATGAACGTTTAGAGTTAAAGTTTTGATTAAAACCTTTCTTAATTTTCATCAGAGAAATAAATAAATCGCCCCAACTGTCAGAATTACATAAAAATGCATTTTCACAAGCAAAAAAAGCAAATTAACCTTCTGTCTATATAGGTCGGTGGTCGAAGTGGGTAAAACCTCGATTAGTCTAATGCGTCACTGAACTGCGCACCTAAAGGTTCTTAGTTCGAGCCGCAGTTGCTCCCGTTGTTTTTCCTTACCGTTAACACTGATCTCTCGTCCTCGTTATTCTAACTGGCATAAAGTATGGACGTTAAGGAGAAAAAATTCTGTCGGTAACTTTTAAACATTAAAAATCTACTCATAATATCTCAACATTCAAGCACATAAAATGAAGTAAACGAACTGAACAGAATTTGGAATTTCAAAATAACATCGTATAAGGTAAATACATTTGTTTATACAAATAATATGCTTGTTACGTAATATTATAATGGTAGTATTTAACATTTTATAATCTGAAACCATATTAGTCACGCTTCCTTAGATAATACGTCGCAGGCCAAAACCAAATTATAAACAACTTGTTACATAACGATCGACTTCATTTTGAAACAAGATCTCAGTCTCAGGGCCAAACCCAGTCCAACGATAAACGTTCATTCCAAAAACACAACCGTATACGTGTAAAGAGTGCCGTTTCGCATTTTAATTCAAGGTTAACAAAGACACGATGCAAAAGATTCTAACTTGCAAAAACCCCAAGATTAAAGAAAACGCCAGCGTTACAGAACAAAAGGTTTGTGTGGCCAAAACCAGTCCAACCTTAACCTTAACTTCGGCAGAGCCTTGTTTCGTCGGCCTTCTAAACATAACGGACGACGAACAACACTGTGGGGACATGATGGAATGTATGTAAATCAGGCGTATACAGCCTCGATCAAGATGGCACTGGTTGATTGTTGGCCTACTCTGTCCGGTTTAACGTTTTACTGCTTTTAGACAAAACGAGTTTGCTTTTCATTGTCAAGTGCAGTTCTAATTGCATTGCAAAAGTTGTTTTTCTCTTTCCTGCGATACGCTCTCTGCAGTGAGAATATAAAAATAATACAGTGCACTTATTTAGTATTTTGTGAGTTTCTAAAGGACAATTGGAATTTGGTTGGTATTATAAACACGACATAACATTTGCTACTCCAAACTAAACATAACGAATCAATGCCGAATATTTTTTTTCTTAACTCCCACTTAACTATATTTTTTTTTAACGTCCGACTATTGTGCACACTTGGGCTAATGCAGACGATGGGATTACTTATAGCGTATGAAAATACCAAGCCCTGGCCGGGAATCGAACCCGGGTCCTCGGGGTGAAAGTCCAGTACGCTATCAACTAGGCCACCGAGGCTTTACTCTAGTTTGACTAATAAGAGTAACAAGGGGTCAGCTTTAGCAACGGGAGTAACTGGGTCTCGAACCCACAAACGTGATGTGTACAGTTCAGAGACGTAGCAGACTAACCATTGCTTTAGCCACATAGAGTTCTTCACGAATAAGGCCATAAGTTGAGAAAAGTTTTAATTAGTGGAGTTGAAATGGAAATTTTTGAAAAGTTTAAAGGAGGCTGTGGTTTCCGGAAAGAGAAACAGGCGAAAACTTCAAGATTTGTGTAAAGAAAACAAAACGCAGCCTTTCTAAAGTTTTCCTGCGTGTAAAGGAAAATATGTGTAATAAAATGTAATCATTGTAAGGCGCACGTGGCTACAATAATAGAAGGATAATAATCCTTATAAATTATTAATTCAAATGTTTTTATGACTAAAGCACGTGTGGTTTTACACGTGTTGAAACTGCAAAAGGATTTAAAGTCTTCACGCGATGAGTAAATTAATTTGCTACTTTCACCTTGGAAAAATCTTTTATAACGGCTTTGCTTGTAAAACCCACATTCGGGGATTCCATATGTGTATCGTAAATCGAACGTATGACGTCACCAAATTTGTAGACGTAGACACAGATTAAATAGGATCTGATGGATTTTACAGAAACACTAGCACGAGGAAACTATGAAAATCATTTGGGGGACTTGCAAATAAACTGAAACTTACTATTTCACCGTTACGTATTTCCGGCAGTTACACAAACTACAGTAAACAAAGCTCCAACGTGTGCCTTCTTGTCGGCTACGTAATTAAGACTGTGATAATGCCAATCATTTTCTCGATTAATGTTCTGCCTTAAGCGTTTTTAAGCTTTGTTTATTACTATTTCGAGAATAATATTGTATCTCAATGCAGATACCAGACAGACAAGGTATACAATTTGTTAGTATTAAATAATGAGGTCAATGAAGAAATTAATAACGTTTTGTGTACACAGTGAAAAATATTAATTACAGAAAGTTAGGCTTAAAGTTATTAACTCTTATTAAAAAAACTGACTTGCTTTGTATCAATTTATTTAGTAAAGGGAACAGAAAAGAAAATACTCCACCGATATCTTTAAGTTTAGTAGAGTAGAGTCTCGATTAAGTGTTCTCTGACATTTATAAACAATCGTTTATAGTGAATAATTTATAATAAATAATAAAAGTAACCTTCTAGACAAACACTGTAACTGGACACGACTTATAACAGCCTACTTATACCTGACACTAATTGCTACTCTAAGCAAACTTTTGTAATCAAAAAGTAAACGATCCTCATATCTAGTGGAATGAGATAAACACTTCAAATAGTGTAAACGTTTTCCGAAAGAGTGCATGAATGTTTATATTGAGAAATAAACTCTCACACTATTTACGATAATACTATTCAGCGTATACGTCGATCACATAAATCACGTGAGTACTCAAGTGGCGCGTGCTGTCCTCTCGCATATGTTACATGAATACTTGTAAAATGATCAATTTACTGTAATTTTGGAGTAAGGATATTTTGTATAACACGTAATTCGAGTTAAATAGAAAATTTAAGAGTTTTACTACATTTTTCAAAAGAATAACAATAATATTCTCGTTGGTCGAAGTGGGTAAAACCTTAGTTAGTCTACTGCGTCACTGAACTGCGCACCTAAAGGTTCTTAGTTCGAGCCGCAGTTGCTCCCGTTGTTTTTCACTTACCGTTAACACTGATCTCTCGTCCTCATTATTCTAACTGGTATAAAGTATGGACGTTAAGCAGAAAAAAGTCTGTCGGTAACTTTTAAACATGAAAAATCTACTCATTACATGGATTTACTTTAAATTTAATTTTAAGTTAAATTAAATTAATTCATTTAGTATAAAAAACTAAAGTGATTTTCTGTTCATTATACGCTATAAACAGAATAAAATGTGATATTTTTACTGATGGTACTTCTATTATCCGTTTATTCTCTCAACAGTCCTGAGAATTACAGTTAATAGACATTACTGAATTTTTTGTAATTACAAAAATTGTTTACGGAGGGTTCTCGTTGGATTTTAGTAATTCTTGTAGCTGATCGACAATGTTT
>CM040183.1:17117684-17120184 GCA_022606455.1 Callitettix versicolor | reverse complement strand
AATGTTTTATACCAATATGTTAGAAATTTTGAAAAGTTAATTTTTATAAGTTGTATAGTCACCTGTTCCAGAACTTGAGGTATAAAACGAAATGACATTTTCTTTAGAACAATGTGGAATGGTTGATGATATCCTATTTAGCATTTAAGGAAATAAAAGTGCTTTTAGACGAAGAGGTTGTTAAAACGCGTCTTTGTACAACAAACCGCTAAACAGTGCAGAGTACCAACTAAAATTACATTTCAGAAGCTTTATGCAAGTTTAACTAAAAGCAAGCTGTAATACATGTCGCAGTTAAATGCAACGAGATTTCATTTACTGTAATGAAATGGTTTCGGCATGGTAGAACGTCATTCAAACCTCACATTAAAGTCTCCGTGCCTGAATCATTAGACCTTCTACTGAATTATTAAATAAATGTTGCTTTATTGCTGTTCTTCGCTCCAGTATGGCTTATACTTTTGTTACTTTAAGAAACTAAAAATTAAATAACTTTTTGAAAGTTTTAAAAGGAATGTTTTTGTGAATAATTGCTTTGTTAGGCTATATTTTATTGTTTTATAAATTAATGCAACCAATTGACACAAAAAAACGTAAATTTCGTTTTCGTTTTTACAAAACTGTATTAACAGCAGCAGGAAGTTATTTAATAGGCAAAAAAGGGAAGAGTTAATATTTGTGGAAATATCAGTTTTTGGTTTTTTTTCAGAGTCTAATTTTTTTTTTTTTTTTTTTTTTTATTTTATATATTGTATTTGTTGTTACAAATAAAATTACAAATAACAAACAAAACAAATTTATCATCTTGACCAATCCCAATAAGATCGACTAAAGATTTATCTCTCTTTTGAATCACATTTGTAGGGTTGACACTAGTATCTAGTCCCTTCACTTTTAAACACCGGATCTCTATAGCATCAAATCATGAGGTTTGATTCTCTTGAGGCGGCGTATCTCGTTATTAAATGTGCCAGTCATGTCCTTCATGTCCTGATTAGCATGAACTAGGAGACGTTGTTTATGCCTCAAAGCCACCTTCCTCACTTCTTCTTTTACTGAATTCACTTTTAAATCCCGGTGTAAATAGCTATTACGAATATACCTTGGATCTTGAACTAATCCTCGAAGGACTTTATTTTGAAACTTCTGAATAACCATCATGTTAGTTTCTTTCGTACAGCCCCAGATTTGGATGCCATAGGTCCATACAGGCTTCAGCACCTGCTTGTAAATTAATAGCTTGTTATGAATGGACAACTCAGAGTTTCGTCCAAGCAACCAGTAAAGTTGCCTGTATTTTATATTGAGTTCTTCTTTCTTTTTCTTTACATGCTCCTTCCACTTCAGCTTTGTATCAAGTGTCATGCCAAGATACTTGGCTGTATTCCCATGAGACAATGTTTTGGCGTTTATTGTCAAGGGTATTGGTACTAACTTTTTATTTGTAAAATGAATATAGGTAGATTTTCCTTCATTTATTTTAATGCTCCAACATTTAGTCCATTCAATTACTTTGTCTACAGCTCTCTGCAGTTTGGTAGTAGCAACGACCGCATCTTTTAGAGTCTAAATAAGTGCGGCTTAATGATATAATGTTGAAGTGATTTTTTTTTTTAATATACCGCTTCGTAAAATGGTTAAAGTGACCATTTCCGCTTGCATATAAAGGTTCGGGGTTCACCTTTAGAGGTGTAAAATATTTTTTACCGACATATATAATATGTTTTAACCTTAAACACTTGTGTTTTTGTTTTACTGGATCATCAAAAAAAAAAGCCAGGATTGAAAAACAAATATAACGGAACTTTTAACGTTAAAGTGAAAGTTTCCATTGTATGGTACAGTATCTGGTTAGCGTTAGCTTCGTTTGATGCCCGCCAGATGGTATGAGCGTTACCTTACGCACAGACCGGATATGACGATCGTATAACAGAAAGCACAGTGGGGTTGAAGTCAGTGTACAGCGTCGCTTTCGACAAAACAATAAAAATGTACCAGAATGATAACCATTATGAGAAATATGTGAGCACTCTATGCTGGTGGAATCTTCAGGCAGAATGTTCGACTGCATTTCTATTGGTAATAATAGTATTGTTTATTTTCTAAAACGTCTTCCTCCTGTCATTGCAGCTTGCAGTGTTCGTAACGGCAGATAGTTGTGATTACTTGAGCCTCTGATATCGAGCACGCTTTTTGTAATGGTGGCTGTACTTCTTCGACGTGTAGGTAACAGTCATTGGACTTTCAACTACTACAAAGTATTAAACATAGTAAAGACTTTTTCGCCATAAACAAGTTTGAGCCACCGGATGGTGTAACAGGGTCACACTTCTTGCTCAATTTATTTAAATTTATGGATTATAAAACGGTTAGTGAAAGATAATTGCATTATAGTATAAAGTTTGCCTGATTCGAGTTTTTGTACACATTTTTTTTTACAAAAGTTTACAAAAAGATATAATCGTATATTTTCAAATTAATGGTCACATTTCGAAAAACA
>CM040183.1:17110184-17112684 GCA_022606455.1 Callitettix versicolor | reverse complement strand
TTAAACATCGTTATCGACTACTTAACGATGATTTGCATAGATTAAAAAAAGTTAGAACAAATATTGGTTAAAGGATAAGGAAGCAGACTCAGGCGGTCTTGTATGTATTTAAATTAATTACTCAATTATAACTAATGTACCTACGTAATGTGACCTACATTTCTGAATCATAGTTAATATTCCTCGCCTGCAATAATGTGAATGCAACCTACCGTGTTTCAGAGTTAAGTTGGTTGCAGCCAATGACTGTCCGGGGATTGGTCTTTCCTCCCTTATATTATTTAGTAAAACGTTGTTTATATTAAAAGATTAATTGTCTTTAATGCTTTTAAAATAACTTATTTCTACGTTTTAATTTAAATTTAATATTAATATAGTATAAATTCATTTGCTTTAAGCATATTTTTCATTTTGATGTCAGCGCTTAAGTTTAAACACATAGCTTCTGTTAGTATTTTTCAAAGGTCGAATTTCAGAGCTTTATAAAAATAAATTGTTTTAATAAATAGTATTAAAAAATCGAACGATTTTTAAATTATCTATTTTTTTATAAAAATTACGTAAAAATATATTTTATTTTAGCACTGGTCGTGCGGACCATCTAATCGAAATGTAACTGGAGATATGACGTCTGACCAGAGATCTGATGCCATCAACAGGCAAAAAGTAATTTAAATGTTTTTATAATTTTATTAGAAAAAATGAGACCTCAACAGACGAAACGTATTTTTACTTTTAATAATATACCTAAATAATAGTTGATTTTCAAAAAATAAAAAAAAAAGATTTTTGTTCAAGTAAAACTAACCTAAACAATTTACATAAAACTAATTCACAAAATTTCCAGTAATAACAAAAAAAACTGATAATTAAAAGTTTTACCTTCTAAACGTAAAGTGAAAACTGTTTTGCTTTCGACATTCGTATTTCAGGCAAATATTAAACAAAAGCTATTACCTATGATTTACTTAGTAGACCTAACCTAACCTATGTATAGTTATATTGGCCAATGTGTGGACTAAAGATAACTAGCCTATTGCTTGGATTTATATAAAGCAATAAATGATAATTAAATTCGAATTTATTTACACTGTCATAAAATATTCCCCCTTTGAAATGGAAAAAGTAATAAAAAGTTTAAAATTAAAAAAAAAGAATTATTAACAAATTATACAGTTTTAAGAATCATACTGTGGTTATATAACACACTACACCAAATTCAAATTCACACAATAATTTTTATTTACATAAATAAACAATAACATACCAATTACAAAACATTATATACATTTTCTCATCATAAATTAATGCATTTTTTACCCGATTATTAAGTTACAAAAACATGTATTCCTTTTTAATTCATACCTACAAACGTATTTACATTCTTAATTAATTATGAAACAAATACTAAACAAAATCAATATCTTTTATATGTATTATACTAAGAGAAATCATTGCTTACTTCGCGGTCCAACCATACTAAATATCTGTTTATTTAATTTTAACTAATCTGTTACCATAGAGACCACTTCAATATTTATATTGTTTTTAATTCAACAATGTTGTGAACGTTATTCTTTTGTTTTTAACTAACAGATGGTGTAAAAATAAAAAAATCTTGATGGAAAAAGAACTCTTGAAGGATGTGCACAAGGGAGTTGAGAAGAGATTTCAAGAAATTCTTCCTTATTGAGCCTTAACAAAATAAACAAATTTTCAAAATTTCAAGTCTAAACGTTCCAAAATGAATTGCAGTTTTTGTGCGTTTGTTTGTCTGTCAAGATGTTGTATTTTATACATTAAAACTAGCATTACCCGTCGCGGCTTCGCCCACGAAACTTAAACTCTTTCAGTAATGTAATCATTTAGAAACATAAAAAATATACTAATAAAAGCGTGATCATCTAAACTCGTGATTATTTTACAGTGAATATGAAATAATATTATAACCTGAATATGTTGTTTTATTGTCTTCAAACGTGTTCCATTCGAATTTAAGAAAATCTGATCAAGAATATTTTTGTACAATACAAACATTTATACCTTATTCTATATTTTTGTCCTTTTAGGGGGTGAATTCGGGGGAAAATACTGAATTGCGTGTATCATAATATGTGTTTTAATATATTTTGTTTACTTTTTAAAAAATTTGATAAAAAATATTTTTCTCCAATGCAAACACTCTTTTTTCCCTCATGATAACTCTTTTTCCATTTTTATTCTTTTAGGGGATGAATTCAGAAAAATGTTGAAATATGTGTTTCATAACATTTTTCTAGAATATAAGATAAACAAAATATTTTTTTAATACAAAATTGTACCCATTTTTTATATTTTATACCTTCTTTCAAACTCTTTACGGGATGCGTTTTGGGGAAAAGGTGAAAAATATATTTCATTATTTATACTTAAGAGTGACTATGTTACGTTTTAAGAAGGTCAGATGAAAAACATATTTTTTCCAATAAAAATTGTTGTACCTCATGTTTACCTCTTTAGG
>CM040183.1:17097684-17100184 GCA_022606455.1 Callitettix versicolor | reverse complement strand
TGTGTGTGTGTGTGTGTGTGTGTGTGTGTGTGTGTGTGTGTGTGTGTGTGTGTGTGTGTGTGTGTGTGTGTGTGTGTGTGTGTGTGTGTGTGTGTGTGTGTGTGGTGTTTGTGGTGTGTGTGTGTGTGTGTGTGTGTGTGTGTGTGTGTGTATGTGTGTGTGTGTGTGTGTATGTGGTGTGTGTGTGTGTGTGTGTGTGTGTGTGTGTGGTGAGTGTTTGTGGTGTGTGGTGTGTGTGTGTGTGTGTGGTGACTGTTTGTGGTGTGTGGTGTGTGTGTGTGTGTGTGTGTGTGTGTGTGTGTGTGTGTGTGTGTGTGTGTGTGTGTGTGTGTGTGTGTGTGTGTGTGTGTGTGTGTGTGTGTGTGTGTGTGTGTGTGTGTGTGTGTGTGTGTGTGTGTGTGTGTGTAAGTGGGTTTTGCGTGCACATGTGTATGCGCGCGTGTGTGTGTGTGTGAGAGAGAGAGTGGGTTTTGCGTGCATATGTGTATGCGCGCGCGCGCGCGCGCGTTTTGTGTGTGTGTGAGAGAGAGTGGGTTTTGCGTGCATATGTGTATGCACGCGCGCGCGCGCGTGTGTGTGAGTGGGTTTTTCGTGCACATGTGTATGCGCGCGCGCGTGTATGTGAGTGGGTTTTACGTGCACATGTGTATGTGCGTGCGTGTAAGATAACAATAA
The DNA here is from genome assembly GCA_022606455.1 of Callitettix versicolor. Taxonomy (NCBI): domain Eukaryota; kingdom Metazoa; phylum Arthropoda; class Insecta; order Hemiptera; family Cercopidae; genus Callitettix; species Callitettix versicolor. The sequence continues at coordinate 17,099,509 of CM040183.1, read as the reverse complement.
TTAATAGTTGATAGAACACGTATCAATCTTCATCATTTGTACCCTACAAGATATAGGTTAGGCAACCAGCATAACGAATTCGGTACTGTAACTCCAGTAGCTGTATTTATACTCTTAAGAATAATACATTTTTTGGTTGTCAATTAACGTTATAAAGCCATAAAAACTAAAAATATATTTTTGGGTAGGCTTGCCTTTAATAACTGAGCCTCAGAAATATTTATGAATTAAATATGCCCTCATATTTAGCCCCGGTTGAACATTATGCAATGTGAATATAAGTACGCTGAATTCGATGCAGTCAATAATCAGTTTATTTTTGTTCTGGCACAAAGCTCTTAGGGATGGCGCAAAGTTTTTTGAAAACCTTTCGATGTATGAATATATCGTTTGAAAAACATCGATAGTGTTAAAAAATTGTGACGAAACCATCGATGTTTTTAGTATTTCAAAAATAAGACTATTACGCATATGATTAAAATCATTTATGTAATCATGAACCGCTGAAATTATAGTTATATTATTTCCATTATATATATATATATATATATATATAAACAAATTTAGGGTACTATGTTCAGTATGATGATTTTCCTTCCCTAGCTTCGTCAACTCTACTTTTGTTGACGCGTTTCAGAAAACTTTAATTTTCAAAAACTATATCTATACTCTATAGTATAGATCTTCAAAAACTATAATAGAGTCTCCGAAACGCGTCAACGAAAGTAGAATTGACGAAGCTAGGGAAGGCAGATCATTATACTGAACATAGTGACAATATTCCTAGCAGAAAAGAAGAATATAAAAAGAAATTTAGAGTAGTTTAAATACTTTACCAGACTAGCTGCACCTGTTGAAAGGATTTAGACGTCCCTCACGGTACCCGAGTTTAACAAACACGTACACTTACAAAACTACACTTACGACCTTAACACTTTACACTCACACTTACATTTAAGTAGGCGATATTAGCCTTAATGTGCTTTTCGTTTTAAAATTGAAAAAAAAATAAATACTTTATATTAAAAATTATAATTGTTTTTTAATAGATTAATCACAACTATATAAATTAAAATATTAATATCAATTGACAAATTCGTCTATATCTAAATCCAACACTCAGTTCACCAACCAAGACAGTCAATGCATAAATAGGCAACAGTAGTAAACGATAGCAATTGAAAAGTTTGGCAAATTGACGTTGGGAATCGAGCTCCAAACAGCCAAAAAGAAACTTGTTTTATAAATCATATCAGCAAGTTCTATAAACGTATTTTTACAGGGAAAATACTTCCTAAATTGTTAAAAATTAAAATTTTATAACAAATTGATCTAAACGTTCGGATTTATTTAAGCAGAAAATAATAATAATTCGGGCAAATTTTATGGAGTTTAGAGAGGAACAATTTATTGAAATATAAAAGTATATTTGCGTAAGTTTTATTTTAAATTAAATATAATTAAAAATTACTGTGTTTCCTCCCGGGGATCTTGCGCGTGTGAGGCGCACTTTATAACCACTACACTAAGGACATTACGAAGACGTTTGACAGGTGTAAATATATGAAATTAATCGTTAATTTATTATAAAAGGACAGTTGTTTTATATTCATTTGTCAATATCAGCTGATTTCATTGAACAGCTGTTAGGCTATGAGTTTCAGGTTATGTTGTGAAAAACTAGCTACCTTAATTTGTCGTGTTTTCGAACACATTATCGTAGGAATTAAAATAAAAATGATAGAGAAAACATGATTTTTATTTTTGGTTCAATAACAGAAATTGTTTTAATATATTGTATATACAGTTGGAATTCTAAGGTTTT
>CM040183.1:17057684-17092684 GCA_022606455.1 Callitettix versicolor | reverse complement strand
CATAATTAATAATTTCTAATTTTTAATTGTTAATTTTTACTTATTAATTTTTAATTTTTAATTTTTAATTTTTAATGTTTATTTTTTAATTGTTAATTTTAATTGTTAATTTTTAATTGCTAATTTTTATTTTTTAATTGTTAATTTTTAATGTTTAATTTTTAATTGTTAATTTTTATTGTTTATTTTTTAATTTTTAATTGTTAATTTTTAATTGTTAATTTTTAATTGCTAATTTTTATTTTTTAATTGTTAATTTGTAATGTTTAATTTTTAATTGCTAATTTTTACTTTTTAATGGTTAATTTTTAATGTTTATTTTTAATTGTTAATTTTTAATTTTTATTTGTTAATTGTTAATTTTTAATGTTTAATGTTTAATTTTTAATTGTTAATTTTTATTGTTTATTTTTTAATTGTTAATTTTTAATTGTTAATTTTTAATGTTTATTTTTTAATTTTTAATTGCTAATTTTTACTTTTTAATGGTTAATTTTTAATGTTTAATTTTTAATTGTTAATTGTTAATTTTTAATTGTTAATGTTTAATGTTTAATTTTAATTGTTAATTTTTATTGTTTATTTTTTAATTGTTAATTTTTAATATTTAATTGTTAATTTTTAATTGCTAATTTTTATTTTTTAATTGTTAATTTTTAATGTTTATTTTTTAATTTTTAATTTTTAATTGCTAATTTTTATTTTTTAATTGTTAATTTTTAATGTTTAATTTTTAATTGTTAATTGTTAATTTTTAATTGCTAATTTTTATTTTTTATTGTTTTTTAATTGTTTATTTTTAATTGTTTATTTTTTTAATTTTTTTAATTTTTAATTTTTAATTGCTAATTTTAATTTTTAATTTTTAATTGCTAATTTTTACTTTTTAATGGTTAATTTTTAATGTTTAATTTTTAATGTTAATTGTTAATTTTTAATTGTTAATTTTTAATTTTAATTTTTAATTTAATAAGTCATAATACGGTCAACATTTTTTTATTCCAACAAACAGTGGTTATTTATAAAAGAACTGAAACGTTTTATAAATAACGTAATGTGTTAAATTATTTTATGAATAGTACAGTAATAATGTACAGTAGTAGTAAAATAATAATAATAATAATAACAAAATAAGTACAGTATATAGTGTGAACAGTAGCAACTGTAAATTATTATATTATTACACTTGAAACTATAGTAAATTATTAACTTATTATTTATTTAAGACAGGCACGTCTAAGGTTGAAACGTACCATATCTTCTTTTTTCGACTTCTTCCCAACAGTTTTGCAAAGCTTTTTCCTGAAAAGACAAGCGACCAAACCGGAAAACAAAAATATGACGCAAACCATCACCAGCGGTATGATCGTGAGGACTAAATCAGTGGCAATCATAGGAGAGGTTAATGTAGGAGGCGTTGACAAAGCAGGTTGGTATGTGCGAGGTGTATCTGTCGATCTGATTGTAGTCGCAGTGGTCGATTCTGTCGTCTCTATGGTCTCTGCAGTTTTCTGTGTAGTTGCATTGATGCTGTAAAGTATTTGCGGAGATTTCGGTAATTGCGGGACGTGTGGCGGGTTTAGAATTTGATAAGGGAAGTGCAACCGGCCGTTGTTCATGCCTGGGAGAGGCTGGCGGAACTGAGAGGGCAAGTTGAAGTTCGACAAATTGGGAAGTTTGGTCGGCTTCCTTCCGGAGTCAGCAGCTGATGTATTCCTGATAATGACGCGCACTTCGGTCTTCTGCGTCAGCTTTCCATCGCTGACGGTCACGTAAAGGAACAGTTCATCACCGCCCTATAATAACAGATAGATACATGCCTTTATTGTAACCCAGCTTACACAATATAATAATACAAATATATATTACAATATAAAAAGACACAACTATGGTCTATGGCAGGCAAGGGAGCGTGTTTCAAAAATTAATTCATTAAATTAAAAAAAATTCTCTTTGGGCATGAATATACTAAACCCAATCATAAAAAAATTAACAAATAATCTTTTTTTCTTTCTTTTATAAATTATAAAACCTCAAACATTATAAACAATAACGCCTTTTTCAATATTCTATTTGTTTATAAATTAAACAATAATTCCATTCACTCACTACACCATACTACTGCCGTACATGTCTACAGTAGTTAACGAGTGAAGTAAAGTCTTGGCATTCAACAAGTCGATAACTTAACCTCTATCCAGCAAGCCTGGCTTCATCCACCTTCTTCTCAAGTCTGTTAAAACGAGACCGGAAGGAAATGGAACAGATCTTCTATTCTACATAGATCAGTAAGTTAAGTTTCTGTAAGTCACCACTCAGTTTCAATAACCACCTGCATTACTCCAACGAAATGTCCGCATGTAGTCATGTTTAGTCACTGGATCTAATTTCAGTTCAGTTCCTGACGAGTTCTCAATACTTTTGTGAGTTCTTTCACACGCTGCTCAACTCCCAATAACAGTATCATTTGGCTACCCCGAAACTGAATTGATTAATAATTAATACTTATTTCAACCAGTATATTTTTCCGAATTCAGTAAGTTTTCAGTAAGTAAAAAATGGATCATTTGTTAATATCAAAAAGAGAGCTATTGGGATTCGAAACAACGTAATCAGACTGGCGTCTTAGCCCAATTTTTCATTATATTTATTCAAAATAAAAAAACAAATTTTAAAATAATTAATTAAACTATTTAATGTGTACCAACGTAACAAAAAAAAAAAAAAAAACACCTGTGGAAGCTGACACTTTGTATTTAAAAGTGAAACAATCCGCTGAATATTCTTCCGCTTTAGTACTGTATTTTAAATGTAGTTGAACAAAAGAAAGGTAATTTTTTTTGCAATTTACAAAAATTTAAAGAATTATTACGCAACGCTTTCAAAAGAAATCACAAACCAGATTGGTCGACAAATTACAATTATGTTTATTTAAAATTAAAACTCCTTTCTATCGTTCAATAAAAGTTGTTTTATTTGATCACTAAACGTACTCGTGTGAAACTCGAGGAGTTACAGACAGAGCGAAACGTTTGTTAATATCTTTGCTGAAAATATATTAGTCTGAAGACTTGTTTATAAATATCTTGTTTTGTTTAAATACGTAAACCTAGCTTAGATATTATTTACTGTAGTTATAGTAAACGATCAGCTGTTTTGTATTAATTCGTAACGATCAGCTGATTCAATAGAACAGCTGTAATAAGTTTTACGTTATGTTGTTAAAAACTAGCAATGTTGACAACAATTATTATAAACGTTTATATTAATTTAATTTGTGTAATATAAACGGTTACAACCATACAGACTGCTGCCAAGTTCAGCCATATATCAGGATAATGAACATCTGTTAGATAATATTAGAAAGAGAAGACTGGCTTTTTGTGGACACGTAATAAGGCTACCAGAAGAAAGACTGACGAAGAAACTCCTAAATTACCAACTCAATATGAAAGTAAAGAATGAGTGGCTTAAGGAAGTGGAATAGGACCTAAAAGAATTAGGGATAACGGAGGAACGTCTAAAAAGGAAGGGAAAAACCAATCCTTAGGGATAAAAACACTAGATTAAAATTTAAAGAAGGAACAAAAAGAGTTGCCTTTTACTCGGAGGAAGTTAGACTACAGAGATCTATAAGACTGAAAAAGTATTGGGAGAATCTCAAAAACCTAAAAGAACCAAAATTGACTAAATGTGCTCCGTTGAGGGCTAAAAGAAAAAACGGTTACAACTTGCACATGTTCTTTAATTAAAAAAAAATACCGAAACCAAAGCAACACATCGTTTTCATATAATGCGCGTATACTGTTCCCCAAAAGGAAGAGAGAGAAATAAAGACGAAATTACTTTGCTCGTTTCCCTTACGTATTTCCGGTTTATTGAAAAGGTTCGCGACACTTATTTTCTACTCACTCAAGCTAACATTAAAATCTTCGCTTCAAAAATATAATTACCCTTGACAGCAGAGATTGGTTGGTATAAACTACGCCAGTTTTGTTGTCTATTCTGAACGGAACTGGCCTCTCATCATCCTCTTCAAAGCCCAGTCTGCCCTTTTCTATACCGAACTCCAGCGGGTCGTGTTCCACGTCTTCGCCTCTGGCGCGGGTGACGATGGATCCAACGGGTTCCGTGTCGTCAATCTGCCACATCCTGTCGAGCAACATTACCGGGGGAGTGTTGTCGCTGTACTGACCACCGACTGCAAAAATACAGAAATTTATTGACAATAATTTTCAATTTGTTCTTCAACTTTAATGTTCGATTAAGATATCAATAATACTGTAAAATTTACACTTTGACCATTGAAGAAATGTTTAACTGATAAGATTATTTACTGATTAGACGCCATAAATCTTTTCAAATTGTATCGCCACTACTTCCTGGAAAATTCTATTCAGAAACTGACAATAAACATCCGCTACACAGAAAATGAAAACAATCTAATTTGTTAAGATCAAGTTAACAGAGTTTTCAAAAACTGACATCGCATCTGTAAAATTTACACTTTGACCATCGAAGTGGCTACTACTTCCTGGAAAATTCTATTCAGAAACTGACAATAAACATCCGCTACACAGAAAATGAAAACAATCTAATTTGTCAAGATCAAGTTAACAGAGTTTTCAAAAACTGACATCGCATCTGTAAAATTTACACTTTGACCATCGAAGTGGCTACTACTTCCTGGAAAATTCTATTCAGAAACTGACAATAAACATCCGCTCCAAAGAAAATCAAAACAATCTAATTTGTCAAGATCAAGTTAACAGAGTTTTCAAAAACTGACATCGCATTTCAAGATTTATGACTTTTTTCGGAAAGATATCCTCAAGTTGTAACAGTTCGCTATTGAATGTAAACGTACGAGAAGTACAGCCACCGTTATAAAAAACAAGCTCGATATTATGGCCTAAAGTCCAAGTAATTGAAACGTCAGCCGCTACGAATGCTGCAATCTGCAAGGATAAGGTGTGGAAACAATTGAGAAAATATACAGTACTATTGTTAATTTAACTGTAGTTAAACACTCTGCCGCAAGATGCCACCAGCAGCAAGTGTTAACAAATCTCTCATAAGGGTTATCATTGTAGTACGTTTATTTTGAATGGTTCAGGTATTCAATAACTTAATATTATTCCTTTTGCAATACTTATAACTTGATATAAGAACATTTAATATTTATAGTGCAAAAATAACTTTATAACTAATGTATTGCGACATTCGTATGCAGCCACCGTTATAGCACTAGCGATTCAGGAAGCAGTATTAGTTTCACTAAAGAGTGAATTTTTAAAACCAACTTTTTTTTAACATATATCACGTTTTTGGACTGATTATGATGTTGGATTTTGCGCGTCGCGTGATGCGAGTACATAAATTTATATTCGTAGTTATAATAAATGATCAGCTGTTTTACATTAATTTGTAACGATCAGCTGATTTCATTGAACAGCTGATAGGCTATAATACGTTTTAGGTTATGTTGGTCAAAAACTAGCTATGTTATAGTAAGAGATATGTTGTGTATATTAATTTGTAATCAGCTGATTTCATTAAATATATTGATAAGCTATAATAAGTTTTAGGTTATGTTATTAAAAACAAGCTACATTAATTTGTCGTGTTTTCATACAAATTATGGTAAGTAAGAAAATGGAAGAGAAAACATGATACATAATTTTTATTTTTGGTTCGAATAACAGAAATTAGTTATTTTTGTTCTGTTAATTTTTAGATTATTTTATACAATAATAATCGTTTTGGGATATTTCAACAAAATTTGCAATTGGAAGAATAGCTATTATTTTGAAAGGATCGAGGCCAGAGGGAGTCATATAGAGATCTGACGCGCGATAAATCAACTATATCAATCTCTAATGATCAACAGCAAAATATAATATACACAGCAAAATTAAAAGAAGTAATACTGCATTTAATCAAAACAGCTGTGCTTTTGCAAGCTTTTGTCTTCCGTTTATCTGTGCTTTGTTTAATGTTTACTATATGCATAAAATAACTAACCACGTTTACACAGATGATTCCTTAACATAACACAGATTGGGGCCCACACAAATTCCGTTTATCTATGAGCACAAACATCATACGCTGTTCCATAGTTATGCAAATTATGTTATGAAGGCATGCACACCAGTGAGCAAAAGCAAAGGCTGATTCAGAATATCGATTGTTGTAATATTTTCTCAAGAAACATAACTTATTTTTCAAATGAACTTTGAACGCGTAGATGATACGTGCTATAGAAAAAATACAAATACAATATTTTGAATTCCAAAATGAAGTAACACTGTACGCATTAAGTTAACTTCATTCTCGCACGCAAGCGCGCGCACACACACACACAAACATACACTAGCATATATATATATATATATATATATATATATATATATATATATATATATATCTTATTCATATTATATTTCTGAAAGTTTGTGTGTTTGTTATTCAATCACGCTTTAACCACTGCTCCAATTGAGATGAAATTTGGTACGAATATGGTTTAAGTATCTGAGATACACATAGGCCCATTCCGTTTTAAAAAACGTCATTATACTATTTACCCAGCCCAAAATAACTATTAGTATTTAGTTTTGTAACATGTGTTAACTGTAGTTAAGTTTAATTACTGTTTACTGGACATGATATTTAGGCACCAGAGATGGACATAGATCTAATCCAATTTTACAAATCTTAATCTGTGTTTTAATTATTGCAAAATTATTGCTTTTAATGTAACATTTTCGATTATTTTAGTTGAAATTTTTTCAAAACTGACTAATTTGTTACTTTGTGTTGAATTTTCAATATTAAATGTAAAAAAATCCTTACGAAAAGTGCCAATTGTAATTTGTAATATTACAATTACTGTGTATTTGTAATTAATTACAAATATTACTGTGCCAATATTTGTGTAATTACATTATATGAAAAAATGCTGAATATGCAGTGTAGCATATCCTGGATTTTTCGATATTTTTGTTACTAAAATGCTTTATTATGTGCCTAAAACAAGAATCCAAAATATGAAAGCACGAGAAGTACGATAAAAATCGAAAATAAAAGTGAAAAATTGCTACCGGCGAAAATCGGTAATGTGTTGTAGATCGGTAAAACAATAAAAATACGTCTAACACGGGTTTTGGGTAATAAGAAACCCATTTTTTAAAAGAATACTGCAAAACCTAACTGACACGGTTGTTAGGCCTAACACGGTGATGCGTGAAAAAACCTGTATATTTTTTTAAAAAAATACTACATAACCTAACTGACACGGATGTTGGGCCTATCACGGTAATGTGTGAAAAAAATTATATATTTTTTTTAAAGAATACTCCATAAGCTAACTAACATGGTTGTTAGGCCTAACACAGTGATCCATTAAAAAAACATTTATTTATTTTTTTAAAAGAGTACTCATAACCTAACTGACACGGTGTTGGGCCTATCACGGTGATGTGTGAAAAAAAACTTTATTTTTTTAAAGAGTACACAAAACCTTAACTGACACGGTTGTTAGGCTTAACATGGTGATGCGTGAAAAAAATTTTATATTTTTTTAAAAGAATTCTCCATAACCTAACTAACAGGGTTATTAGGCCTAACACGGTGATGCATTAAAAAAAACCTTTATTTATTTTTTTAAAAAGAGTACTCCAAACCTATCTGACACGGTTGTTGGGCCTAACACGGTGATGCAGGAAAAAAAACCTTAATTTTTTTTAAAGAGTACTCCATAACTTAACTAACTCGGTAATGAGTTAAAAAAACCTTTATTGTAAAAAGGTAATTCACCATAACCTAACTGACACGGTTGTTGGTCCTAACACGGTCATGCGTGATCTTTGATGTATATTATGATTGCGGGCAAAGCCGTGACGGGTAGCAGCTAATCATATTATATTTCTGAAAGTTTGTTTTTGTGTATTTGTTTCTTATTCAATCGCAAACTACTGGACCAAATGAGATGACATTTGGTGTGAAAACGCTTTTGGTATCTGAGATAAACACAATACTATTCCAGTTTAATTGTATAATAGTGACTTTTTAATAATACTGTATTTTATTAAAATATGACAGGACCCTTTTTTCGAGTATCGAGTAACAAAAATGTATATTTCTTGGCCGAAAACCATAAATCGTATAATATTGTAAATAGAAATATATTAAAATAAAATGACCTATTCTGATTTTGAATATCGACTATAAATTTTATAGCCTACATTATAATTGCAGGAAAAGCCGCAACGGGTAACAGCTAGTTTATATATATATATATATATATATATATATATATATAAACACATACACACACACACACACACACACACACACACACACACACACACACACACACACACACACACACACACACACACACACACACACACACACACACACACACACACACACACACACACACACACACACACACACACACACACACACACACACACATATATGCATAGTGCATGAGCGCGGTTTTCAGGTAGATGGTGACCAATACGTTTTAATCAGCTGTTTTTATTTATAAAGTAACTATATCTGAGTAAAATATTTCAAATTATTAAAATAATTATGGAAAAAATCGAATTATGTTATTTGTATTGTTTTTGAGCAAAATAGTGTTTATTTTTTTTAATTTTAAAAGAGTTTCTAGATGTTGGCAATAGATTTTTTTTAATATTTTATTTTATTTAGTTCTCAACCACGAACACAGACACTTATGTAGAATTGCAAATAAATTCCATTTTTCGGTCTCAGGGGCTTTATGAAAATTTGAAGTTCTATTTGTTAAAATTTTTTAATGCCCAAATACGATAAATATGCTCGTATATGAGAAATCATTACAATAGAGGTCAGCTTACATAATATACTATAATTGTACACATAAATAACTATGTCTTTGCCAACAGTCACCCCTAACTACTACCCTTGCGGTATTTCCTTCATCATTAATTACCGTCAAAACACGACGTGGGGAGTTAACAGATTAGGGTGCTGTCGTATTGAACCAATTAGGTTTGACCTTGGCCAAGTTACACTGTCAAACGATTAATTGTGTGATTTGGCTAATGATGACGAGTTCCTAGTAAACGTTAAGTACTTATTTGTTAATTTTGAACTGCAGACAGTTTAAACAACCATGGTCTATGTTATCAACAAATTTGAATAAGTAAATACACTTTGGATGGAATTAAAAGCAGACAGACTTTTAAACCTATATTTCAAAATATTAAATACAAGTACAATATTTTGAATTCCAAAAAGAAGTAACACTGTAAGCATTAAGTTAACTTCATTCACACACACAGACACACACACACACACACACACACACACACACACACACACACACACACACACACACACACACACACACACACACACAAACAAACAAACACACACACAAATAAACAAGCAAACACACACAAATACACACACAAATACACACACAAACACACACACATACACACACACAAATACACACACACACACACACACAAACACACACATATACATACACACACACAAACACACAAATACACACACACACACACACACACATTCTCTTGAATAGTTGAATGAATGAATGAAGGATGCAAGCAATTTAATGGTTGTATTTATTTCTATTAACTATTTTATAGTTTCCTTTGCTTTAATGTAGACTGATCTTTAATCTACAGCTTATTTCCTAAGCAGAACACAAACGTGTTCATATTAAATTACTTCCCAAAAAAATCCTGTTTAAAACAACAAGCAAAAAACTGAATAATTTGTCAAAATCGGTTGATCAGAAATTGCTCAATTTTTAACAAGACTTTGAATGTAAATTTTGTTTAGATACTTCGACAAATTTTTGAAAAGAAATTTAATCAGATCCTTATTGCCGATATAAAGAATTCCAATGCTTTTTTCGCCAAAAAGACGCTTCGAAATATTTTATTTGAAATTTTTTAAAAAAAATTCGACATATGCCGGCCAACTTTACACCTCTTAAACTATTTCTATATGCCAAAATGTATCAATCAAAATTATTTTTTCTCATGAACAGTTGAATGAATGAACGTAACAGATGCATTTGTTTCTATTTTTTTTTTTTTTTTTTTTTTAACGTCCGACTTTTGTGCACACTTGGGCTAATGCAGACGATGGGATGATTTATAGCGTATGAAAATGCCAAGCCCTGGCCGGGAATCGAACCTGAGTCCTCGGGGTGAAAGCCCAGTACGCTATCAACTAGGCCACCGAGGCAGCTCTCATTTGTTTCTATTAACTATATACTAGATTACTTTGATTTTATGTAGTTTGATCTTGAACACATTCTCTAGCGATTTGTACAGACACAAAGGCACTCAGAAAAACGAAAAATAAACTGGCAGACACATCAGTAAAAACCACTTTTTTGACTCAGAAAACGCTCAGATTCATTTAAAGTGTCAAGGTCAATGTCTATTTTCTTACAATCCCTATATGTTCACGTACCTTTGGTGGGAAAGTAAATTGTACTTGTGCCCCTCAAGAATCAATTTCAAGAGTAATTTAAAAATAAAATAAATATCGGCTTACTTGATGTGAAGACCAATGTACATACTTACTAAAATTCCAATAACGAATTTCACCATCTATATAAAGTTTATAGTTCGTAAAAACAATCATTCCTTAGAACTTCTGTTAACACGAATAGATCTGTAAGCTGTAAATATACCATACAAAATTATTTCAGTTTAATTACAACACTGCTTTCTGTCGCCGGCTGTACACTCCGAGTTGGACTTCGGTCTCCCTTACAATCTGTTCCATTCATGCTTATCCAGCGCCAGCTGCTTCCTTCTGGATATTGAATCCTTGACAGATCCTCCTCCAGGTCATCCGGCCATCGTCTTCTAGAGCGCCCTCTTTTCTTTTCCCCGTCAAGTTCTCTTCCATTATTTTCTTTCTTATCCTGCCATCTTCCATCCTCTGCATATGACCGAGCCAGTTGTTCTTCCTGCTTTTATCAAACGCAATATGTTCTCATTCTTTATTAAATTTTCCAGTTCCTGATTGTTTCTAATGCGTCATACACTCTGCACGTGAACCGGCCCTAAAATACGCCTTAGAATCTTCCTTTCAAACACTCCTAGCACGTGTCGATCTGCCCGCAACACGCTCTGTCCCCTCCCGTAACCCGTTTCCCGATCTCTTCACTCATCCGGTTTTCCCAACTTATATATACTCCAAGGTACGTAAAGTTGCTCTACCTTAACTACAACAAGCCTAATCTAAAAGTATCGATTGGCAATTCAATATTTTATTCGAAAATTGTGTTCTTGTTCTCTGTTGTTTGAAGAGCAAACACAATTTACTTCCGCGATCTAATTTCAATCTATTCAGTTCTCTGTTCAAAACGTTTGAATAATAACAAATGTTTTCTTTTGGTGAAACAATGCATCTCGACAACGTGAACTACTTTGAAGGTCATAGAATTGCAAATAAAACTGGGCAAACGTTCTTTGATTTTATGTTACGTAAATTATATTTTTATTGGCAAGTTGCTATTCAACACAAGACCAACAGCCGAGTAAGAACGAAACTTCGACCGATATATTATAATATCAAAAAGTAATTTGACGCCAGGAATTCCAACAATAAAAAAATCAAGTATCAGTGGTAAAATATAACCGTCTAACAAGATATTTAAGAGAAACATTTAAAAAAACAAGGAAATTTAAAAACTGATTGGACTGTATGATATTGCCGATTAGAAACACAAAAACCCGTCAAATATAAACCGATAAAACGTTTTCTTGACAGTCAAAAAACGTGCTACAAGAAGGTATTTGAAAAGAGTGGAATTTCTAAAGTTACAAATCTACAATATCTCCACAATCGTGAATTGTTTTTAATATAAAAAACAATAAATCGTTGTTATTTAAAAAAATTTAAATCAATCGCTATTAAGGAAAATAAACTGTTACAGTATATATTAATTACATATATGAGTTGTGTTCAGAAAGTAAAGAGAATTTTTTAATTTCGCGAGCTTGGAGAGTCTGATTGTCGAACATTTTTTTTATATTATGTTGGTATGCATGTCCTTGAAATATGATAAAACGTTCAGCTGTTTTCATTGTTGACTTTGTCTGTGACAGCCACTAAGGTTAGACGTGTTTTTATGAGCTCAGCGATTTTCGTTTGTTAAAAGAAATGTATCAAAGAATTTGTATCAAATTTTGCGTAAAAAATGGAATAAAGTGTAACAAAGTGTGTGAAATGTTAACAAAGGCCTATGGTGAGTCTGCTATGAGTAAAGCAAGAGTTTACGAGTGGTATAAGCGTTTCCAAGAAGGCCGTTAAGACGTTGAAGATGACGAACGCCCTGGACGCCCCAGCACACCAACAACCGATGAAAACGTGGAAAAACTAAAAGAAATGGTTATGAATAATCGCCGAATCGCAATTAGGGAGGTCGTTGATGATGTTGGCATATCGATTGGATCATGTCATTACATTGCTTCCAATGTTTTTTGTATGAAACGCGTGGCAGCAAAATTAGTTCCAAAATTGTTGAATTTGAAGAAAAACAGCGGCGAAAGGAAATTGTTCAGGAGTCATTAAATGAAGTCAACGACGATGCAGAATTACTGAAACGTATTATAACAGGTGACGAAACATGGGTTTAGGGATATGACGTCGAAACTAAGGCTCAATCATCCGAGTGGAGGCATTCTGGCTCGCCAAGACCGAAAAAGGCTCAACAAGTGGCGGTCGAACGTGAAGATTATGCTCACTGTGTTCTTCGATATTAATGGCATAGTGCATCATGAATTCCTGCCACCAGGTGAAACGGTCAATAAGGAGTACTACCTACAAGTTCAACGCCGTTTGCGTGAAGCAATCCGAAAATAACGCCCTGATCTGTGGAAAAAAATTCATGACTTTTGCACCACGATGATGCACCAGCTTACACTTCATTGCTTTTTCGTTAATTTTTGGCCAAAAACAGTACTGTAACGATGCCCCAGCTTCCATATTCGCCAGATCACTCCGTGTGGCTTTTCTTATTTCCAAAAATAAACAGAATCTTAAAGGGCAGTCGTTTTACAGCCGTAGATTGCATTAAAAGCGCATCGCTGAAAGAACTAAAGGCTATTTTAAAGATCGAGTTTGAGAAGTGTTTCGAGGATTGGAAGAAGCGCTGGCACAAGTGCATAATCTCCAATGGGGACTATTTTGAAGGCGACATCAATGTAGAAGAATAACTAAATATTTTGTTCAAAAAATTAAAATTCTCGTTACTTTCTGAACACACCCCATATATTTCGTCAATTATTTGAATCGTATCCTGGAAAAACTTTAATTAAGACTTCAGCGGTATTGATAAATTGATAAATTCCAACCAATAATTCTCCAGTGACTTGATAAGCCAACTTCGTTATTTGATAGTATTAACAAACGTTGTTCAGTAAAATTATTATTACTGTAATTAAATCCACTTAATTTTATATTATTAAAGCGTAGAAAACCAAACACTAATTACATTGGCTAAAGTAATCAGTAATAAAACTCAAGCAAATAAACAGATGTAATTAAAATTTTAATTAAATTATTATGATATTAGATATATAAATTAAACTTTTATAAAACAGTTTTTTTATTGTTTTTCAAGGTCATAAAAATTGTGATAATGCTGGACGTACTTCAAGAAATATTACAAATTTAGTTCAATTAATGTGAAAAATTTATCTTCAAAATTAACTACTTCACTAGAACATAGATTGATATTGTTAAAAAAAAATAAAAATAAAACCATTCATTTTTCTTTGTATTTATTTTAGAAATAAATCATAACATATAAAATAAAACTTTTAAAATAATTTTTGTAATTTGTAAGTAGTTTCTCCTACCTAAAAAACTACATTTTTCTTCCATTTTCTCCAAAAACGTAGTATATGACCTAGGTATATAATTTTTTTAATATTACTTTATGCCCACCTCGTTTCTTTTCCTCCCCTAATGCTCTTTATCTGCTTTACTTTAAAAATCTCAAGAAGAGATTTTTAAGTCAAGTCTGTTATTATTGTAAAATTAATTCAAACCCGAAGAAAACTGTGCCCGTTATGGCCGAAAACCTAGTTTTCTGGTCGTTAAAACTCTGGCTCCAAATTTGTAATGTAAAATTAACAATGTCACATTAGCACAAATAAGTAACTATTGTCTAAAATATCAGCTGTTTGATGGAATATTTTTGTAGGTTAGGGTCTACATATCAGCTGGAGAAATCCATATTTTTCAGTCATATGACTAATTCTGTACTAATGTTGGAATTTTTTGTAAATATGTCTTTATTTTGAAACATTTTTTTTATAAATTCGAAATTGTATATCAGGTAAATTAATATTAAATACCGGAACAGAAGAATTATTTATATTCAAAATTACGTAATAATAATTTTGATTTTTAATGAACATAATGACACTAACCACAATCTCTTCTTTAATATAAATAATATTTTTACACAATTTAAAATACTGTTTATCGACTTTTTATTTTCTCATTGAAATTATATATTATTTCAAAAAATTTTTAATCATTATCCATGGTTTTATAAATGCAAATACAGTGTTGCCAAATCAGGTCCTGTGATTATGTTATTTTGAGAAACAAAAGGCAGGACATAACCTTTTATTTCGAATGTTTTATTTTGTTTTGTTCTGTTTGTCTATATTTTTTTTGCAAATCAAAAAGTATATTTTGTAACGCTTAATAAATAGGTGTAAAATATAAAATAATATTTTTACACAATTTAAAATACTGTTTATCGACTTTTTATTTTCTCATTGAAATATTATATTATTTCAAAAATTTTTAATCATTATCCATGGTTTTATAAATGCAGATACAGTGTTGCCAAATCAGGACCTGTGATTATGTTATTTTGAGAAACAAAAGGCAGGACATAACCTTTTATTTCGAATGTTTCATTTTGTTTTGTTCTGTTTGTCTATATTTTTTTTGCAAATCAAAAAGTATGTTTTGTAACGCTTAATAAATAGGTGTAAAATATAAAATAATATTTTTACACAATTTAAAATACTGTTTATCGACTTTTTATTTTCTCATTGAAATATTATATTATTTCAAAAATTTTTTAATCATTATCCATGGTTTTATAAATGCAGATACAGTGTTGCCAAATCAGGACATGTGATTATGTTATTTTGAGAAACAAAAGGCAGGACATAACCTTTTATTTCGAATGTTGTTTTATTTTGTTTTGTTCTGTTTGTCTATATTTTTTTTGCAAATCAAAAAGTATATTTTGTAACGCTTAATAAATAGGTGTAAAATATAAAATAATATTTTTACACAATTTAAAATACTGTTTATCGACATTTTATTTTCCCATTGAAATATTATATTATTTCAAAAATTTTTAATCATTATCCATGGTTTTATAAATGCAGATACAGTGTTGCCAAATGCAGGTCCTGTGATTATGTTATTTTGAGAAACAAAAGGCAGGACATAACCTTTTATTTCGAATGTTGTTTTATTTTGTTTTGTTCTGTTTGTCTATATTTTTTTTGCAAATCAAAAAGTATATTTTGTAACGCTTAATAAATAGGTGTAAAATATAAAATAATATTTTTACACAATTTAAAATACTGTTTATCGACTTTTTATTTTCTTATTTAAATATTATATTATTTCAAAAATTGTTAATCATTATCCATGGTTTTATAAATGCAGATACAGTGTTGCCAAATCAGGACCTGTGATTATGTTATTTTGAGAAACAAAAGGCAGGACATAACCTTTTATTTCGAATGTTTTATTTTGTTTTGTTCTGTTTGTCTATATTTTTTTTACAAATCAAAAAGTATGTTTTGTAACGCTTAATAAATAGATTTCAAATTAATATTGAAGTTTACAAACATCCTTAAGCATTTTCAAAGCTGTGATAATACGTGATAAAGTACCAAGGGGAGTATTGTTTTAAAAATTTATATTAATTAATTTACTTTATGATTATACGTAACTATACGATGAAACATTTTTTAGCGAATGGATTTTCAGTTCATTGAATGAAAAAGAAGATTTTTGTAAATATATTGTCTGTAAATTTGCGTTTTATGCTTTTGTTTGTAATCTAAACAGTTAACTCAATTTTACTGTAATTTATTTTTAATTATCTATACAGATATTTATTTTCTAACAATCGGTCAATTTATTTGACCAAAGCTGCTTACAATGGTCACAGGCCGTCAAACTGAAACAGACAAAATGGAGAAAAATGTTACGCACACGTTATTTGGGCTTTATACAAGATATCTTCACACAATAGTTATTGTAAATCAGAGATCGCCATCTTGAAACGGAAAAAATCCTACACATACATCGTTCGTGCTTTTTATAACGTACCTTCGTACCAAATTTCAAAATAATCGGTCAACGCGTTTGGCCGAAATTGCGTAACAAACACACGAACCAAATGTCGAACTGTCTGGTTGAAACGGAAACCTTGCTTTTCTCAGTCAATAACTGCCCTCAACGTTCATTGCTAAAAGAAAAATGCTATTAAGCCTACCACGTCCATAAGTATCATTTTCCTTTCCACCCAACCCCTTACATGTGTGGGGGTTGGACCACAGTACTTTCATCCCTTCAAATAAAATATGCATCATGACACTTAAGAACAGCACTATAGTAGATAAAAGATTCAAATACACACATATGTATAATACATATGACAAAGCTTGTGACGTCACAAGTCGTAGAAGTACCACTCTATGCACCACGTGTTCAACACAACTGTACTTTATTCTTACACAAATTTACTCTGTAGAAAAAAAATTAATAATTCAAAGACTAATAAAAATACACAATAAAAGCTATTGACTAATGTCAAAGGAAATTATTTCAAATAATTAAACAAAATATTATGTTTATTTAAAAATGTCGGCTTAAAAGTTAATGTAGTCTAGTCCTGTTTCATATGGTTATGGGATATATTCCGACTAACTTTTACTATTTTGGTAGTTGAAATACGATTAACTTATGATTCGAACAAATATCTATAAAAACTAGTGCACACACACGCACGCGCGCACACGCACGCACACACGCTCGCGCGCACACACACACACACACACACACACACACACACACACACACATATATATATATATATATATATATATATATATATATATATATATATATATATATGTGTGTGTGTGTGTGTGTGTGTGTGTGTGTGTGTGTATTTTTGTGTGTGTTATTTTAAGGCGAAGAGCACATATTATCGCCTCCCTAAATTTAAGTGTGAGTGTAAAGTCGTAAGTGTAGTGTTGTAAGTGTAAGTGTGTGTTAGACTCGGATACTGCAAGGGTCGTCTAAATCCTCTCAATAGATGCAGCTAGTCGTATATATACGAGGGCTATCCAGAAAGTCGGTTACGTTTTGGTATAAAAAACATAACGAAGTACAAGAAAAAAAATAATATATACATTTGAAAGTGGCACTAAAATACTATTTTTCTACATAGTCGCCATATAAATTTAGACACTTATCATAGCGGTGAACCAGTTTTGGAATTTTAGTGTCGTAGAATTTTGCCTTCTGCGACTTTAGTCAGGTTGTCACGCCCTCCCGCAGTTCCGCGTCGTCATAAAAACGCTGCGTCTCAAGCCTTCATTGCAGGAAACAGGTAATAATTGCTGGGAGCAAGATCCGGACTGTAAGATGTATGTGGAAACACCTCCCATTTGAAAACATCAAGGACTTCTCGAATTCGATTGGCTGTGTGTGGTCGGGCGTTAAGAAATAGAATTTTTGAACTCAACTTGCCTCTGCGCTTGTTTTGAATTGCTCTTCTTAAATTTTCCAAGGTTTCACAATACCTTGCAGAGTTTATTGTCGTGCCACGTTCTAAAAAATCAACAAGAAGGTTTCCTTTCCTGTCCCAAAAAACAGTCACCATGATCTCCTTGGAGACAACATTTGCATGCATTTCCTTGGTTTGGGGGGAATTTGTGTGCTCCATTCCATAGACTGCAATTTTGTTTCGCAGTTGACATTTTTCACCCAAGTCTCGTCTTCTGTAACGATTCGATCGAGTAGTGAGTCACCATCCTTTTCGTAACTGTCCAAAAATGTCAATGAAGCAGCCATACGCTGATTTTATGGGTTTCAGTCAAGATTTTCGATATCCATCTTGCACAAAATTTGTGGTGCCTAACTTTCGTATAACAATTTCATGCAACAAACTTTTTGAAATTTGTGGCAAACTAAGCGATAGCTCTGTTATTGTGAACCGTCGGTCTTCTATAATCTTCTCATCGACTTTAGAGACAATTTCATCGATCACAAAGCTTGGCCGTCCACTTCGTTCTTCGTCGTGCACATTAGTTTGGCCATTTTTAAACCTAATGCACCATTGACGCACTCAGCCTTCAGTGATCATATCGTTCCCTTAAACTTCAAGAAGTTGGCGGTAAATCTCAAATTGGTTTATTGTTCTTAGCCGTATCACCGACCGCACTTCACAGGTCGCGGGATTTTCAATAGCGGCGCACATTTCAAACTAGTATTGTACGGGAACGAGCAGCAACAATAAACTCTCATTAGGACGGCTGGATAGCCACTGAACAGACGAACGCTCTGACACCAAAATGGCCGCGATATCCCCGCCTCTAGCGTCTACAGAGCAAAACGTAACCGACTTTCTGGATAGCCTTCGTATGTGTGTGTGTGTGTGTGTGTGTGTGTGTGTGTGTGTGTGTGTGTGTGTGTGTGTGTGTGTGTGTGTGTGTGTGTGTGTGTGTGTATGTGTATACACACACACATTTACATTTTAAAAGTATTTCATGTGTAGTAAACAGTCAAAAAACATTATTTTTTAAAACAATATTAGTTGGCTTTTACTATGTCAGAACTATGTACGAAATATATGGGAAGTTAAGTCAACCATGCTCTATGCTTTCGTTTAAGAGTTCATCTTCATTGTGGCATCCTTATCTTAACATTGGGTGGAAAATTTTTGTATTTTAGACTCAAGGCTAAATGAACCTAAACTCTCATTAGCACAGCTGGATAGCCACTGAACAGACGAACGCTCTGACACCAAAATGGCCGCGATATCCCCGCCTCTAGCGTCTACAGAGCAAAACGTAACCGACTTTCTGGATAGCCCTCGTATGTGTGTGTGTGTGTGTGTGTGTGTGTGTGTGTGTGTGTGTGTGTGTGTGTGTGTGTGTGTGTGTGTGTGTGTGTGTGTGTGTGTGTGTGTGTGTGTGTGTGTGTGTATACACACACACATTTACATTTTAAAAGTATTTCATGTGTAGTAAACAGTCAAAAAACATTATTTTTTAAAACAATATTAGTTGGCTTTTACTATGTCAGAACTATGTACGAAATATATGGGAAGTTAAGTCAACCATGCTCTATGCTTTCGTTTAAGAGTTCATCTTCATTGTGGCATCCTTATCTTAACTTTTGGTGGAAAATTTATGTATTATAGACTCAAGTCTAAATGAACCACTTTTGAGAAGCTAGACAGATTTCATTTCTGTTTATAACGTTCGATTGTATTTATTTATAGGAAGACATTTAACGGGATTTGCTCTTCATAATCTCATTTTACCGCCCTTACTTTCCGCTTGTCCTTTGATTCGTTTACAAAACTGTCAGGATTCATTCACTGATTTAATGCTTAAAAGCCATTGTCGGTACAAGCAGTTAAAACTTTACAGTGACCTTGGTTAAACCCATTTAATTCCTCTTTAATTCGTTGAACTTTACCGTTACAAGCCTAACCGCCTATGTGGCCTAGTTAATAGCGTACTGGGCTTTCACCCCGAGGACCCGGGTTCGATTCCCGGCCAGGGCTTGGCATTTTCATACGCTATAAATCATCCCATCGTCTGCACAATAATCGGACGTTAAAAAAAAAAAAAAATGTTACAAGCCTAACCGAAATACGGACGTTCAGGTGTTTCCTTCTCAGTATTGTGATACACGGCTAATTAATGCGATATTAATTAACTTGTTTGTCAGCAGACACGTCCTGTATCCCATTAGGTTGGCCTTCACTGTGACCTCCAAATTCTTAAGCACTGATCGACGATCCGTGCGTAAAAATCATTTACTTCCGGTTATTTACGACTTCGACGTTCTTCAACTCGAGATTTTCATTTTAAAATTCGTCAGAAGAAATTCCGTATTTTCCGTCTGGAATATTTGAAGCAATTACCGTTTCCGAGTAATATTTTCGTACAGGAAACTCACGTTGTAACTTCGTCTATCGAATTAAAATCAAGGTTGTTTTACACTACAAAACTAGGTCAGGCGTACAATAACCTTGAATTGTGTTGCTTTTGTATTTTATCACAGATTATCAGAAATTAATTAATTGTAACAGATTTGAAATATTAGTTAAACGCAACCTACAGAATTTAATGCAGTTAGTTTAGACAAAACTACACAACAAAGTCTCATAATTAATTGTAACAGATTTGAAATATTAGTTAATCGCAACCTACAGAATTTAATGCAGTTAGTTTAGACAAAACTACACAACAAAGTCTCATAATTAATTAAATGTAACAGATTTGAAATATTAGTTAAACGCAACCTACAGAATTTAATGCAGTTAGTTTAGACAAAACTACACAACAAAGTCTCATAAATAATTAAATGTAACAGATTTTAAATATTAGTTAAACGCAACCTACAGAATTTAATGCAGTTAGTTTAGACAAAACTACACAACAAAGTCTCATAATTAATTAAATGTAACAGATTTTAAATATTAGTTAAAAACCTACAGAATTTAATAGTTTTACACAACAAAGTCTTATAAAATAATTAATTGTAACAGATTTGAAATATTAGTTAATCGCAACCTACAGAATTTAATGCAGTTTGTTTAGACAAAACTACACAACAAAGTCTCATAATTAATTAATTGTAACAGATTTGAAATATTAGTTAATCGCAACCTACAGAATTTAATGCAGTTAGTTTAAACAAAACTACACAACAAAGTCTCATAATTAATTAAATGTAACAGATTTTAAATATTAGTTAAACGCAACCTACAGAATTTAATGCAGTTAGTTTAGACAAAACTACACAACAAAGTCTCATAAAATAATTAATTGTAACAGATTTGAAATATTAGTTAATTACAGAATTTAAGTTTGTTTCAAAACTAACCAAACACAATTTTAATGCAGTTTGTTTAGACAAAACTACACAACAAAGTCTCATAAAATAATTAATTGTAACAGATTTGAAATATTAGTTAATCGCAACCTACAGAATTTAATGCAGTTAGTTTAAACAAAACTATACAACAAAGTCTCATAAATAATTAATACTATTTGATAAAATGAATTGATATTTTTATTATTAAGAATTATCAGCTACTTAAAATATGGGAAATAATTTTGAAACGTAATGATTAATTATAAAATATATTTTTAACGAATTCCCTTCGGGAACTTGTTAAGTTTGCGTTTTTAATCAATTAAGGTTCTATTTAATTTAAATTAATTAGTATCGTTATTAATAGTTTTGGCAAAAACTAAATTTGGAAAAATATTATTTATATTTTGAATTAATTAAAAAATTACTCTTTTAGTGTTTAACGACGATCAGGGTTAATTTTCAAATGTACTGTTCGATTAAAAAATGTATAAATTATTCGTTCATTTAATGGTATTATACACTGTTAGTTTGTAGGAATTCACTTTAACAACGTCAACAAATCAGCTGTTTGTAACAATTGAAATAGATTTTTTTATAATGCAGTTGAAATTTGTGAACGTTATTTTAAACCTTGCCAATCTGAAAGTCTGTAATTAGGAAACATTACAAAACACAATAAGTTTCCGATATTTTCTTTGTGTACTTTGTTGGCTACAATCTGGCACACAAGAATATGCGGGAAGGCCACATAATACACAGCCTCTGTTTACTACATAAATAAGAGGGTATGTTTTATTAGTACATTAAGTGGGTAATTATATCTTAACATGCCGGAACAAGTACGGGCAAATTTTCCTGAATATCCATTATTTACATTTTTATTTTCGCTGTAAAAAAAACGGAATATAGTTCGTTTTTAAATAATGTGTTAAGTATTTTTGAAACACGATATAAAGCAATTTCATGAACAGCTGTTCAATGGAAATCCATTCAAAAGATGAGCATATTTTCGTAATTCACTAACGGCTTGTGTAGCCGGAAAAACGGTTACAACATAATAGCATTAACAAATTATGATAATATCAAAAGAAAGAGTAACAATAAAAATGATAAAATAAAGCTAGAAACTGTCATTTATATGAAAATGTACCAGTGAAAAGTTATTGGTTTTTTCCAATTAACCGTAGACAATATAAGGTTCTATTAAATGATATGTGTTTAATATTGTTGTATTGTGTTATTTTAAGCAATTTGATATTTTACTGTAAAAGCTCCATGTTCGACCTTGAACTTGCAGCAAATACCAGTTCCATGTACAAGGACCTCTACCAGATGGCTCTTTGATTCTATTCTCAAAGTAGAATCGTTGTTTAACATATTGGAGATCGAAGTTGGTAGCTTTGTATATATTATACGCCATAAGGAAATATTTTATTGGAACAAGCAAAAGGCTAAAATACTCCACTAAAGACTAAAATAATTACAAAAATAGTACCAAATAAAGTAAAACTAAAGCAGGATCTTTTTCGAGAACAATGCTACAAGGTCTAAACAAAAGAACCGAATATTTTTACGTTAAATATTTAAATCCAAAATAATTATAACAGAATTTACATTGGCATCAATCATCCGAAGAGCAACCAACAATTTCCTATGAAAAATACAAGAAACTTAGGCTTCGAATGTATGAATGACTTTCTAGGATTACTATTCCACTACGACCTTGATCTATTGCGCCCACTTTCCATATTCTTGACATGCTCAGTTACAGCGCCTTCTCCAGCCCTAATCTCTTTAAAAATTTGGACAGGATTCATGGTGGGTAACTCATACCACTTTTAATTGGTGACTTCCCAATTTATCCTCCTTACTCGTGATCCTTATCATTTTTTTTTTTTTTTTTGTATTTTAAGGCGAAAGCACATTGAGACTATTATCACCTCCCTAAGGGTAAGTGTGAGTGTGAAGTGTTAAAGTGTGTGTGTTACACTCGGGTACCGCGAGGGACGTCTAAACCCTCTCAATAGGTTAAGGTTGTGCGATCACGTCTGCTGACAAACTTTGTCCGCTAGATCGCAGGCCACTCGCTCTAGGGGCTGTTTTTGCTAGTCGAACATTTCCCCTCCAGCCGCTTTGTGTTTCGTGGCTCCCCTTCCACGCTCCACACTTTTCTTGGTTCCTTTGGAAACTGTGGGCTTTACCAGCCCTTATTCTTATTGAGCATTTTTATTTCAAGGCTGGCTATATGCCATAACATCTTTCCATGCGATTTACGAAACAGAACTTCACATTCATGCGTTATATTTTTCCGTTTTTACAAAATGTCACTTTTTGACTTATATTGTGGTTAACTTGTATTTGTAATTATAACACGCTACTCGCTGACGTGATGAAAGCAAATTTCCTAAATATGCTGTTTTTGTTTAAAATACAAACATTTTAAATTTATTAAATTTTTGTTTTACAATAAAAATACAAAAACGAAACGCCGTGAAATGTGTAAGTTTTTTACGATTGCGTAAGTTTTTCTTATAAAGTATTGACTTTCTATAAATATTTGATTTCATTATCGTAATCGGGGTTAAAAACTGTATAAATTATCATTTAAAACATTAAAATTGCACAAAATTAAAATAACATGTCTCCAAACATGTGCGAGTTATTTTAAGCCAAAATATCCATAATTGTTTTTTTGATCGCACAATCTTAAGCCTGCGGGGGCTTAAAGGATGTTGTGCCAAATTTGGCCGTTTTTTGTTGTACGGTCAGATCCGGCTCATTCTATTTACATTCTTACTCGTCCGCCCATACAGAGCCCGGTATGCATGGTACACTGGGAGGTTGTCAAGTATCCCATGACAAACAAAAATTATGCACTGTATTCCAAAACAAATCCGTTTAGGAAAATATAACAAAAACCAGGCAATTTCGAAAAAGCGAAATACTTGATTTCTTTCAAAACTGTTTACAAGAAATTGTCTTAAATATATTCTGCACTTTTTGGCTTGTTGCATGTAGAAAAAAAAATTAATTAATTCAAAAAGCAGTACATTTTTTAAAAACTAAAAGTTAAATTAAGAACTTTGACTAAACTGAAGTCACAGTTATTGAGTAGATTATTTTTATACCTAAACTTAACTTTTTTTTGACACTCACTGAATCGATTTAAACCGTTATTAATCACTGTGAAACGAGAGGCGACAAAATATTTACTTTCTGTGAACGGAACAGTTATTTTAACTACTAAATGCAGTACGTGTTGAGAGAACTTCAGCCTAATACGATTACTGCAATGTTCTGAATGCTTCCACAATGCACGAATGCATAACAGCAAATACAATAACACAATACGAGTAACTTTGTGCCTCTGTTACGCCATTGTGTTCCAGTTACGTGACGTTACTCCACCCCAATTGTATCAAACCGTCACGTGACAAATTCCAGGACTGCTTAAAAATTACTTTTTGTGTTCTGTGGTTCTTTCGAATTTTTATTTTTTTACTATAAATAGTCAATACAGAATGTTTTTTAACGTGCATACTTTATGCCAGTTAGACTAATGAATCAGCGTGAACGGTAAGGGAATAGCAACTGGAGCAACTGCTGCACGAACTAACAACCTTAGTGCGCAGTAGACTGATCGATGCTTTAGCCACTTCGACCACCGATTCCCAGTCAATACAGAATGTTTTTTTAACGTGCATACTTTATGCCAGTTAGACTAATGAATCAGCGTGAACGGTAAGGGAATAGCAACTGGAGCAACTGCTGCACGAACTAACAACCTTAGTGCGCAGTTGAGTGATGCAGTAGACTGATCGATGCTTTAGCCACTTCGACCACCGATTCCCAGTCAATACAGAATGTTTTTTTAACGTGCATACTTTATGCCAGCAAGACTAATGAATCAGCGTGAACGGTAAGGGAAAAGCAACTGGAGCAACTGCTGCACGAACTAACAACCTTAGTGCGCAGTTGAGTGACGCAGTAGACTGATCGATGCTTTAGCCACTTCGACCACCGATTCCCAGTCAATACAGAATGTTTTTTAACGTGTATACTTTATGCCAGTAAGACTAATGAATCAGCGTGAACGGTAAGGGAATAGCAACTGGAGCAACTGCTGCACGAACTAACAACCTTAGTGCGCAGTTGAGTGATGCAGTAGACTGATCGATGCTTTAGCCACTTCGACCACCGATTCCCAGTCAATACAGAATGTTTTTTTAACGTGCATACTTTATGCCAGTTAGACTAATGAATCAGCGTTAACGGTAAGGGAAAAGCAACTGGAGCAACTGCTGCACGAACTAACAACCTTAGTGCGCAGTTGAGTGATGCAGTAGACTGATCGATGCTTTAGCCACTTCGACCACCGATTCCCAGTCAATACAGAATGTTTTTTAACGTGTATACTTTATGCCAGTAAGACTAATGAATCAGCGTTAACGGTAAGGGAAAAGCAACTGGAGCAACTGCTGCACGAACTAACAACCTTAGTGCGCAGTAGACTGATCGATGCTTTAGCCACTTCGACCACCGATTCCCAGTCAATACAGAATGTTTTTTAACGTGCATACTTTATGCCAGCAAGACTAATGAATCAGCGTGAACGGTAAGGGAAAAGCAACTGGAGCAACTGCTGCACGAACTAACAACCTTAGTGCGCAGTCGAGTGATGCAGTAGACTGATCGATGCTTTAGCCACTTCGACCACCGATTCCCAGTCAATACAGAATGTTTTTTTAACGTGCATACTTTATGCCAGTAAGACTAATGAATCAGCGTGAACGGTAAGGAAAAGCAACTGGAGCAACTGCTGCACGAACTAACAACCTTAGTGCGCAGTCGAGTGATGCAGTAGACTGATCGATGCTTTAGCCACTTCGACCACCGATTCCCAGTCAATACAGAATGTTTTTTTAACGTGCATACTTTATGCCAGTAAGACTAATGAATCAGCGTGAACGGTAAGGGAAAAGCAACTGGAGCAACTGCTGCACGAACTAACAACCTTAGTGCGCAGTTGAGTGATGCAGTAGACTGATCGATGCTTTAGCCACTTCGACCACCGATTCCCAGTCAATACAGAATGTTTTTTAACGTGCATACTTTATGCCAGTAAGACTAATGAATCAGCGTGAACGGTAAGGGAAAAGCAACTGGAGCAACTGCTGCACGAACTAACAACCTTAGTGCGCAGTTGAGTGATGCAGTAGACTGATCGATGCTTTAGCCACTTCGACCACCGATTCCCAGTCAATACAGAATGTTTTTAACGTGCATACTTTATGCCAGTAAGACTAATGAATCAGCGTGAACGGTAAGGGAAAAGCAACTGGAGCAACTGCTGCACGAACTAACAACCTTAGTGCGCAGTCGAGTGATGCAGTAGACTGATCGATGCTTTAGCCACTTTGACCACCGATTCCCAGTCAATACAGAATGTTTTTTTAACGTGCATACTTTATGCCAGTAAGACTAATGAATCAGCGTGAACGGTAAGGGAAAAGCAACTGGAGCAACTGCTGCACGAACTAACAACCTTAGTGCGCAGTTGAGTGATGCAGTAGACTGATCGATGCTTTAGCCACTTCGACCACCGATTCCCAGTCAATACAGAATGTTTTTTTAACGTGCATACTTTATGCCAGTAAGACTAATGAATCAGCGTGAACGGTAAGGGAAAAACAACTGGAGCAACTGCTGCACGAACTAACAACCTTAGTGCGCAGTTGAGTGATGCAGTAGACTGATCGATGCTTTAGCCACTTCGACCACCGATTCCCAGTCAATACAGAATGTTTTTTTAACGTGCATACTTTATGCCAGTAAGACTAATGAATCAGCGTGAACGGTAAGGGAAAAGCAACTGGAGCAACTGCTGCACGAACTAACAACCTTAGTGCGCAGTTGAGTGATGCAGTAGACTGATCGATGCTTTAGCCACTTCGACCACCGATTCCCAGTCAATACAGAATGTTTTTTTAACGTGCATACTTTATGCCAGTAAGACTAATGAATCAGCGTTAACGGTAAGGGAAAAGCAACTGGAGCAACTGCTGCACGAACTAACAACCTTAGTGCGCAGTTGAGTGATGCAGTAGACTGATCGATGCTTTAGCCACTTCGACCACCGATTCCCAGTCAATACAGAAATCGGGTGTTTATAAAATATTATCTGAATAATTCGACGGATTTAAGATTCCTTTAAGGGTCTCCGTAACCTTTAAAAATGGTTTTGCCAGGAAGTTAGACTATTTGTGTTTACCTGCACATTATCAAAGATTAAATCAAGATTGATTGAATTTCAATAGTTTTCTTTAATTTAAATTTTTTTAATATTTAAAACGACAACAAAAATCAGCAACAACGAAAACATTTAAGGATATTAAAATATGTAAAAAAACATATTTTATCAATGTAATGATCTGCCTTTTATCTTCGTCAATTCTACTTTCGTGGACGCGTTTCGGAGAACCTCCATCTTCAAAAACTATATCTTTACTCATAGTATAGATATAGTTTTTGAAAATTGAGGTTCTCCGAAACGCGTCAACGAAAGTAGAATTGACGAAGCTAGGTAAGGCAGATCATTATACTGAGCACAGTGATAATAATCCTAGCAGAAAAGAAGAAGAATATAAAAAGAATATTTTATCAAAATGGCTCTTTATAAAGTTATAGTACGAGTAGCTCTAAAAGTTTTAAAAAACTTTTGATTCAACGTGTTTCCAACATACGGTTTGTGCAAAAATCTAACCTAATTCTCAAAATCGGCACATTATATTTTGCTAACGTTTTTGAAAAATCGAAAAAAGTAATAAAAATCTTAAAAAACTGTTCGGATTTTTTTTGGGGGGGGTTGTAAGATTACATGTTATTTACATGGGGGTGGTTCAAGATTACATGTTATTCTGTTTTGAGGATGTAATAACAATAGTACACACTTATTCATAAGTACTTAACACTGCTTTTGTTCCGGTTACAATCACACTATCTTAGGTACTTTATTAAAAGCAACAGTAAGTGATAAAAACCTTGTATCAATTCCAGGTACGTTATTGGTTATACATATATATTTTTAACATACCACGTTACAAATTATAGTCATGAAACCATTCACAGCAACATACAGATGTTAGCCTTGGTGGTAATTGTAATATACTAACACACCAACCTCTCTGGCATTTTTCGAACAAAGTAGCTTGCGTAAATATAAGTATTAAATAAGTTTAAGTAGCAATAGTGGTCACTAGACAGCATGTTTATTGCTACAGTAAATAATTTGCGTGATATAAAAAAATGATATCAAGGCAGGCATATTATAATTTTTTTTATGGGTTATGCTAATCCATAACAGCATACTGCAGCTGTTAGGTTAGATTAGGTTTCACATCGAAATGGTGCTAGACTATAATATTTCTGCTTCTTCTTTGTTGTTCATTACTCTTTTAACCATTTTTCAAGGGAATCATGACCTCGTATAACTTTTTGGGGCAGGCTATTATGAGTTGTACAGCTTATCGCACCAAGGTTAAATGACATCGAAAACAAAAAGACAGCAATATTTCTTTCCTATGTTTGTTGGTTTTATTTTTTTTATTAGCACAACATAAAAATTCTATATAAAAAACACTTGATGTGATATTTTGGTACTTAGATTAAAAACTTGATGAGCAAATCGAAATCAATATTTAATACTTGTCCGTTAAATTTTTCTCATACTTAGCTTATGATAAAACTTGAACTTAGTTGTTTAAATTTGTATTACCAAAGACATTAAATTTTTTTTAATGTATATTTGTACCTTTTATATATAGCACCTGTGTGTATTTGGCTATATAGACTAATCACAATAGACTATATTGTGATTTTATAGCTAAATAGCTTACAGAACTAAAATTTGGCCCAAAATATTTTAACATATTTTTTGTATTATTATTATGCAAATCAGTTTATTAAAAATCAATTCCCAAGACCTAATGAAAAAAATTTTATTGTTTTGGAAGTACAGTACTTCCCTCTAAACTACAAAATTTAAGTAGCCTAAAAAAAGTGGCATGCCTGAAAATAAACTTTAGGCAAAACTTAGATCTACAGTCAAATTAGTGATTTAATACATATGTATAAGTATTACTTTTATATAAAAGTAGAAGAGAAAGAAAAGGTAGGTTTTGTAATATTAACTACAACTCTAACCTAATGTTTGAACTGTCAAACCAAAATTATGCAAAAGTACAAGAGCCACAAGTTTCGCCATATATAATGATTACAACACTAAATCTCAAAGAAAGAACAAATTAATTGGTTTTATGTATAAGGAAATAGAACTTTACAGTTTCGGTATATTTGTAGGTGATAAAACTTTAGAAAAATAATTCATAACCTCAACTATATACATATATAGGACTTCAGTAGTGTTCAGTTTGGTAAAAGGTTTAGACTGGAGGCAAGGTCTAATGGTATATATCTGCAAAGTTAGACATCAATTATATTTAACGACATCCGGAGGCAACAATCCATGTTTGACAAACAAATATTTTATGCTAACCTTACATCTTGTCACCGGGAGGCAATATTTGATTAATTACATAACAAAAAATTGTATTATACATTAGAGCATATTGGAATAAATGTCTTGAATCTGTTATTTTGAACATATACTCAAATGGGATGACATATATCTTTACAATTAGCTGAGATATAAGGCTGTGAATGTGGTGGCAATATCTAAGGATTTCGGACATGGAGGCATATTCTAATGAATGATATATATATATATATATATATATATATATATATATATATATATATATATATATATATACAGAGCAATTAACCAAACTGTCAGGCATACTATATTTTGCACTTTCTTGAGATGTTAAACTTTATACTTTACTACGACTATAGAGTATCGTAATGAAATGTGATAAACTGGTCTTAAAAAAGTACGATAGATTCAAGGTTGTTTTATGGTTAGTTCCAGAACCGATATTGTTTATAAAAAATATACTTTTTGTTTCTGTCTTTAAATGCAATATTTGAGTTATCGTGAGCAAATGGAAATATACGTACGTATTGTCAGTTAAAGTCAGGGACAAAGACTGTTGCATGCTTCCAACCGCGGTCTCTGTGTCAACTCGACCGTTTTGATTTGTTTTGTGTGTTTACTTGTTACACAGTTTTAGCCCAACGCATTGATCAATTGCTTTGGTATTTGTCACTGAGGAATATTGTATCAAGCTCGAACGTAGTATGTGTAAGATTTCCCGATTCGCTTCAGTTTCAAGATGGCTGCTTCATTTAAAATAATGAGTGTAAACAGTTTTAGTCAAATACATTGACCGACTGTTTTCAAATTTCATACGAAGGTATCTTGTAAAAAGCCCAAATGACAATGATTCCCATTTAATTCAGTTTCAAGATGGCGGGTTCTGAATTAACGAGTGTAGGCCTACGCAATTTTATTAAAACGCATGCCCGATTGTTTTAAAATTCGGTACAAAGTCGTATAAAGCTCGAGATTTACGTGTAATGTTTTCCAGTTCGCTTTCGTTTCAACATATCGTTTTTTTTTTTTAAAGTCCAACTATTGTGCTCACGGGCTGATGCAGACGATGGGATGATTTATAGCGTATGAAAATGCCAAGCCCTGGCCAGGAATCGAACCCGGGTCCTCGGGGTGAAAGCCCAGTACGCTACCAACTAGGCCACCGAGGCGGCTTTCAACATATCGGCCTTCGATTTACAATAACTAGTAAAACAAGTTTCAGCCAAACGCATTAACCGATTGCTTTGAAATTTTGATACGACGATAACGTTTATAAAGCCCGAATGACGTACGTATCAGATTTTTTCTTATACGTTTAAGTTTCAAGATGGCGGGCTCTAATTTAACGTTGACAATGTAGTTGCTGGTTTGTAATACTGTCTGAACGGCTAAACCTATCAAATCTTAACTATTTCGCGGAGAAAGAGCACAAACTTTCCAATAAAACTGTTCCAGTAATAGTTTCTGTAAATATTACATTTGCCTGTCATATTGGCGGGAAAATTTGCGAGCGCTGTCGTGGAGCACTCTGCGAGGTTTACTGTTCTTTGAACTGCTAGCTTAAAGTGTTGCAACACTTTCTATGTATATCAATACCAATGTAAATGAACAAGATAGGTGTATACTACGGAGAAACCGTGTGTAAATTGTGCAGGAAGGAGGAGGAAACTGCAGGTCACATAATTTATGATTGTGAGGCTCTTGCTAGTAGGAGGCTAGGGCTTTTTGGTTTTCAAGACCCTAGAGATCTTCAGCAGTGTGTGCTAGTCAGTGGGTTGTTGTAAGTTATTAAGGGCACCAATCGGCTAAACTAGGTATTTTAAGAGGTAAGTTGCACAATAGGTCAGTCGATCGCAGTGCTTGGGGTTGTATTATCCCTTCCCCTAGTAAATAAATAATGCATATCAAACCACTCCGCCAAGAAAGTAACAAAAATCCTGCAAACAGATATTATTGTCCTGATGTTTAAGGAGAAAGTGGAAGAGAAGGCGGATAGAAATTCCTGATGTGGGACAGACCGACACGCTGACGTCAAACACCAGTTCACCTTGGAACACGTAGCTGTATGGCGGCCATTCACAAGTTTCAAACTGAGTTCCTCTAAAACGAAGACTTCATTAACATCCTCATAGAAATCTTTCACTTTCTGGTTCTTTTGTTGTATACAGTTACACAACCTCGCAACAATAGATAGACGCCATTGTTGTTTATGAAATTTTCTTCAGACACAATATATTACTAAAATTTCTTAGCATTTTTGTAAGCAAGCTAAACATACACGGGGTAAATTATCACGATAGATATCAACATAATATATATATATATATATATATATATATATATATATATATATATATATATATACACACACACACGAGGTGTGTTCAGAAAGTAACGAGAATTTCTAAAATTCGTGGGCTTGGAGAGTCCGATTGTCAAACATTTTTTTTATTATGTTGGTATACATGCTCTTGAAGTATGATACAACTTTCAGCTGTTTTCATTGTTGATTTTGTTTGTGACAGCCACTAAGTTAGACGTGTTTTTATGAGCTCGGCGATTTTCGTTTGTTAAAAGAAATGGATCAAAGAATTTCTATCAAATTTTGTGTAACAAAGAGTGTGAAATGTTAAGAAAGGCCTTTGGTGAGTCTGCTATGAGTAAAGCAAGTGTTTACGAGTGGTATAAGCGTTTCCAAGAAGCCCGTGAAGACGTTGAAGATAACGATCGCCATGGACGTCCCAGCACACCAACAACCGATGAAAACGTGGTAAAAGTGAAAGATATGGATATGAACAATCGTCGAATCACAATTAGAGAGGTCGCTGATGATGTTTGTTTATCGATTGTATCATGTCATGACATTGTTTCCAATGTTTTTTGTATGAAACGCGTGACAGCAAAATTCGTTACAAAATTGTTGAATTTTGAACAAAAAACAACGGCGAATGGAAGTTGCTCAGGGGTCACTAAATGAAGTTAACGACGATGCAGAATTACTGAAACGTATTATAACAGGTGACGAAACATGGGTTTACGGATATGACGTTGAAACTAAAGCTCAATCATCCCAGTGGAGGCATTCTGGCTCGCCAAGACCAAAAAAGGCTCGACAAGTGCGGTCGAACGTGAAGGTTATGCTCACTGTGTTCTTCGATATTAATGGCATAGTGCATCATGAATTCCTGCCACCAGGTGAAACGGTCAATAAGGAGTACTCTCTACAATTCAACGCCGTTTGCGTTAAGCAATCCGAAAAAAACACCCGGATCTGTGGAAAAACAATTCATGGCTTTTGCACCACGATAATGCACCAGCTTCATTGCTTGTTCGTGAATTTTTGGCCAAAAACAGTACTGTAACGATGCCCCAGCCTCCATATTCGCCAGACATGGCTCCGTGTGACTTTTTCCTATTTCCAAAAATAAAGATAACCTTAATGGGCCGTCGTTTTACAGCCGTAGATGACATTACAAGTGCATCGCTGAAAGAACTAAAGACTATCTCAAAGATCGAGTTTGAGAAGTGTTTCGAGGATTGGAAGAAGCGCTGGCACAAGTGCATAATCTCCCATGGGGACTATTTTGAAGACGACAACATCAATGTAGAAGAATAAATAAATATTTTGTTCAAAAAATTAAAATTCTAGTTACTTTCTGAACACACCACGTATATCGTTTTGTTATTTTATTTTTTTTTTTAACGCTAAAGTTAAGACATTGAATTTTGTAAATTAACTGAGACTTCGGTAAGTAAAAACAATTAAATGAACTGTTTAATTCTGTAGCGTAGCGAAGTGCAATGTTTAAAATGAGATAATATATAAATAACTGTATTCTTTTGTAAATAACTTGAGTTGCTTAAGGAAAGCATACTCTATTAAACATCTTCTTCGTAATGATTTTTGTTTTAGTTTACGCTCTCATTGGAGCACTTCAATCAGTCCATACACTTCCAAGTCCAACATCGCGTTTCAACCTCTTCTTCCGTTTCCAAAATTTCTTCATCCTGTCCGACCTGGATGCCCTTTATTCATCAGTTATGGTATATGTCTTTCGTTCAAATGTTGTTAGCTTGAATCGCAGATATTTATTCCTTAGAATCCTCTTCTCTGTTTTACCTTCAATCAGTCCATACACTTCCAAGTCCAACTTCGCGTTTCAACCTCTTCTTCCGTTTCCAAAATTTCTTCATCCTGTCCGACCTGGCTGCCTTTATTCATCAGTTATGGTATATGTCTTTCGTTCAAATGTTGTTAGCTTGAATCGCAGATACTTATTCCTTAGAATCCTCTTCTCTGCTCTACTTTCAATTTGAGGCACCGTCAAATTTAACTCTTCTACATCACTCTGGATCTCTTTGAACTAATTATTCTGCGTTTTAATCTTCCAGAAGTAGCTAAATAGCCGTTTCACCAGTCGGGTTTCTGGAAGGCGTACTATATGGCCGAAAAAAGTCATAGTGATTATTACACAGTTTTAAAAAAAAATTAAGAACAGTTTTAAATGAAAATTTTTAAAAATGCCAATCTAATAAATTTGTTTGTACAAGTTTTACTTTCAACTATGTTAAATATAGTAATTTTTGGATTAAAATAAGTACTGATATATTTATTATTAACAAGATCTTAAATTCATCCTTCTTATATACCCAAACGGAAAATGTTGAACCACCATTATTTAATGTATAATATTTTTAATGAAACTCACTATTTAAAGGAAAGCCTGTCCAAATAAATATCTATATATAATATATATATATATATATATATATATATATATATATATATATATATATATAATCTCTTACTTACAATTTTATTAGCTCTCTTGGTCAGTGGCAGGAGATAAATTCTCCCTAGATAGCGATTCACCCTCTTTGGGGTACGCTGAATCAATCATTTCTTGCGCGCTGCACTTTTCTTTGTTCCCAGTAGCTCTTCATTCTTTCCGATCTTCTTTTCCTCTCCTCTTCCGAAATGACAGGTTTAGGT
Organism: Callitettix versicolor; assembly: GCA_022606455.1. NCBI lineage: Eukaryota > Metazoa > Arthropoda > Insecta > Hemiptera > Cercopidae > Callitettix > Callitettix versicolor. The sequence goes on along the minus strand of CM040183.1, from coordinate 17,057,915 downwards.
CTTATTTTGGTTTATAAACGCGAGTTTATTATACTCGTATGCTTTGTTATGCTAGTTGCCTAATCTACATCTTGCAGTGTATAACTTTACAGTACTTGGAATATTTTATTCCGGCAATTACTTAGTTCGCACATGTACATACGCGCACGCGCACACATGTTCAGACTATTCAGTTTACGAGTAAATGTTGTTAATTGTAATGAAACAGAATTATGCACAAACTTTCTCGCA
>CM040183.1:17012684-17052684 GCA_022606455.1 Callitettix versicolor | reverse complement strand
TGCGGATGACATGGCCTTACTAGCTGAGACATTGGAAGAAGCTAAGGAACAGAATCTTGAACTACAGATTCGCAAGCGTTAAAAATGGGTCTCAAAGTTTCATTTTAAAAGACTAAAATATTGACAAACATACAAAAACCACCAAAAAAGCTTCAAGTGGGAGAACAATACATTGAGATAGTCAAAGAATTCAAATATCTTTGGGAATGGATCAGCTGGAACGCCCTAGAGAAAAAATCTATGGAATCTAGGAGAAATAAAGTTGAATTAGTCTTCCAACTTACCAAAGACACATACAACAAGAAGTCCCTCTCCTGGAATACAAAGATAAGGCATTTTCATACGGTAATTAAACCAGAAGCCTTATAATTTTATATGCGGCTGAAACATTATCTCTCACAACCCAAGGCCCACTGAAAGGCTGGAGATCAAAGAAAGAAAGATAGTACGAAAAATCTTAGGCCCCCAAATTCCGTAACAACCAATTACTCCACGTCAGTAATGAAACTCTTTACCAAAAAACTGAAACACTATCAGACACAATAAGAAAAAGGAGAATTGATTTTTATGGGCACATCCTCCGAATGGACAAAAATAGACTAACCAAAAAAATATTTGACTACTTTAGCAGTAGAAGAGCCAAACCACTTTGGTTTAGAGAAACAGAGAAGGACATAACAGAACTGCAGATCACTGACACTATGCTCATGGACAGAACAGCCAAAACAATAACCAAGGACAAGAAACAACGGTTCCAAGGCAAAGTCAAATCCAAGCGAACGATCCAAATCTCTAACGAAGAAAGAAAAGCAAGATCACAACGAATGAAACAATACTGGGCTACGAGGAAGGCACAGAACATTAAAAAGTGATTGATTTAGTGTACCACAAAGTTGGGTGAAACAAATAAAGAGATGATAATATTGTAATATGGTAATCTAGAATGGTTAAGTGTGACTTTTACAAAGCCCATAAAACAACACTTGTGTTTTTCTTTTTAAAATGTTCTTTTTAGTTTGTATTGTTCAATGGTGTCAATTTTGAAATCGTGCAAGCATTGACTATTCTACCTCGAGTTACTGTTTTAATAACTATGCATGCATTTGAATATGGAAACACTGTATGACGTTATCAAACAAATATTAATATAATCCGCTTCAAGCGCCACGGCACTTTGCACGTAACTTTCTCCGGTAGCTAAACTTTCACATCCTGTGTGCACGAGTTGTTTCATCGAGTAAAGGTGAACTTGGATACAATGGGAGAGCTGTGCTCATTGTGGTGAACAATATTGCATACTGCAGTGCATTAGTTCGTGAATGAATGGATCAAAAGGAACGGGTCTTTGAAGAGATCCGGTGCAAACGAGACCGACTGATAAAAACTATCGTTCTTTGCCCAACACATTTAACATAGACAGCAACAACCTAAACATGCAACAACAGATAAGCACACTGAAAAAGAACGGATTATCGTTCATCCCCCCCCAAAAGTCAACCCAACAGCATGTAACACTTCCCCATACACATTTCAAGATCGAGACTAAGACCCCGATCCGATTAATCTTTACTTTATTCCTCGTTACAAGTTCTGCATAAGTATGCTGGTACTGAGCATTTGGCATTGACTGTATTCGTTTTTATAATGTATTGTAGGAACAGATTATTATCCTTTAAAATTTGTAACAAATTATATTTTTGAAAAATAATTATTAAATATTTTCTTGTATCTATATATTTTTCTTTAAAAATTTAATCTTAAATTTATATTTTTAACAATTAACAATTTCTTTAAATCGTATCAAGTCTAAAAATATATTGAAAAATTGTTAAAATTAAGCCTAAATTATTAAACAAATAGGTTCATAATATAAGGAATAAAAATTTAACTTAAATTCAGTTATTTTATATTTTTAATAAGCCCAAAACATAAATTCATATTGTGTATGCAATTATAACATAATTCCAGGCAATATAATATGTAAGAAGGAATTATTTTCTCGGCAAAATTGCTAATAAAATCATTCAAATTCTTTTTATATTCTTCTTCTTTTCTGCTAGGATTATTGTCACTATGTTCAGTATAATGATCTGCCTTCCCTAGCTTCGTCAATTCTACTTTCGTTGACGCGTTTCGGAGAACCTTCATCTTCAAAAACTATATCTATAATCAATAATCAATACATTTGAAAAAATATTGAAATAAAGGCAAACTCAACTACAGTATATAAGAGGAATTACTTATTATTATTATTTTAATAATAATAAAATTATTATTATTATTATTAATAATAATAATAATAATTAATAATAAAAAAAATATTATTTAAAAATATAATAAAATTCAACTCGTAAAAATGTTTCAACAATGAAAAAAAAAGACAAGGAAATAGTGAGAAGGAGAGAGAGAGAGAGAGAGAGAGAGAGAGAGAGAGAGAGAGAGAGAGAGAGTGATTTAATTTTAATTTTAATTTTTTTTTTTTTTTTAATGTCAGGCTAACGTGCACTATTGCGCTAATGCACACTAGAGTGAGAGAGAGAGAGAGAGAGAGAGAGAGAGAGAGAGAGAGAGAGAGAGAGAGAGAGAGAGAGAAGGAGGGGGAGAGAGAGAGAATGGGTCTTTAATGTTCATAGAAGATTTACCATTCAGTGTATGTTGTATTTTTTAAACATACACTACATATACTAGACGTATATAGATATAGTTTATGAGGATAGAGGTTCTCCGAAAAGCGTCAACGAAAGTAGGATTGACGAAGCTAGGGAAGGCAGATCATTATACTGAACACAGTGAAATCATTTAAACTTTATAAAGCATTCTTCTCTTATTATCCATGCGCCAAAAGAACAGGGAATAGATCATTAAGAACGAGTCACCAAAGTGCAGGTTTTAAAAAGAATAGGTTATTGAACACTCTACAGTACACGTTAGATTAGATTAGATTATATATTAAAACATTTTTTTTTAATTATAAATTGTATATTATAAAGCAAAGGATTATAAAACCACAGGCACTGCGAGGCGACTCTATTGTACTCTTAAGAAGGTTCAGTACTCTTAACTGCTAGTTCAACAGATTGGTGGAGCCGCCTCGGTGGCCTAGTGGGTGTACTAGGCTTTCACCCCGAGGACCCGGGTTCGATTCCCGGCCAGGGCTTGGCATTTTCATACGCTATAAATCATCCCATCGTCTGCATTAGCCCAAGTGTGCACAATAGTGGGACGTTAAAAAAAAAAAAAAAAAAAAAAATCAACAGATTGGTGCCAATGCTAAATTTCAACAATTCAATGAGTAACTGATCTTGCTGAGGGTACCTAAGGTCCTTAGCTTCCTGCTAGCAAAAGCCTCACAAGCATAAATTTTGTTTCCTGCAGTTTCCTTCTCTTTAATGCATTACCTAAACACGGTTTCTCCTTGGTACATACCTATCCTGTTTATTAGCACCCTCAGACCACAGTGACCGATAATGAATCTCATAATTTTCCTGAGTTGTGCTTTGCCCAAAAAATCTGCTGCAATCCTCCATACATGACGAACCTTACCCAAGAGTAGCTTCCTGTGGGAATGCCCATCTTGCCTGGTGTTACTTGTTAATCCAGCAAGCAAACAAGTATATCCTTCAAACCAGTCGTGTCACAATTTATTGCCGAATCGCCAAGCACTGTTTAGCTAGAGGCATTGCTCTAAGAATCAAAACATATAACAGAGGAGAAGGGCAAATGATTTTCTAAGTAACTCATTTTCCTAAACTTAAAATTTATTACAACACGTTTGAAAAAATGTACATGCAATAAAAATATTGAAGTAGAGGCAAACTAAACTATAGTAAATAAGAGTAATTACTTAATTTTAAAATATAATAAAATTCAACTCGTAAAAATTTGTCAACAATGAAGAAAAAAGACGGGGGTAGTGAGAAGGAAAGAAAGAAAGAAAGAAAGAGAGAAGAGAGAGAGAGAGAGAGAGATAGAGAGAGAATGGGTCTTAACGTTCGTAGAAGATTTACCATTCAGTGTAAGTTGTATTTTTTAAACATACGCTACATCTACTTTACTAGACGTATACTGCTCTTGAATGTCACATGAAGGTCAATCGAACACATCTAAGAAGGACAGCCAGACATGTCCTGTAGCAGTGTATTGACGAACTGGTAAGGTCAATAAAACCACTTACTGGTATCTAAAAGAGGACAGTTTCCCGCACCGTTGCACGTACGGATAGAAGCACTTTATTGGTTTAGTAAGCAATATGGCGTAAGCTTCTTTTTATGTAGACAACGAAGTATTTCAATTCGCCTCAAGTTACGTTATCATTGAAAAGTTTGTTTTCATTTTTTAGTTACAGAGCCTTCAATATTCACGATAAACATCTCGTATAAATTAATTTAACTTCGCCAAATAACTTTAGTCTCTCGTACTTGCCAACGCTTGAAATAATTGTACCGCTATTTATTTGTAAGTAAAAATAAAACAGAGGGAAAATTGTATTATTTATGAATAATAAAGTTATTTTTATTTAAATTAAATCACTTCGGTAGCCGCCCCGGTGGCCTAGTGGATAGCGTACTGGGCTTTCACCCCGAGGACTCGGGTTCGATTCCCGGCCAAAGCTTGGCATTTTCATACGCTATAAATCATCCCATCGTCTGCATTAGCCCAAGTGTGCAATAGTCGGACGTTAAACACAAAAAAATAATAAAATAAAAATAAATCACTGCTGTCCGATACACTAGCTGTTACCCGTTGCAGCTTCGCCAGCAATTATATTGTAGGTAATAAAATTTAGTCGTTTTTCTCAATCAGAATAAGTTCATTTTAATTTAATATATGTCTATGTACAATAAGATACAATTTATGGTTTTCAGCCAAGACATATAGATTTTTACTACTCGCCACTCTAGAACATATAACTGACCGTGGAGGAGCACGGAGTTCCAAAATGTATTCCTGCCACTCTTAACGTCTGACCCTGTGACTTATTCATTGTCATTACCAACTTCAATGTAAACTGCAATCTTTTAAATTGTAGAGGCAGGTTGTTTGGAACTATTGGGATAAAATTATAGATTTTTGAAAAAATTTCGATAAAAATCATTGTAAATGTAAGCTTATAAAGGATAATTTTGTAATAAATAATTAACAGGAATAATAACGGGAATACAACTATGTCCCTCTCAGGTACCTAAACCATGTTCATTCCAAATGTCATCTCAATTGGTCCAATGGTTAATGCGTGATTGAAAAAAAAAAAACACAAACTTTTAGATTTATAATATTATATTAAGAAGTATAAAATATTATTAAAACGTCACTACTGATGTACAGTAAACACATATTTATACTAAATAAATAATTTGGATTAAACGTAATGTAATGGCTTTTTTTAATGGAAATAGGTCTACGTTCATCTCAGGTACCTAAACCATGTTCATTCCAAATGTCATCTCAATTGGTCCAATTACTTAGAAAATCTATCAGCTCAAAAGGACAGAGATTATTCCCTTTGGAAAGCAACAAAAGGAATCAAAAGACCCAGGATGCAAATTCCTCCAATAAAGAACGATGAAGGAACATGGCAAGAAGTGCCAAGGAGAAGGCAGATCTCTTTGCAACTTACCAAGAAAGGACATTTCAGCCTCTTCCCAGACAGAGTGCAGAAGAAAGAGTTCCCCTTGTAAATAAACATGATGAATTAGAAATACCAAAAATAACACTTAATGAACTGAAAAACCAAATTAAAAATAATCTAAAGATGAAGAAAGCTCCGGGATATGATTTGATTACTGGACAAATAATTAAAAATATACCAGAGAAAGGACTTAGGAAGTTACTACACATAATGAATGCAAGCTTAAGGATGAAATATGTTCCTTTGCAGTGGAAGGTGGCAGAAGTCATTATGATAATAAAACCGGGTAAATCACCAAATGATAGGAAATCATATAGACCAATATCATTGCTCCCGATATTTTCAAAATTATTTGAGAGGCTACTCCTAGAACGACTTAGACCTATCATAGAAGAAAGAAACCTTATCCCTGACCATCAGTTCGGATTTAGACAAGGATTTTCAACACTTGATCAAGTACATAGAATAACAAGTGTTATAGAAAATTCACTAGAGAAGAAAGAAATATGTGCAAGTATCTTCCTTGATGTAGCACAGGCCTTTGACAAGGTGTGGCATAGTGGTCTGATGTGGAAACTGGAGATATATTTTCCGAAACAATATTTCGAAATACTACAGTCTTATATGACTGATAGGCATTTTAGGGTTAAAAATGAAGGAGAATATTCAAAACTGGAAAAGATATCAGCTGGTGTCCCGCAAGGTAGCGTGTTGGGACCGATATTATATTTGCTGTACATTAGAGATCTCCCTAATGTCGAAGATGTAACAGTTGCCACATTTGCAGACGATACTGCAATACTAGCCACCGGGAAGAAAATTGAGGAAGCTGCAGGCAAACTTCAGAGGACCTCAGATGCTATTAGCAGATGGACAAAGAAGTGGCGCATTGGCCTCAATGAGGCAAAGTCAGTTAATGTTAACTTTTCAAATTTGAAGATTGATCATCATATACCAATTACAATCAATTCATTACAAGTTCCCTATGCTAATACAGCAAAGTACTTAGGTATGACACTAGATGCAAAACTGAAGTGGAAGGAACACGTTAAAAAGAAAACAGAGGAGTTAAAATTAAAATTCAGAAGTATGTATTGGCTTTTGGGAAGAAAATCCCAATTATCAATCCATAACAAGCTGCTGATATATAGCCAAGTCTTGAAACCCGTGTGGACCTACGGAATACAGCTCTGGGGCTGTACAAAGAAGACAAATGTAAAAAAGATACAAACCTTTCAAAATAAGGTGCTGCGATGCATCGTAGATGCACCATGGTACATAAATAACGACAACCTCTATAGGGATTTGAAAATAGATATGGTCAGTGAGGAAATAAAAAAAATGCAAAGAAGCACGGACAACGCATCTCTCAACACGAGCATCCGGAGATACGCGGATTGTTGGCTGAGGCTGGTGTGGTTAGAAGGCTACGAAGAACAAAGCCACTGGACCTTATGGTTTTTGCTGGTCCGGATGGACATTAGTTTCTAAGGGAATATATCCAATGGGATATATCCCTTCAAAGTGTAAACATGTGTTAAATGTAAATTACTAGATGGGTATTTCTACTCAGTTGTAAATAAAATTAAATAAAAAAAAAAAAAAAAAAAAAAATGGTCCAATGATTAATGCGTGATTGAATAAAAAACAAACACAAACTTTTAGATTTATATTATATTAAGAAGTATAAAATATTATTAAAACGTCACTACTGATGTACAGTAAACACATATTTATACTAAATAAATAATTTGGATTAAACGTAATGTAATGGCCTTTTTTTAATGGAAATAGGTCTACATTCATCTCAGGTATTTAAACCATGTTCATATCAAATTTCATCTCAATTGGTCTAGTAGTTAAACTGTGATTTAATAACAAACACACAAATTAACTTTTAAAATTATAATATGATTAGAATTTATTTTTTTTTTTGTATTTAAATAAAAACTATGGAGCGTTTCTTTAAAACCTACGAGTGAAAAGTATTGTTGCATGGAGTGTTGCCTGCGTGAAATAATATCAAGCTATTTCCTGATTACAAACCAGAAAGGATCGTCAGCAGCAACAGTATTGTGGTTGAAACGTAACCTACATTGTTGGTATCGCAAAAAACGTGGCTACTTCATAGCATATTCATTTTCATTAAAATAATGAAAAAGTAAATATTTAAAAAGCGGTATACAATGATCACCTGACATCCCCCCTCTTAACAATGTACACTAACGGACACTGCTTTGTAATTACCTTTTTCGAGTCCCTTGATATTTAGGTTGAAAACAAAGCACTAAAAGTTTCACGTTCCTTTTACAAATTTACTGTTTTGGTAGTATTTTCAATAATTAGGTTTTTAACGGCCGCCATTTTGAAACTTATCATTAAAAACATTTTCTTTGAACTGACTCGATAACACGTGTCGTTATGTACGGTACACAATTTCAACTCAATCGATTGAACCGATTTAGAAATTTATCGACAATTTCTAAGTATAAATTATTTAGTCAAAAAGATGACAGATATTTGGTAACAGAAATAGTACGGTAATGAAATTCCTAACTTATATAGTATGACGTAACAAGGTCGAACAATGCCTCGACGTCGCATTTCAAAATTTCTAATTCGATTTTTTAAATAAAATTACACCTATTCAATGTGATAATGTTTCAGCTTCACGGATAACGCCGTGCATATACTAGTTGGCTTATCTTTTATATTCCCATCGTTAACAACCTGCTTTATTGAAACTACACACATGGAGTATCTACAGGTTCGTCAGTACACCAGGGAACTCTCACACGTTATACTTACCTATTTTAAGGCTTTAAAGTAAAATAAAACCGACTTAAAACCGATAAAACTTCTAAAAACAAAATTACAGCAGCAGTATTAGGTGTCTCCGTGAGAGTGCAGCACAATTCAGGCATAAGTGACAGAAATAATTGTGTGTGTACAAACATTGCTGTTTAAAAATTTTTGAAAGTAATATTTAAATTATTACTGTATCCAAGACGTAAATAATTATTGACCGATTCAGTTTTGAGAGTAGAATCGGTAAGACAAACAAGGCCAGTTCTAATATGTAAATGTCACTAAATAAATACTCTGATTTTATTAAACAGTAAATACTGTAGCCTAATGTAGACATGTAATGTAAAATCCGGTTATTGTAGGTTTCACTTGTAAATATTTCAATTAATGTTAGAATTCATTCATTAATTTTATAGGTTATAGTTTTAAATTCGAAAGTAGAACATAGTAAAGCATATTGTATTAAATAATCTAAATATAATGAATGGCATTGAAACAACGAATGACATAAATAAATATAATATAAGTATAAATATAAAATATATAATATAAATATAAATAATATAATATAATTATATTATGTAATATAATATAATATTTTATAATATTAATTAGTATAATATAATAATAATAATAATAATATAAATATAAATAAATATAATGAATGACATTAAAGGCAATGGAATCCAGGAAAAACAAACTTGAATTGGCCTTCCAATTGACGAAAGAAACATACAATAAGAAATCCCTTTCATGGGGGTCCAGAATTAAACATTATAAAACAGTGATCAAACCGGAAGCACTGTACGCAGCAGAAACAGTAACCATGAATCGCATAGGCCAGATAGAAAAGCTTGAAATAACGGAAAGGAAAGTCTTAAGAAAAATTATAGGAACAAAATTTCAGGATAATAAGGTAGTATATATAAGAAATGAGGCTCTCTATAAGAAAATTGAAAAACTGTCAGATACTATGAGAAAAAGGAGAATAAATTTTTACGGCCATCTTCTTAGAATGAACTCCAATAGATTGACGAAACAGGTGTTTGATTTTTTCCATAATCGTAAAACAAAACCGAACTGGTTTAAAGAAATTGAAAAAGACCTAATAGAATTAAAAATTACAGAAAATTCACTGCTTGACCAAACTGCTAAGATAAGTACCAAGGACGAAAGAATAAGATTCCAAGATAAAACCAAAATAAAACCTAAACCTGTCATTTCGGAAGATGAGAGGAAAAGAAGATCGGAAAGAATGAAGAGCTACTGGGAACAAAAAAATGTACAGCGCGCAAGAAATGATTGATTCAGCGTACCCCAAAGAGGGTGAAACGAAAAGAAGAAAAATGACATTAAAATAATTAAGAACGTCTTGCTAAACATTGTTGTACAATATTCGTTATTTTTTTAATTAACTGCAAATGGTCGCACGTTCCCACTAAAGTAAATAATTATAGTGAGGTGATTCATTAAATTGAAACATACACAAGATTCTCTTTATTTTTAAAAGCTGTAAGTATAATTATACTGCAAGCAGTTTTGTAACGAATATTGTTTTTCCTCCAGGTCACTAATTATTCTAGGAAAAACGACGTGTCTCAAGAAAACTATCAATGACATACATTAACAATATTGTAACAATAAAAAATGGTAACTGTGTTCCAGCAAAGGAGATTATCTTAACTCGTTATTTTCAAAATGAACTTGTATTAAAATTTGTATATATGTATTTAATGTTTTTTTATTCATTTCATAAGTGAATTTCAATTATAACATGTGCTATTGGAGCGTTCATAGTGGTAAGACGTTATGGACCTGGGAGCATGACATGAGCTTAGATCAGTCCTGACCAATCAATATGTGTGTGTGTGTGTGTGTGTGTGTGTGTGTGTGTGTGTGTGTGTGTGTGTGTGTGTGTGTGTGTGTGTGTGTGTGTGTGTGTGTGTGTGTGTGTGTGTGTGTGTGTGTGTGTGTGTGTGTGTGTGTGTGTGTGTGTGTATGTATGTGTGTGTGTGTGTGTGTGTGTGTGTGTGTGTGTGTGTGTGTGTGTGTGTGTGTGTGTGTGTGTGTGTGTGTGTGTGTGTGTGTGTGTGTGTGTGTGTGTGTGTGTGTGTGTGTGTGTGTGTGTGTGTGTGTGTGTGTGTGTGTGTGTGTGTGTGTGTGTGTGTGTGTGTGTGTGTGTGTGTGTGTGTGTGTGTGTGTCTATGTGTGTATATGTGTATGTATGTATGTATGTGTGTGTGTGTGTGTGTGTGTGTGTGTGTGTGTGTGTGTGTGCATGTATGTATATATATATATATATATATATATATATATATATATATATATGTATGTGTGTGTGTGTGTGTGTGTGTGTGTGTGTGTGTATGTATGTATGCGTGTGTATGTATGTATGTATGTGTGTGTGTGTGTGTGTGTGTGTGTGTGTGTGTGTGTGTGTGTGTGTATGTGTGTATATGTGTGTGTGTGTGTGTGTATATATATGCGTGTGTGTGTGTGTGTGTGTATGTATATATATATATATATATATATATATATATATATGTATATGTGTGTGTGTGTGTGTGTGTGTGTGTGTGTGTGTGTGTGTGTGTGTGTGTGTGTGTGTGTGTGTGTGTGTGTGTGTGTGTGTGTGTGTGTGTGTGTGTGTGTGTGTGTGTGTGTGTGTGTGTGTGTGTGTGTGTGTGCATTTATGTGTGTATGTGTGTGTGTGTGTGTGTGTGTGTGTGTGTGTGTGTGTGTGTGTGTGTGTGTGTGTGTGTGTGTGTGTGTGTGTGTGTGTGTGTGTGTGTGTGTGTGTGTGTGTGTGTGTGTGTGTATGTGTGTGTGTGTGTGTGTGTGTGTGTGTGTGTGTGTGTGTGTGTGTGTGTGTGTATGTGTGTGTGTATGTGTGTGTGTATGAATGTATGTATGCATGTGTGTGTGTGTGTATATATGTGTGTGTGTGTGTGTGTGTGAGTGTGTATGTATGTATGTATGTATGCATGTATGTGTGTGTGTGTGTGTGTGTGTGTGTGTGTGCGCGCGCGTGTGTGTGTGTGTGTGTGTGTGTATGTGTGTGTGTGTGTGTGTGTGTGTGTGTGTGTGTGTGTGTGTGTGTGTGTGTGTGTGTGTGTGTGTGTGTGTGTGTGTGTGTGTGTGTGTGTGTGTGTGTGTGTGTGTGTGTGTGTGTGTGTGTGTGTGTGTGTGTGTGTGTGTGTGTGTGTGTGTGTGTGTGTGTGTGTGTGTGTGTGTGTGTGTTTATGTGTGTGTGTGTGTGTGTGTGTGTGTGTGTGTGTGTATGTATGTGTGTGTGTGTGTGTGTGTGTGTGTGTGTGTGTGTGTGTGTGTGTGTGTGTGTGTGTGTGTGTGTGTGTGTGTGTGTATGAATGTATGTATGTGTGTGTGTGTGTGTGTGTGTGTGTGTGTGTGTGTGTGTGTGTGTGTGTGTGTGTATGTGTATGTATGTATGTATGTATGTGTGTGTGTGTGTGTGTGTGTGTGTGTGTGTGTGTGTGTGTGTGTGTGTATGGTGTGTGTGTATGTATGTGTGTGTGTGTGTGTGTGTGTGTGTGTGTGTGTGTGTGTGTGTGTATGAATGTGTGTATGTATGTATGTATGTATGTATGTATGTATGTGTGTATGTATGTATGTGTGTGTGTGTGTGTGTGTGTGTGTGTGTGTGTGTGTGTGTGTGTGTGTGTGCGCGCGCGTGTGTATGTTTTTGTGTACTTGAATAACAAGTTCTCAATTTGTTCCGATGTGATTTTTGTTTGCTTTGTTAACAACTCAGAGAAAACCGTTATCCAATAAAATCTCTCGTCAGTTTCAAAATGGCGGTTATTACAAATAAATATATAAATATAAACAAATAAATATATGTTTATATTTTTTTTATTTTACACTTGAAAATGTGATTTTACCGTTGCATTTTTCAACTTTCAAATTCTGTTGAAATGCGAATCTGACGATTTTTAAAATGATCACCTCCGTTCTTTCAACACAATTTGAAAGTTAAAAATTAATCAGAATTTAATTCTAATTTTAATGGCGAAATAAAACGTAATAAGCAAGCTAAGTTTATGTTTAAAACTATATCGTTAAAATCAGTAAGATTATTCACCAGAGGAAGGGATAGTTCAACCCCAGGCACTGCGATCGACTGACCTATTGTGCAATTTACCTCTTAAAATACCTATTTCAGCAGATTGGTGCCCCTAATAAGTTCCAACAACCCACTGACTAGCTCACACTGCTGAAGATGATTTGGCTTGGAAACCAAAACCCCCTAGCCTCCTACTAGAAAGGGCCTCACAATCATAAAATATATGACCTGCAGTTTCCTCCTCAGGACAATCAGTTACTCTAATGCAGAAGAAATAAATGAAATTCAAGATAATAGCATCTTAGTTCTAAGTGTGTAGAATAAAGTGATTTTAAAATGAAAAACTTAGAAACGTACGACAGAAGGAAAGTTTTAGCCGCGTCCTTGACTTTGTGGCACGCAGACTGTTTGTAATATCCTAAAGCAATCCATGATTATTCATCGATAATCATCAACAACATATTTACATGTTCCTTTGATATCCAGATATTTGGAAGTAGTTAGTTTAGAATTGTATGTAAGTTGTTCTTGAAGAGTAGGTTTGTTTTTCTGGTATGTAAAGTTTACATGAAAGGGTTGAAGTTCGTTAAGATTTAGTTCTACCCTTATTTCTTGATCCACTTAGGTAATTATTTTATTATCTTAGATTCCTGTATTTAGTGGTTACTTTTACTGTATCTTGTAAGGTGATAACAGTGTACTCAGCAAATGTGACTATTAAAGAACGTGAATCTTGAGGTATATAACCAGCGAACAGTAAGTATAACGTTTCTCCGTAACACGCTTGTTGACATGGATTCAGATCGGGAGGTGTTGCCTGTTACGTTTCACTCTGTGTTGTGTTAAGCAAATACGTTTTCGTAAACTTAAAAACGTCTTAGGAAGATCTCTTTGTAAATTATTCCTTTAGGCCAAATTTTTTGAAAGTCTGGAGAAAATTGCAGTTGAAAAATTTAAGTAGCATTTGATTTCTTTTGCCGCCTCGGTGGCCTAGTTGATAGCGTACTGAGCTTTCATCCCGAGGACCCGGGTTCGATTCCCGGCCAGGGCTTGGCATTTTCATACGCTATAAATCATCCCATCGTCTGCATTAGCCCAAGTGTGCACAATAGTCGGACGTTAAACACACAAAAAATTGATTTCTTTTCATATTGCGCTTTTCGAATGTTATATCAATTAAAATTAAAATTAAATTCAGTATAATGATCTGCCTTCCCTAGCTTCGTCAATTCTACTTTCGTTGACGCGTTTCGGAGAACCTCAATCTTCAAAAACTATATCTATACTCTTTTTTTTCTATATCTATAGAGTATAGATATAGTTTTTCAAGATGGAGGTTCTCCGAAACGCGTCAACGAAAGTAGAATTGACGAAGCTAGGGAAGGCAGATCATTATACTGAACACAGTGATAATAATCTTTGCAGAAAAGAAGAAGAATATAAAAAGAATTAAAATTAAATTGCTGTTGTAGTATTTACCGTTACTGGGACATTTGCCGCCTCGGGGGTCCAGTTGATATCGTACTGGGTTTTCACCCCGAGGACCCGGGTTCGATTCATGGCCAGGGCTTGGCATTTTCCTACGCTATAAATCATCCCATCATCTGCATTAGCCCAAGTGTGCACAATAGTCGGACGTTAAACACAAAAATAAAAAATCTGGGACATTTGTGCCATACACGTAACCGATATTTCTTCTTCTTTTCGTTTCACCCTCTTTGGGGTATCCTGAATTAATCATTTCTTGCGCGCTGTACTTTTCTTTGTTCCCAGTAGCTCTTCATTCTTTCTGATCTTTTTTTCCTCTCCTCTTCTGAAATGATAGGTTTAGGTTTTATTTTGGTTTTATCTTGGAATCTTATTCTTTCGTCTTTGGTAATTATCTTAGCAGTTTGGTCAAGCAGTGAATTTTCTGTAATTTTTAATTCTATTAGGTCTTTTTCAATTTCTTTAAACCAGTTCGGTTTTGTTTTAAGATTATGGAAAAAATCAAACACTTGCTTCGTTAATCTATTAGAGTTCATTCTAAGAAGATGGCCGTAAAAATTTATTCTCCTTTTTCTCATAGTATCTGACAGTTTTTCATTTTTCTTGTAGAGAGATTCTTTTTTTATATATCCCCTACTACCTTATTATCCTGAAATTTTGTTCCTATAATTTTTCTCAAGATTTTCTTTCCGTTATTTCAAGCTTTTCTATCTAGCCTATGCGATTCATGGTTAATGTTTCTGCTGCGTACAGTGCTTCCGGCTTGATCACTGTTTTATAATGTTTAATTTTGGACCCCCATGAAAGGGATTTCTTATTGTATGTTTCTTTCGTCAATTGGAAGGCCAATTCAAGTTTGTTTTTCCTGGATTCCATTGCCTTGCCTTCATCTGCATTCCAACTAATCCATTCACCAAGATATTTGAACTCTTTTACAATTTCTATTTTCTGTTCTTGGATTTTAAAGTATTTAACCGATATTTCATTATAGACTAAATGGTTCAATTTGAAAGGTTCGAGTAACAAAGATAAAGCCAAATATTTCATATAAATTTAGTTGTATTTTTTCAAAAAATCTATTTTGGTTTTTTAAATACTTGTTGCAAGAAAATGTAAAAACATCTTTTAATTAAGATTACACTTAGTTTATTACACACAGGGTATTAAAAAACAATCAACTATTAAAAACTTATAAAAATGTATTCTAAACTCTAACAGAACTAATTTGTTTTTAAAGATATGTCCGGTATTAAATAGAGTAGTTAATGATATTAAAAATGCTTTCTCTTACATAACTTTTTTTTGTAAATAAGAATTATTTACTGTAACGTATTACAGAATTAATTAAGTAAATCTACTCTTTAAAGAGAAGAAAAACACGCGGTTTGATTTCGAAGGAATACTAATAAATCACTAAATCAGCTGATTTCGAACAACTGTTCCCAAGATAATTTTACTCCAACAGAAATCATGTTCAATGAATAAATCGTAACATTATATTTCCATTTTAATTGTTATTGTTGAAATATACTTATTTGGGATTACACGAAAATAAGAGATTATTGTAAGTCATTATGTTTCAATTGTTTGCTAATTGTATTGTACAAACGTAATCAGAACTGAAGCAGACTTAGCCTTACTGTAAATATTTAGAAACCGAAATAGAGCCGGTGATTAGTAGATTGGCGGCCAAAGGTCAGAAGGGCAGAGTATGCTAGTTAATAATTAGAAATATTAAAATTGTTAATACAAGATTGCTATTTTGTCCCCGTGAATACAGGGAAAACGTTATTGTTTTTTTCAGTCAAATATATTAAACCTTCTTAAATGAATAATATTAAAAAGTCATATTTTTATGTTTTATACAATTTAACGTTTTATTTCTTAATCCCTTGTGTACGTATGTGTTTAATCACAACTATGCACTTTAATCACAACTATGCAGTACACTGCACAAATAAGTGATTTGTTTTCCTTAACACATTCAGTGCCTACTTGTATTTACTTACTGCACTGTGTTGCCCCTCTGTTTCGCACGCAACCAGATCATGACAAGCACGTGTGCGTCATTTGCTTGGGAAGCCAGTTTGCTGCATCTGTTGGTATTACAATGCCAATGACGCGCACGTGTGCGTCAAATTTATAAGCAGTTTAAATTTTAAAATAAAATAATTTTTTTAAAGTTTAATTAAGGTTTTAAATTATTTTAGTAACAAAACTGTACATTATTATTTGAATTACTTTTTTTAGTCATTTAAAAAATATATAATTAATATTTAAAAAAATTCTTAAAGTCAAAAAAATTATAAAAACTCTTAAATTAATTTCGTGATTTATAAAATGATATTTTTATGTTAAAAATTATAGGTTTTGGTGACATACCCTAAAATATGGTTTTAAGCACAATCCTGGTAGATCTGGACAGTCTGGGCAGAAGTAGTCCAGATACCATTACAGACAACGTTTTCTTTTTGCCACTGTTACAAGTGGCTTTTTGCCACCAAACCAAACACAAAATTTAACAAAATAGAAAATTCACCACACATTTCTAAACCAAACACTTTCTAGAATAAAATAAAATTTCTCTCAAGAGTAGGAACTGCATACTTGTCAAACTAGCCAGTAAATGCACTCTAATAGCAACAAAAACCTGAAATGAACAGTATTTTCTCGAACAATAGACTGTCCTAAATGAAGAGAGGCCTTTATCTAAACCTGGCCAGCAAAGCCCAATTTCTCAGAATTTTATTAAAATAACTGTGCAGTTTGACGCACACGTGTTCGTCATGGGCATCATTAGACTGGACTCACGTGACACACACGTATGCATCATGGGCACTCAACGTGTTAAAAACCACTTTTGGTTTCATTTTGTTGTTGTTTTTTTTTTTGTGTTTAACTTCCGACTATTTTGCACACTTGAGCTAAAGCAGACGATGAGATGATTTATAGCGTATGAAAATGCCAAGCCCTGGCCGGAAATCGAACCCGGGTCCTCGGGGTGAAAGGTTATGATTATGTACGCTATCAACTAGGTCACCGAGGCGGCACTTTAGGTTGCAGTTAAACAAAAATACTAGAATTATAAAGTATTAAAAAATGCTAATATATTTAGAACGTAATGCTAATTGTGATTGTAAAATCAGCGTGGGAAAGATAAATAAATAATTTTTGGAAATTCATTTTCATCCTATTTGTAATTGTAATTGTAATCATGATTGTAATTTATGATCATTTCACTTCGTCAATACATTAAATTAAATATGTATTGCAGACATAATATATGCCTAAATATATGGCTCAAAACCATTGCATGAATTTTCAAAACAATCTACGAACATAATTTTATTATTTAAGAACGAAACTATATTTGAACAATGTTTAATACAAATCATAAAGGTCTTTTGAGAAAATTTTATTTCTGTTCAAATTTTTTGCCTACAATATGCCTTAAAAACAAGCATTTTTGAAAAGTATAAAATCGTCTGAATTCAAGCCACGCCTACATCACGGACACGTACAGACAGACATCCAAAGAAATACTACTAATTTTGAAATTTAACATTGAAGACAAACATATCTAAATGAATTTTAAAATATTTTTGTCACGATCGTAATTTGAGCTGTTTTGTAGTCCACTGATACCTAGACAAAAAGTACAAAAAACGTCTACGGTTACTGTGCAAACTGCTATTGTGTTTTAGCAGATATTTCTTAGACTTCGTGACTTATAAAATTTATTTACCCTATTTAGAATAGTATTTTACCCCATTTGGCCGCACATAGTAACTATTTTATTTTTATTTGAAAAATAGAGCAAAACAACTTTTTTTAGTGTTTCAATATTATTAGCGCAATCTCCTGAAAAAACAAACGTCGTTATTAAGAAAATAACAATAAAATTCAGTAACCGTAACATTTTATTTTGTACAGATAATATTAATTAGCAAATATAAAGTGAACGAATTACACATTTATGCCGCAGACAATCGTTTCAAAATGGAGGTCACTGAGGGGGAAAAACACTATTTTACTGCACTCTGATCAGGCGACTCGCTGGCATTCAAATGCTAATAGACTCTGTTAACGGTAAATCCTTCTCTTGTGCAGCTCTAATTAACTTTAAAGCTGCAAAAGTTGTAAAGTCACTGATTTACCTGTGAGTGTTACTTATAACATTATCACACCAGAACTGTCACAGTATTTAGCTGTATTATATAAAGAAACTAAATGAAAATATTAATTAACTAGTTCATTTTAATGAGGGTTTTTGTACGAACCGCAATATTGAACTGCAAAGTTGACTGGAAGCTTATAATTCTTTATTCTTTAATATTTCTGGCGAAGAATTAAGAAAACAAAGTTTTGAAATTTTACATAAATTATTTTAACTTTTTACTATTGATTATTACTCTCTATCAAGTCTGCTGGAAAGTTGAAGTTCCAATAATTAAAAAAATATGTTTTTACGTTACTGTAACATCTAAAAAGATTCAGTTATGCAATTTAGATAGAACGATATGTATTTACTTTCTTACTATTATATAACGCAAGTAAGATAACCCTTATCTTAAACAAATCAATCTTCAATTTCTGGTGGATTGATGTTCCTTTTTTTAGACACCTTTAAAAAAAATATACCAATTTATTTCTTTTTTTCATCTGTATCTTTGTACACAATGCTAAAAACTAGTTATTAAGTTTCATTTAAATTTTGAATGCATATTTTGTTTGCCGATATCTCATTCCTTTATTTAAAAAAAAATCAAGTCCATTTTATTTTTTTTAATGTAAAAAAAGGATTTCACCGAAATCGGCTCTAATAATAATGTAGATTTTTTTACGTAAAACATAAGTAGCCAAACAAAACGTATGTGTTGATATCTTTAAAAACAAACTATAGAGCTTTCGAAAAAACTGCTTAAATTATGGTGTTTTATGGTTTATCTGATGAAGTAAATGTTTTAAATTTTTAATTATTTTTTTTTACATTATACTTTAAACCATAAAATTATCGCACCACAAGATTCGTATCGACTCTTACGGACTTTTACGCCATTTACCTAATTACTTTGAAATTTATTGTAATTTGTTTTCTTCAGGTATTTTGTAATTTTCTTTATAAAATTTGTTATGGGCTTACGTAAGAGCCCATAATGATTCTATTTTAACTTCTTTAAAATCTTTAATGATTCTATTTTAACTTCTTTAAAATCTTTAAAATCTTTAATGATTCTATTTTCACTTCAATCCCATTCCGATTATTAATAAAATTTTAAAATATTATTTTAAATTTTGTCTATATTTAATATAAACCACATAGTTTACGACCACATTAAACAATATATAAATATTGTTTATATAAATATATAAACAACACATTAACAATATATAAATAGTGGGATAGATAGTTATGGGGACAGATAGATAGTGACATAAATAGCTAGTGGAATAATTAGATAGGTAGTGGGCTAGATAAATAGTAGGATGGATAGATAGATAGTGAGATAGATAGGATGGAAGAGATATAATAGATAGAGATATTGGGATAGATAGTGGAATGAAAATATAATGGATAGGTAATTATAGATAAATATTGGGATAGACATATGGGATAAAAAGGGATAGATAGGTAGTGGGATAGGTAATTAGTGGGATAGATAAATAGTGGGATAGACATAGTGGGATAAATAGTGGGATAGATAGATAGTGGGATAGATAAAGAGTGGGATAAATAGTTAGTGGGATAGATAGATAGTGTGGATAAATAGATAAGTGGAGTAAATATAAACCACATAGTCTAATATAAACTTTTCTAAATTTCCCTGTATTTTTAAATAAATAATGAAAGGACGAACACAATATAAAGTATAGTTAACTGTTTCTAAGTAAAGTACGTTGTGATTGTGTTACATTCAGCCGTAATTTACAATGTTACGCTATTATTGTCTTACAAAAAGTATATGCACTATAAATATTGCCAGTAACTATCGTTAAAGACTGAATTAATTAGCAAACTAATATAATAATTAAAATAAAATTTTAAATATATAATTCACGATAAACAATTAAAAGTACAAACTTTGGGTTTTTTCATACTCGATCAGCTTTTTTTACTTTTCAAAGAATGACAAAAAGGACGTGATAATAGGTAGAAATGACAGTATAATTATAGAAAGGAACTTAGACTTGTGGTTGCTGACAGAAAGCAATTAAAGTTCTTCAGAAGTTCTCTTACGCCACACTGGTTTCAGGTACACAATAATCAGTGTAACCATTTCCTGGAAGTGAATGTGTTTTTCAGTGAGTGCAGCCTTTATCAGTGGTTTATTTAAGGATTAATCATTCAAGGAAATCTTTATTCTCAATGAAAATCATAAAGATGGAATTTTCTTTATATTTGAAAAATTGGTGTCAACCAAAAGGTTACATTCTATTTAGGCTGCAATAGTAAAATGTATTATCGTTGGGCTGCTCAGTTAATTGTATAAATTGGGATAGATAGATAGTGTGGTAGATAGATAGTGGCATTGATAAATAGTGGGATAGATAGTTAGTGGGACAGATAGATAGTGGGATATATAGATAGTGGAATAGATAAATAATGGGATAGATAGATATTGGAATAGATAAATAGTGGGATAGATAGTTAGTGGAACAGATAGATAGTGGCATAGATAGCTAGTGGAATAAATGGATAGTGGAATAGATAGATAGTGGGGTTAGATAATTAGTGGGATAGATAGATAGTAGGATAGATAAATAGTGGGATAGATAAATAGGTCGTGGGGATATGTAGATAGTGGAATAGATAAATAGTGGGATAGATAGATACTGGAATAGATAAATAGTGGGATAGATAGTTATGGGGACAGATAGATAGTGACATAAATAGCTAGTGGAATAATTAGATAGGTAGTGGGCTAGATAAATAGTAGGATGGATAGATAGATAGTGGGATAGATAAATAGTGGAATGAATATATAATGGGATAGATAAATATTGGGATAGATAGTAAAAGGGATAGATAGGTAGTGGGATAGGTAACTAGTGGGATAGATAAATAGTGGGATAGAGATAGTGGATAAATAGTGGGATAGATAGATAGTGGGATAGATAAATAGTGGGATAAATAGTTAGTGGGATAGATAGATAATGTGGATAGATAGATAGATAAGTGGAGTAAATAGATAGTTGGATAGATAGATAGTGGAATAAATACTGAGATAGATAGCTAGTGGGATAGATATGTAGTAATGTAAATAGATAGTGGGATATATAAATATTGAGATAAATAGATAGTGAAACACATAGATCTGAAATCTGCTACTTTTCTCTAACATTGACTTTACGTTTCTAGTCGCTGATTAACTCTTTGAGTTAGAATAATTTGGTAATTAAATGATATGTCATACTTTACAGTAAAACAGAAGCGGCCGTAACGCTTCAGAACAATATCTACCTACCGAGTATTTTCAAATTAAATTATGTACATGAAAAGTTAACTACCTACTAAATTTAAATTAGCCTTTCCTAACAAAATAAAATCGTGTTTGAAAATTTTATAAACGATTACCTGAAGGAAGATAATATTGTTTATTTCACTTCCTGTACTGTATTTCCCCAAGTTGCTCATTTAGACTGGTTTTTACACGTCTACTAATAAATTTCTCAAACATGAAAGATTGTGTAGCGATTTTATAAAAGTTAAATTTATTATTGTAATACCTGATTTATTTAAAAAATTAACAAAATAATGATTATATATTAATGACGTAGTTTATCAATTAAGTATACGGGTGTGTTCACTTCAACTAAAATTGTACTCAGCATAAAGTTACTTTTTTTTAGGTTATGTTCTTGCTAAAATTTGAATCTAAAATACTCATTGATAAATATATTCTAAAGTTAAAACTTTATCTTGATTTTATAGATTGAATTGTAAAAATAATTTTCTATGTTATTAAGCACAACTTATTAACTATTTATGGTTATATAAAGACGTTTTTGTAGAACGTCAATTATTTAGTAATAAATAAAAGAACAGGATATTATAATCACGACAGGTTTCTACAAGCTTTTATAATTAAGTTCATTTTTTACACAAGCACAAATTAATGAAATACAAGAACACAAATCTAAGAAACATTAATATATTTAAGAAATCTTTTCAACATTAAATATCTATAACTTATAATTAATAAATTTTATTTTGAAATAATTACAATAGACTTACCGACAACGAAATTTGAATTCGCCAACGCGATGAGAGTAAATATCCAAAAGACATTCATTGTAGAACACAAAATTAGTTCACACTTTGTTAATCGGAAACTTGTGACACTAATTAAATTTAACACAAAATGAAACGGCAAAATTAAAAAAAAAACAACTCAATTAGGAAGTACCAATATTTGGTACTTCAAAACTATAATTGGATCACATTTTGCTTTTCATTTAGCTAAATATTAAGGCGAATATCGTTTTTACCGTTCGTTAAAGTCACCATTTTAAGAAAACAGAAATGACTAGTTTAATTTAAATCTCATATAACGCTATTCATCCCGTTTTAATACTGCATTAAACTTTCCGTATAAACACGCTCATTACACTATAGTTAATACTGTTAACTGTTATATTATAGTGCACATTTGAAAACCAATAACCACCGCACGTCTACTACAAGATCAATCGCTAGAACCTCGTTAGAGGCGACTGTCGGCCATCTTGGAACGGAATGTCTGACTGCCGTGCTGGCGTTGAAGGCCGCGAAGACTCTGCTACAAGCCAGTCAACTTTCACAGTACCGTTTCGTCAGCCAGGTGCTAAATATGACCTGAACGCAACTAGTAGCTGTGGCTTTTAGTGAAAGGTGAATACTAGTGGGGAGAGACGTAATTGTGTTAAAACAGAGGACCGCGTAGGCCTACTGTTCGAAGACGTTTGAGTGACGTATCTTTTCTGGCGAGGAAATGTTTGTTGGAGGAAGTTTTCTTTATCAGCTGTTAATTATTATATTTTCAACGAAAAGTATTATGTCTAAAGGTTATATTTTGTTGGGTTAAACAGGAGTTAGATTTAAAATAATTTAAAAAACTGATATATATATATATATATATATATATATATATATATATATATATATATACAGGTGTTTCTAAACTATACATTAAATATCAACTATTTTTAAAATATACAAAAAAAGTTTTGTTTTGTGGAAGCTTATAAAACAAATTATACAAAATGTGTACACTACATTTTAACTCAACATCTTTTTCCCGCAGGGGGGTGCAGACTAGCTGCACCTATTGAGAGGATTTAGACGTCCCTCGCGGTACCCGAGTCTAACACACACTTACACTTACAACACTACACTTACGACGTTAACACTTTACACTCACACTTACACTTAGGGAGGCGATGTGCTTTTCGCCTTAAAAAAAATATATCTTTTCTACTTCCAAGGTTATAATTTTTTATATAAAAGGGTGGAAGTGGAAAATTATGCGTTTTGGGAAATCAGTTTATTCTTATTTTATCCTCTTTACTCTGACCTCTCTCTCTCTCTCTCTCTCTCTCTCTCTCTCTATATATATATATATATATATATATATATATATATATTAGTATATATATTTATGAATATGAAAATATATATTTATTTATTAATATTTACAATCTGTCTACATGTCACTAAGTAAATTTTATGGCTAAAATAATGACATGAAAGCATTGTACATACCATTGATACATATAAAATAATGAGTAATTATAATAATAATAATAATAATAATAAAATATAATGCTGCATATTGCTGCATAATGTTGTATCTGTTAGGTCAGCTGTTAATTGTCAGGCAGGTCGGTAGGTATTCTCCTCTTGAGTCCTCGTGTTGCCGATCTCATCATTAAATTTTCAGTCAAAACATTTGGATGGGCCAATATTCGATGTCGGTAACTATTGCTATAAGTTTCAGTTTCTTCTGTGATGGTAGGAATATTGAGTTGCTTGTGGGTTATTTCATTTGTGATTATTTTTGGAGCTGTTAAGATTAAACGTAGATTGGAAGCGTTGTAAAATTGCAATATTTGATTTGCAAGCAGAACCCCATAGTTGTATCCCATACGTCCATATTGGTTTCAGTATTGTTTTATATAGTAATATTTTATTATTGGTTGAAAGTTTTGATTTGTGCCCAATCAGCCAGTACATATTTCGGAGTTTAATACCAAGTTGTTTACGCTTAGTAAAAATATGTTTCTGCCAATTCAGACGTCTGTCCAAATTAATTCCCAGGTACTTCACTTCTGAGGTCTGCGTTATCAGTTTTTTATTTAGGGATACTGCTGGACATGTATGCTTCATGTGAAAGCCGCCTCGGTGGTTTAGTGGATAGCGTACTAGGCTTTCACCCCGAGGATCCGGGTTCGATTCCCGGCGAGGGCTTGGCATTTTCATACGCTATAAATCATTCCACCGTCTGCATTAGCCCAAGTGTGCACAATAGTCGAACGTTAAACACAAAAAAAAAAAAAAATCCTTAATGTGAAGGTTATATGTTGACATTTAGCTTCATTAATTTTTATGCTCCATTTTTCCATCCAAAGTTGAACTAGTTTCAAAATATGCATATATATTTAATAATATTAAAAATATAATAAATATCATAATTTCCAATATTTTCTTGAACATATGCAATAATTTCATAAGGGCCGAAGTAAATTCTTGATATATTTCACTGTAATAAATTAAATCTTTATTATAAAATCTAAAACAAATTATTACTTGTTGTAAGGTAGTACACGTAGATTTACTTTGGAGACTCCCCGTCGTATCTTAATCATATTATATTTCTGAAAGTTTGTGTGTTTGTTTATTTGTTTGTTATTCAATCACGCTTTAACCACTGGACCAATTGAGATGAAATTTGGTACGAATATGTTTTAAGTATCTGAGATAAACATAGGCCTATTCCAGTTTTACAAAACGTCATTATACTACTTACCCAGCCCAAAATAACTATTAGTATTTAGTTTTGAGGCATGTGTTAACTGAAGTTATGTTTAATTACTGTTTACTAGACCTGAGATTTAGGCACCTGAGATGTACATAGATCTAATCTCATTTTAAGAATCTTAATGTGTTTTATTTATTGCAAAATTATAGCTTTTAATGTTACATTTTCAATTATTTTAGTTAAATTTTTTTCAAAACTTACTTTAATTTGTTACTTTGTGTTGAATTTTCAATATAGTAAAGTAGTATATAGCCTATATTTGTGTAATTGCATTATATGAAAAAATGGTAAATATGCAGTGTAGCATGTCCTTGATTTTTCTATATTTTTGTTACTAAAATGCTTTATTATGTGCCCAAAAGCAAGAATCCAAAATATGAAAGCACGAGAAGTATGATAAAAATCGAAAATAAAAGTGACCAACATAACCTCAAAATTTCTACCCGATGAAAATCAGTAACGTGTTGTAGATCGGTAAAACAATAAAAATACGTCTAACACGGGTTTTGTTTAATAAGAAACCCATTTTTTAAAAGAGTACTGCATAACCTAACTGACACGGTTGTTGGTCCTAACACGGTGAAGCGTGATCTTTAATGTATATTATGATTGCGAGCAAAGCCGTGACGGATAACAGTTAATCATATTATATTTCTGAAAGTATGTTTTTGTTCATTTGTTTGTTATTCAATCACACTTTAACTACTGGACCAATTGAGATTAAATTTGGTATGAACACGGTTTAGGTATCTGAGATAAACACAATACTATTCCAGTTTAATTGTATAATAATGACTTTTTAATAATACTGTATTTTATTAAAATATGACAGGACCCAGTTTTAGAGTATCGAGTATCAAAAATGTATATTTCTTGGCCGAAAACCATAAATCGTATAATATTGTATATAGAAATATATCAAAATGAAATGAACCTATTCTGATTTTGAAAATCGACTATAAATTTTATTGCCTACATTATAATTGCAAGCAAAGCCGCAACGGGTAACAGCTAGTTAATTACATAAAATTAAATATAGAAATTAATACAGTATAAATCAAAATAAAAAAAAATACATTTTATAAACATTTTTTACTAAGATCATGGTTTTAATTGATAATTCAGTTCAGATAATGAAGTTTTACATTCTTTTTTTCAACTTTGCCAATTCATTAACAATTGTGTTTAGGTCTATTTTGTCTGCTATTTCTCTTTCAAACTCTTGTCCACGCAACCGCTCCTGACTTCTCTTCATTCTCTTCAAGGATAAACGCTAACCTGTCCCA
The DNA here is from genome assembly GCA_022606455.1 of Callitettix versicolor. Lineage (NCBI taxonomy): Eukaryota > Metazoa > Arthropoda > Insecta > Hemiptera > Cercopidae > Callitettix > Callitettix versicolor. The sequence goes on along the minus strand of CM040183.1, from coordinate 17,026,371 downwards.
CTGTACCACTGTGCATGCAAGATTCAAAGACAAAGAGTAAATTGTGCCAATAGTTGGCACTTTTATTTTACTTAATTAGGTAGCTAATAAAATGATATTTTTATTCAAATTGCTTCCAATTCCAAAGGAAACGTTCCAGACTTCCTGGTTCCGCCAATAGGGGCAGTTCACATTTGGTAAGTGCGTTTTAAAAAACAGTGATTGCGAACCTTTCACGGTTATTTACTCTGTTATTCTCAAAAGCCAAACAGGAACCTTTCAAACCACGACTAGAACAAAGTTGTGTTAACCGCCTCGGTGGCCTAGTGGATAGCGTACTAGGCTTTCACCCCGAGGACCCGGGTTCGATTCCCGGCCAGGGCTTGGCATTTTCATACGCTATAAATCATCCCATCGTCTGCATTAGCCCAAGTGTGCACAGCAGTCGGACGTTAAACATAAAAAAAAGCAAAGTTGTCTGTAATAAATAAATGATAACTTTTTCCGATTACCACTTCCCTCAATGTTCTCCCGCCAAACAACCCAAAACAACAATGTAAGTGGGAAGATGTCTATGAAAATTTCCTCAATCACGGCGTGTTCAGTTTAAAATGGAAAACAATAATTTGTAAAATATCTAATTTACAAACGAAATGATTGTTTTAAAGCCAAACATAACTCATCACTAATCCATTAACTGTACCAAAGCAATCCATTAGCTTATCTGTTTTTACCAGTAATTTTCCATCCTCTCGACTTCTGGGAAAAGCGATATGAAACGATCGTGAACTACTGTTTAACTTTATGAAACTTGGCGTCATTCATCCGACCGATTACAAAGCTGTCTATCTCTGGTACGATTTCAACTTTACTCATCAAGGCTAATTTCAGATTTAAAACGTTAATCTGCAAAATATTGTTGAAAGATAAAAAATTAATTAAATATTTCCAGTCACTTTGTAGGAGGATTATTATTCATTGTTGTAGACTGATTGTAATACATTGCGAGTTCATTAATGTAACCACTTAGCCTAAATACCCGAGCTTTGTAACGGTAGCGCGTAATGTCTATATTTGTAGGAACATACTAAGTAATTTTGTTTAGTGTTTGTGAAGTGTGTATTCAATGTTTTATTAACTCAGTGGCGATCTTGAAAAAGGGATTTGAACGTTCCTACTATAGTTCCGCGAAATGTTTGTTTTTAGTAAATTCATAAAGCCAAAAGTGGTACTTTGACAGTGCAAATAACCTATTACAATGTCTATTTGTTAACAATAAACCATAAATAGAATTAGGCCGTTGAATGAATGAAGGACTTTGCACTACGACCTTGTAGATTTATTGTACCCATTTTCTATGTTCCTGACTTGCTCAGTTACGGTGCCCTCTCCTGTCTAAGGTTTGAAGAGGTAGGTAACGCTTTCACTTTCAACTGGTAACTTTTCGATTCGTTATTGTGGTAAGTGCAGAACTCTCTGCCGATTGTCTTTCAATTCCTCCCTCTTACTCCTGATTCTTATCAAGGGCGTTGTGCACCGTTTAGCCAGATTTTTGTTGTGAGTTCTTACTCATGGGAACGTGAGTAGCTAGGGAAATTACGTCCGCCAACACAGAGCCCCGAATGCATGGGTAAGGCTAAGGTACACCTGGCGGTTGCCACGTATTGCAGGGCTCCGTCTGATACACCAGTATGCTCGTGCCATACACTCCAACAACACGGGATGATTTACACTTTAGAGTAAGCCAAGTTGTTTAGAGTAATGAATGTGTGTGTGTGTGTGTGTGTGTGTGTGTGCGCGCGCTGGTGCGTGCTTGTGTGCGTGCGCGTTATATAGAGTAGTGATTGTGTGTGTGTGCGCGCGCGCGCTGGTGCGTGCTTGTGTGCGTGCGCGTTATATAGAGTAGTGATTGTGTGTGTGTGTGTGTGTGTGCGCGGGTGCGTGCTTGTGTGAGTGCGTGAGTGCACGTTATATAGAGTAGTGTTTGTGTGTGTGTGTGTGTGTGTGTGTGTGTGTGTGTGTGTGTGTGTGCGTGCGCGCGCGCGTGTGTGTGTGTGTGTGCGTGTGTGTGCACGTGTGTGTGTGTATGTGCGTGCGCGGGTGCGTGTATGAGTGCGAGTTATATAGAGTAGTGATTGTGTGTGTGCGCGTGTGTGTGTGTGTGTGTGTGTGCGGGAAAAAACTATGCCGGAAGCAAATGTTCCTAAATACTGTAAAGTTATACCCTGCAAGATGTAGATTAGGCAACCTGCATAACAAAGCGTTTAATAAACTCGCGTTGGTGCATGTTACAGTTATGGGAATAATAATTGAGCATCATTAAATACATCTGATAATAAAATAGTAACAAAGAAACACATACATTTTTTGGACAGGCTTGCCTTTAAAAAGTGAGCCTCATTAAACATGTACCGATATATGTCCATTGGTTCAATACTTTCAGTGTGGGGATAAGTATATGCTATGCAATTAAAAAAAATCATTTGTGTTTGGGCATTTAACCAAGTATAACAAAATGCTCGAGAATTCAAAGTTATGAACTCCCATACTTCTTATTGATATTATCCGAATTCATTATTGAGGTGTTTGCTCTGCTAAATGCCTTTCAATCCCCCCCCTTACTCAACCCACATTTGGTCAGCTTTTTGTTATGCGGTGAGTGTCCTATCATTATATTTACATTGTTACTCATGTGGACATAAATGGTTAGGGAAATTATATCCGCCCACGCAAGGGTCCGCATTCACGGTTAATGCTAAGGTACATTGTGGGGTTGCCAGGTATATCAGGGCTCCGTTTGATACACCAATAAAACGTTGTCTTTCAATCCATCAGCACGGGTCGTTTACAGTTTAGATTTAGCCAGGTTATGTAGAGTAGTGAATGTGTTTGTGTGTGTGTGTGTGCGTGTACGTGTGTGTGTCTTAAAGATAAATTAATGAGAGCAGTATGAGCTAGAGGTACAGCGAGTACGATAAACAAGTCAACTGCTCATTTCAGCTGACACCGCCAGCATCTCTTACACTTTGTACTTAATAACAATACTTACCTTAAATTTCATAGCAATGTAAAAAAAATCATCAGTTTATATTTTTATTACGTTTTAGAATCTAATCAAAATAATAGACTATTTTTGTTAATGGTTTTATTTACACATATGGTGTATAATTAAAAGTTATATTAATGGTATGTTAGCTCATCCCCACTGAAAATGGTGCTTATGGTGCCGCCATCGCGATAAGATCGTTATCCAAGAATACAAAAATATTCAGTAATTCTTGTTTTGTTTTAAGAAAAACGATAACAACTTTTATTCTGTAATTGCTTGGACATTTTCCTTAAGGATTAAATGCTTAAGGAGTTCTCGCTCATGGGAACATGAGTAGGTAGGGAAATTACGTCCGACCACACAGAGCCCCTCATGGGTAAGGCTGAGGTTCTCTGGGAAGTCTCCAGGTCTCCGTTTGATACACCATTAGGCCAGTGTCATACACTCCATCAACACGGGTTGTTTTACGCTTTAGAGTAAGCCAGGTTGTTTAGAGTAATGAATGTGTGTGTGTGTGTGTGTGTGCGCGCGCGTGTCTTAAATAGATGACCGACAGTAATATAAGCTAGAGGTACGGTGGGATCGCTAAACCCATCAGCTGCTCATATCAGCTTCCTCCACCGGCATCTGGACGGCTAATACCCAAAGTATTACTTCCATAAAAAAACTGGCTATTTAATAAAACAAACGAATGTGGAGACCGAGTTTAGCCGAAGTTCCTCTGTTTCTCTGATGTAACTTTCTACTGTTTTCTAACAAACCTACAGTACTTTCTAATATTATACGTTTTATATTTTCGTTATGTATCTAATATTTGACCATTTTGCCATAAAACAAAGATAAGAATACCGATAACCTAACTAACCTACTCTTTTCTCCTACTAGGCTGGCTTGAAAAGTGCCAAGTAAAATCAATATTACCCTTCAAGGCAATGTTCAAACTAAACTGGAATATTACAAAGGACGCTATGTACTCTTTGGATGAGTAAACACATTTTCTGAACTTTGCCGATGTTTTCACTAAATTGGAATGCAACAAAGAAAGTTATGTACTTGGGAAGAGTAAACAGATTTTCTGAAGTTTTCATTAATGAATAACACACAAATTATTTTTTTCAATCTTTCCCCTATAAGCAATCATACTATAGTTTGTTTGTACAAAATAATATTTATTAAACAAGTCTTAATATTAGTGTACATGTTACAGGGAACTGTTATATAATTGTTTTTGTATATACGAGGTGTGTTCAGAAAGTAACAAGAATTTTAATTATTTGAACAAAATATTTATTTGTTATTCTACATTGATGTCGTCGCCTTCAAAATAGTCCCTATTGGAGATTATGCACTTGTGCCAGCGCTTCTTCCAATCCTCGAAACACTTCTCAAACTCGATCTTTGAGATAGTCTTTAGTTCTTTCAGCGATGAGCTTTTAATGTCATCTACGGCTGTAAAACGACGACCCTTTAAGGTTCTCTTTATTTTTGGAAATAGGAAAAAGTCACACGGAGCCGTGTCTGGCGAATATGGAGGCTGGGACATAGTTACAGTACTGTTTTTGGCCAAAAATTCACGAACAAGCAATGAAGCATGAGCTGGTGCATTATCGTGGTGCAAAAGCCATGAATTGTTTTTCCACAGATCCGGACGTTTTTTCGGATTGCTTCACGCAAACGGCGTTGAACTTGTAGGTAGTACTCCTTATTGACCGTTTCACCTGGTGGCAGGAATTCATGATGCACTATGCCATTAATATCGAAGAACACAGTGAGCATAACCTTCACGTTCGACCGCCACTTGTCGAGCCTTTTTCGGTCTTGGCGAGCCAGAATGTCTCCACTGGGATGATTGAGCCTTAGTTTCGACGTCATATCCGTAAACTCATGTTTCGTCACCTGTTATAATACGTTTCAGTAATTCTGCATCGTCGTTGACTTCATTTAGTGACTCCTGAGCAACTTCCATTCGCCGCTGTTTTTGTTCAAAATTCAACAATATTGGAACGAATTTTGCTGCCACGCGTTTCATACACAAAACATTGGAAACAATGTCATGACATGATCCAATCGATATGCCAACATCATCAGCGACCACTCTAATTTTTATTCGGCGATTGTTCATAACCATTTCTTTCACTTTTACCACGTTTTCATCGGTTGTTGGTGTGCTGGGACGTCCAGGGCGTTCGTCATCTAACGACTTCACAGCCTTATTGGAAACGCTTATACCACTCGTAAACTTTTGCTTTACTCATAGCAGACTCACCATAGGCGTTTGTTAACATTTAACTCACATTTTTACATTTTATTCCATTTTTTACGCAAAATTTGATAACAAATTCTTTGATCCATTTCTTTTAACAAACGAAAATCGCCGAGCTCATAAAAACACGTCTAACCTTAGTGGCTGTCACAGACAAAGTCAACAATGAAAACAGCTGAAAGTTTTATCGTACTTCAAGGGCCATAATAACATACCAACATAATAAAAAAAATGTTTGACAATCGGACTCTCCAAGCACGCGAAATTTTAAAATTCTCGTTACTTTCTGAACACACCTCGTGTGTGTGTGTGTGTGTGTGTGTGTACAAAAATTTAAATAATATAATAAATAACTTCACTTGTAATTTTTATTTTACAACAGTGTCCCTGTAACATGTATATATACAAAAATTTAAATAATATAATAAATAATTTCACTTATAATTTTTATTTCACAACAGTTTCCTTGTAACATGTGCACTAATATTATGGACTTGTTTAATAACTATTATTTTGTTTTTAATTTAGCCTTTACTCGCTACTATCATTCTTACATTTCGGGTTATCGGTTGAAGCCCAAACACCGCAGTTAATACGCGCGTATATACGGTTAATACGCGCAGTTGTAATCATACATAAATAATAATTTGTAAATATAATAAAATAATGTACACATTTTTCTTACTAATTGAAATTAATTTATTTGTAATAAACATACATTTATTTGTAATTACAAGATTATTACAGTAGTCAGGACTTCAACGATGTATGATTTGGCAAACCAAATCTTATCGTTGGGCGTTTTAACGAAATCGCGTAATTTTGTTTAGTGTTTGTGACGTGTGTTTTCAATGTTTTGTTAACTCGGTGACGATCTCGTCAAAGGGATTTGACCGTACGTACTATGACCTGAAGATGAAACAGTATAGTTTCGAAACCGCCGTAGAATTTACGAGGCAAATTGAAAGACCACCGAAGAAAATAGGTTAATCCTAACTGTTTAAGAATTTTAATTTTAAAATTATCTCGCAAAATCTAATGTTTAACAAAATTTGCTTTCGTTCACATTTTATAATTAGTTTGATTTATTTTTATTTATTGTTTTTTTTTGTAGATACATAGTATAATTATAATTTATATATTTTTTCCATTTATTCTTTTTGGTATGTCCTTATACTATTCATTAAAGAATTAGTTGTAAGTATTTATTTTAATATAACGTTTTTGTTACGTGCATATTATATTTTCTTACCATATGTGTGTAAGAATTGGTTTTATATAAGTTCATTCATTGTTTTATGTGTGTATAATGTTAGCCTACATTTGGGATATTTTTTAAAAATTTAATGTTTTGCTTTTAATATGAAGGAAACAGACAAGTAAAGCTTACTGTATAAATTACCCATTAAATTTCTTTTATGTTTGCGATATTTCTTTCGATATTTTTATTCGATACCTACTAATATCGGTAAGTATGGATACTTTTTTTTATACTAGTATCTAGTGAAAGTATCGATATTTCATCCGTAGGAGTGATCGTTAAATATGACTGTATGTATAAAAAATATAAATTGCTAAGGTTTTTACATAAAGTTGTCCGACGCTAGTTAATTTAAAAGACACAAAAAGAACATTAGAAGAAAAACCACGGGTTTTTACTCTATGCTATCTTGTTATTTCTGCACTATATTGAATAGTTTAACAATTATGGAAAGCATCTCTCCAGCCATCATTCCCCCCACAAGTAATAACCGACAATACACATAACTTAAACAAAGTTATCGCATTTTAGCTTAAAACATTTCTGCTATTGAACCAAAAATAAAAATCATGTATCATGTTTTCTCCGCCATTTTCTTTTAATAACGACAAATTGTTCGGAAATATTACGTAAACTAAAACGTACTATTTCAAAGAAATCAGCTGATCGTTACGAATTAACAGAAAACAACTGATCTTTTACTACAATAAACAATATAAAAATTACATTAACGGTTTATTTCGTTTACATTCTTCGTAGTTTCCGTAGTGTAGTGGTTATCACGTACGCCTTATACGCTTACTGTCACGGGCGGAATCGCAGACAAATTTCAATTATAGTTAATTTAATGTGAGACGCGACGCGAAAAATATACTGTTATATATCGATATAAATTTGTGCAATCGCATCACGAAAAATCGAACATCACAACCAGTCCTAAAACATGATAAATGTTCAAAAATACTTTTTTAAAACAGTTTAAAATACATGAACGTTATATCTGATTTACATTTAAACGTGGGCTGAAATAATAAAGAGCTTGCTGTATTTCCGAAATTTGATTTCCTGAGTCATTTGAAGTGGAAGACAAACAACGTTGGAATTGCAGCAAGGAGCAAATACTTGCTTCTTAGCGCTCCTAGCGGCGAGACATGAAAACACAATCAACACAAAGTGGTAACAAGTATTAACAACGTTATTTAATTGTGTCTATTTGAGAATATTTTGATGGTCAAACAATGTGTGTTTTACTCAATATTAAAACTAATTGTTTAGAAAAATAATACAACAAATATAAAATCTCACATGACAGAAACAATTTGTAAGAAATAATATTTGCAGGGAAAACGCTACCATGTTCCTGGATCTATTCGGAAAGTTATAATGTTTTTGAAAAAACACAAAATGAAATATAGTCTGATAAAAACGAAGCAATTAAAACATTTTTGTGAGGATAATCAAATGTAAACTTCTTTTGTCACACTCTGTATATGTCTGAGTGTCATACGTGTGTCCAAACCATGGATTGTGTTAAAAAACAAAGTAAGACTAATTTAAAAATCTAGATCTAACCTCTTTTTTAAACAAAACATACAATTTAAAATATATTTATAAGTGGTTTAATAGCGAATTCTAATTGGATATTGAACTATTGGTGGTGCCATTATGGTATGATCCAGTTCCGAAACCAAAAATGTGTCCCGATCCTAACCATTTGTAAATCGTTGATGGGTTGTTAAAATTGAGTGTGTGTATATATATATATATATATATATATATATATATATATATATATACGAGGGTTTTCCGTAAAGTATGGTTCCCAAGGGGCTAAAGCCGCTGCGAACGTTGTTACGCGGAATCCGGTGACCTTGGCTTGCAGCTTGGTTTCTCTACTCCCAATCCCCACTCCGTGATCGGTCTGCGACGCTCAGTCTTGGCTTGGTAGCCGTTAATAATGGAGTTGTCTTTTCTGTCTCTCGACAGGTGCGAATTATGCTCTGTGATTCGTTTTTTGTGTGCAAAAACACTGCGCCGGTGGACATTCATATCCAACTGTGTGAAAACTACGGAGAAAAATGTATGAGCATACAACACGTGCGCAAATGGTGCAGAGAATTCAAAGACGGACGTTCATTACGAACAGCGTTCCGGACGGCCATCTGTTTCGGACGAAACGACTGCGAAAGTGGATGAAGCAATGCTGAACGATCGAAAGGTGACTGTTCGGGAGCTCTCCGAGATGATCCTGATGTCAGCAAGACCTGGATTGATAAAACTTTGACAGACCATTTAGGGTATAGCAAGGTTTGTGCAAAATGGGTCCCAGGCAGACCACAAACGGCAACGGATTGATGCGGCCCGCAAATTTCTTCACGCCTACGAAACCGATGGCAAGAAATTCTTGAACTCTATTGTCACTGAGGACGAGACCTGGGTACACTATAGGATATCGGAAACGAAAGAACAATCACGTCATTGGAAACATCCAGAGTCGCCGAAGCCGCGGAAGTTCAAACAAACACTGTCTGCCGGCAAAGTCATGGCGAGCGTGTTTTGGGACAGGAAGGGTTATTGTTGTGCGAATTCATGGATACCGGCACAACAATCAATGCTGATCGTTACTGTGAGACGTTAAGGAACCTTCGCCGCGCGATTCAAAACAAGAGGAGAGGCATGCTCACGAAGGAGTTTGTTTCCATCAAGACAACGCTCGTCCGCACACCGCCCGTGTAACAACCGATCTCATCAACCAATTTGGATGGGATACTGTCACACATCCGCCCTACAGCCCGGACTTAGCCCCAAGTGGTTACCATCTCTTCCCTAATATGAAGAAACACGTAGGTGGGATGCATTTCAGTACCAGAGAGAAGCTGAAAGAAGAAGTTTTAAGCTACCTTCGCGGCGCGGCGGGAGAGTTTTTCGACTCAGGCATACAAAAGATGGTTCACCGTATGCAAAAATGCATCGATCTCAACGGCGATTATGTCGAAAAATAGAAAAAAGTGTAAGCTTTCAAAAATGTATTATTCAACGCAAATAAACATGTTTTTCATTGTGAAAAATTATTGGGAACCATATTTTACGGACAATCCTGGAATATATATATATATTATTTAAAAAATTATTCCTTAATTTAAACATTAAATTTCACCACACTGGGTTCCAGTTTATAACATAAAAAGAAAGTTCATGAAGGAAATAATTTACACAATTGACAAGATTGGCTTTTGATGACAACCAACATTTTTATTCATTTAACTGAACACTAAACAAACATAACCTTAAAACAATGCATTAAGATTGCTGATATTTCTACTAAATTGCCAACTTATTTAAAGTTTATTATTTATTTTATGTGATACCTGTAATTTCTTTAAATTTATCAAAATTTGTACAACGATTTTAATGCGCGAGATCTAAAATTGCACTCCTATGGTAATTAGGGCTCATTAAATTTGCCTGGTAGTTACTTGACTTTTATTAATCCCTGAATTTACACTATTGACTTTATAAGCAGTTTGCAAGGTGGAGTCGATCAATGCTGTAGGTGATGGAGTAGATAGATAGCTTTGGATTACATTCGATGCTACTGAAATTATCGATAATTAAAAACAAAAGCACATACATCCAGTAGCGACTGTACAAAACGACAAGAATAGTAACAATATGGTTTTATTTATTTCCGTAAACTGTTAATTAAGATATTTGTTATTAGCTTCTAATACATTTTAGTTTGAAACATAATATAGTCTGTAAAATTTAATATTATAAAAGTTTAATTGGGGTTTTTTAACTTTATCGATAGTCGTTCTTGAAGTCTTCCGATTGGATAAGTTTAATTTGATGGATGTCCTGAATTGAAGTAGCTAAATAACCCATATTTATCACTAGATGATTAATTTTGTTTGGTTTTTCTATTTTTAATTTTTAGAATTTATTTATTTTTTTAAATAGCTTTAGACATATTCTGTACTGTAAAGTTGTTTTATTTGTTCAAGTATAACAACTGCAGGCGTATAGTACATACAAATATTTGTTTCTTAATGCCTCAAAACGTAAGAGTGAAGCTGATCTTGAGCCTGAAATTTCATCACAAAAAACTACAAAGCTCGTTGAGCTGAAATTGTGGAATAACAATGATTGTTTTTCGATTTTATAGTACTAATCGAATAAAAAATGCGGCTATTTAAAGTAGTGTAATGAGGAAAATGTTTACATTTGTAACACAAATATCGATTATAAGGGTTTTCCTAGAAAAAAGCTGAACAAATTGCAGCTAATGAACATTAGCAGGACCAAAGTATTTCTTGGAAATTACACTTGTTTTTGTAAGATCAATACGATATAAATGTTGAAACTTGTTTCCATTATTAGAACTGATAATACTAATTGGTTAGTAATAATAATACACAATATTACTAAGCAACTATTGATTTTTTGCAGAAAAACTTTATCATTTATACTTAGAAAGAAAAACTAATAATTAACGTCTGCTTTAAACGCCAGAAATATAAGCTCTATGCAACCAAACTGTCAGATCAGTTAAGTAAATTGCCTAGTTGTTTTTTGAAGGCGTTATTTATTTATTTTTAATAATTATTTGATACGTTTTTTTCACTTAAAAAAAATAAAAATATTTATACAAACAGGCTTGCAAATATATCGATATATGTCAGCAATGTTTCAATACATATACGGAATAGTCAATAATATAATACATTCAATAATAGTAAACCTAATTTATAAAATATCCTTTCCTATAAATTAGGTGGGTTTAGTAAACTGATTTATAAACAAAATAAGGATTTAATTTGCTAATGTTTTGTTAGAAAATCTTTTGGTAAATTTTACGGCATAAGTGTGATAGGCGCCGTCAAAAGAAATCTAAACGCTTTGTGAGAAATTGTTCGAAGGAGAAATAAGAATCTATACTCGAACAATATTTGAAATATTTGATGGTCTTCCTTTTTAAAATGGCAGCCATCCGAAACCTTGAATCATATTTTTATTTTCCACATTTCAACAGCAGCCTTAATGTTTTCGAGCGAATCACTGTCATGTCTACAGAATTTAGTATCATTACGGTAAAAATGGAAAATTATGAAAATAACAAATAATTTCGTATTTTAACCCAAAATGAAGAGGGAAAATAGAGTGGTTTCATATATATATGTTTACTTTAAAACAGTAAAAAAAGGCCGTCTCGGTGGCCTAGTTTATCAATTTGCGTACTAGGCTTTCACCCCGAGGACCCGGGTTCGATTCCCGGCCAGGGCTTGGCATTTTTATACGCTATAAATCATCCCATCGTCTGCATTAGCCCAAGTGTGCACAATAATCGGAAGTTAAAAAAAAAAAAAAAAAAAAAAAAAAAAAAAATAGAAACAAATACCATAAAAATGACCATAAATAAATTGTGTTTTACAGATTCGATTGAAATTCAAGAATCTGTTAATTACACAAGTTATACATTGGCCAGGGGTAATGAAATATAAACACTCTGAATAGCCTGTAATATATTCCTCACACATGTAATTACGGTCAGTCTGAGCATGCGCATGGCTACAGATAAACGTCAAATACTGTATTTAAAAATAATGCATAACATTACGGATGCACAAAAAACATAAAATAAATACTTGAGACACGCAACTGTCTCGCTCACATTATGTAAGATAACACCGTTATAAACGAATTCCCTGAAAGCGGGCCAACTCGTTGTCATTTCTGTACATGAACATCATTCGTTATATTAATACGTTGTTTTGAACAAATTTTATAAAAAATACTTATATTTACATCATAAAGTTTCAGCGCCATTTTTTAAAATTATTATTTAATTTTTTTAAATTTTCAATATTTTTTTTGTGTGTTTAACGTCCGACTATTGTGCACACTTGGGCTAATGCAGACGATGGGATGATTTATAGCGTATGAAAATGCCAAGCCCTGGCCGGGAATCGAACCCGGGTCTTCGGGGTGAAAGCCCAGTACGCTAAATAAATATACAGACTTATTATTTTGTAAATTCAGGATCAAATTGATTTTTATCTGTTTTACAAATATTTCGCAGCAATACAAAACAACATCTAACTACCCGTGCTAACACTATACTGGGAGAAAATTTACGATGATTCAACGTATTCTAACTTGAAAATTTTAAAACTAAGCGTACAATCTTATTACTATAACACGTATAAGAAGTTTAGTAACACTTTTTTTACTTAACATTGTTTCAAAGATATATATATATATATATATATATATATATATATATATATATAACAATATCTTCACTATTGTTATTATAGTGAAGTATTTAAAGTGATTGTACACACACACACACACACACACACACACACACACACACACACACACATACCCCAAAAACACATCAAGGTAAAAACACTTTTTTAAATCAGTGTTTAAAAACGGACATATTAACAAAAATTTCAATATTGTTTTTTAAATATAATTCTTAGCTTTTATATTTGTATATTTTTTTATAATGTGAAAATAAATCAAGGTAGTTATCACTTCCGTTGGACTATATAGCTCTGTGTTCGAATAGCCTACACGCACGATATATCAGATAAAACACCTGCCGCACCAGCTGATTCATCTGCTCAGCTGATACCCAGCTGGTCTTCGTGAAGGTCATTCAGTGTTCGAGATCACCATACACGCGCAGAATTCCTCCGTAACTGCCAGAGTGCGCTTGTTGGAGTTGTGCAGGTCCTTGAACTTACAAGTAAGTTATTTGTTTCTTTTTAATTATTTACTAGCAGGTATTATAATTTTTTTTCTAAAGACGAATCGCATTTGTTCAAAGTGTTTGTGTAAAATCTAGAAATGTAAGCATTTTGCTTGATTTAACTAAAACAGCTGATTCGGAAAAAAATTAAAATAAGTTACAGTAATACAGTATTATTACTTAGTTAGTATTATTGCTTGGTAATGAATCAACAATGTTTGGGATTTATTGTTAAAAATATAAATATAACAATACTTTCAAGAATTATCCCATCTCTTCCTTTGTTTATTAATTATTCCATTGAGTTTTATATTTCTAATTTTTTTTTTTTAGCAATTTCAAAGTCTGATTTCATTGTCATAAGCAGCATTGAAA
>CM040183.1:16987684-17010184 GCA_022606455.1 Callitettix versicolor | reverse complement strand
AACCAAAAATATGCACTAATTCTTGTTTTGTTTCTGCAAAAACGATAAAAACGTGTATTCTGTAATCGGCTTGGACATTTGGACAATTTTTCTTAAGAATTAAAATTTGTTGGTTCGTTTAAAAATAACGACAATTCTAAATCTGCAAACAATCCAATCTCTTTAAATTAGTGTTTGCATAATATAACCTTTTTAAATTTCATTGAAAGTACGAAATGAAAATTACATCCGTGAAGATCAATTTCGTTGCCATCATGTCGCTAATATAAATTAACAATTTTTTTCGTTTACTAAAGCAATAACCAGTGTAATGTATGTAGAATAGTAATTTATATTTCACCACTAAATATGTGTTATTAATGATTAATATACATGTTAATCATCCGTTTTATACGGTTCGTTTTACGAAGTTTTCCACTTAATTGTGATGGAAATTGGACGCTATGGAAATTATAATCAATTTAATTTGGAGTGTAAAAACAATAAACTTTTCAATAACTATAGATTAAATTATCTACCACTAAGTTTGACCAGGATTTGAATGGTCCTACTGACGCGTCTGGTTAGTTAGGAAATACATACTAAAAACAATATAAATCGAATATTCAAGTAATATTAAAATTTAGTGCAAATACATGACAGAAACTTTCAATTTTTAAATAATTTAAAAGAGTTAAAATGAAGCCTTAAGCACACGAACAAACAAAGAGCTACATTCAAGAAAAATCCAGGTTGGAAACAATTGACGGAAAATTAAAAATAAACAAATATTTGACAATAAGAAGTTTTAAAAACTAAATCAATGAATAAAATTAGAAATGAAAGAATTTTTCTGTTACAAGCAAAACACCCGCGAAAATTTGCCACAATTTGGTGCATTGTCTTTATTTGCCAATTTTTATATAAGTTCAAGCTTTTACTGTTTATAGGTTTCGAACTAGCTTTATCGGTATAAAACTATAAAAATAGAAGGCGAACGAATAAAGATAGTGGATAATTTTAAGTATTTGGGAGAGAATATCACTAGAAACATAGCCGAAAAACTGTCAATAAAAAATAGAACGAACAAATTAAAGAAGGCCCTGAAGTTAACTTTGGAAACGTATAAGAAAAGTCGCTTTCCGTAAAGTCGAAAATCAGACATTATTATACATTTCCGGTCACAAGACCGGAAATGACTTATGCCGCGGAAACTTTATTTAACCTAAGAAACCGAAACAGAACAGAGGAGCTTCAAAAAGTGGAAAGGAAAATATTGAGAACCATTATCAACAAGAAAAACGTGGTAGAAGGAACATACAGACTGCTGCCAAGTTCAGCCATCTATCAGGATAATGAACATCTGTTAGATAATATTAGAAAGACGAGACTGGCTTTTTATGGACACTTAATAAGGCAACCAGAAGAAAGACTGACGAAGAAACTCCTAAGTTACCAACTCAAGATGAAAGTAAAGAATGAGTGGCTTAAGGAAGTGGAACAGGACCTAAAAGAATTAGGGATAACGGAGGAACGTCTGAAAGAAGGAAGGGAAAAATCAATCCTTAGGGATAAAAACACTAGATTAAAATTTAAAGAAGGAACAAAAAGAGTTGCCTTACACTCGGAGGAAGTTAGACTACAGAGATCTATAAGACTGAAAAAGTATTGGGAGAATCTCAAAAACCTAAAAGAACAAAAGTTGAAAGCCCAAAATACGTACAAAAATTACGGTTCTGAAATAAATATTACAAACTCTAATAAAAATCAGCTAAATAGTTAAATTGTTTGGATTTTTCTGATGACATGGCCTTACTAGCTGAGACATTGGAAGAAGCTAAGGAACAGACTCTTGAACTCCAGAAGCAAGCGTTAAAAATGGGTCTCAAAGTTTCATTTGAAAAGACTAAAATATTGAAAAACACACAAAAAAACCAAAAATCTTCAAGTGGGAGAACAATACATTGAGATAGTCTAAGAATTCAAATATCTTGGGGAATGGATCAGCTGGAACGCCCTAGAGAAAAAATCTATGGAATCTAGGAGAAATAAAGTTGAATTAGTCTTCCAACTTACCAAAGACACATACAACAAGAAGTCCCTCTCCTGGAATACAAAGATAAGGCATTATCATACGGTAATTAAACCAGAAGGCTGGAGATCAAAGAAAGAAAGATATTACGAAAAATATTAGGCCCCAAATTCCGTAACAACCAATTATTCCACATCAGTAATGAAACTCTTTACCAAAAAACTGAAACACTATTAGACACAATAAGAAAAAGGAGAATTGATTTTTATGGTCACATCCTCCGAATGGACAAAAATAGACTAACCAAAAAAATATTTGACTACTTTCACAATAAAAGAGCCAAACCACTTTGGTTTAGAGAAACAGAGAAAGACATAACAGAACTACAAATCACTGACACTATGCTCATGGACAGAATAGCCAAAACAATAACCAAGGACAAGAAACAACGGTTCCAAGGCAAAGTCAAATCCAAGCGAACGATCCAAATCTCTGACGAAGAAAGAAAAGCAAGAACACAACGAATGAAACAATACTGGGCTACGAGGAAGGCACAGAACATTAAAAATTGATTGATTTAGTTCAATCAAAGTTGGGTGAAACAAATAAAGAGAGAAAAAAATAGCAACGCTAACTGGCTTCGGGTTTATTTTTCTTGTAAATCTTTTTCATAAACTCAAATTTAAACTTGATTTTGGGTCACAAATAACTTTAGTTCTACATCTCCCGCCTGCAAAGTACCGATATGTGCCTAGATCCTTGACCCTTGTTAGAAGCTTGCCATTGTTTCGCATGTATTAGTTCAAAGTCAACGGCTCCGCGGGTGTATCTGATATGTTTAATAATGAGTAGCCTTAAACTGGTTTATAATGAGTAGTACAGTATGCCTCAGAAGTGCGTATGACAATTATGACACATAGCTCTGAGGCATACTTACATAGCTCATTTATGCGCGTTAATGAGCGCCTTTTAATCAGTCCCTTAAATGTTTATGCTATTACATTTATGGTTATTAAAAAAGTATAATTATTTAATGAAAAAATACTATAATTATTGAAAATCGAAAAATTTTTGTCTAGATTTGTAGAAATTACGTAGCTAAAATTTTTCAGAACTTTAATAATTATTCCAATTAGAAATGGAAGCATAATTAAGAGAATATAATTTGTTAATTTCTAATGAAAAGTCGCAGCAATAATCTTCTTTTTTTAAATTAAAACACATTACGTGCAGCACTTGTGGCTAGTGCCGACGGAAGTGTAAATTGGTATAGGTCAGCAGCACTTGTGGCTAGTGCCGACGGAAGTGTAAATTGGTATAGGTCAGCAGTACTTGTGGCTAGTGCCGACGGAAGTGTAAATTGGTATAGGTCAGCAGCACTTGTGGCTAGTGCCGACGGAAGTGTAAATTGGTATAGGTCAGCAGCACTTGTGGCTAGTGCCGACGGAAGTGTAAATTGGTATAGGTCAGCAGCACTTGTGGCTAGTGCCGACGGAAGTGTAAATTGGTATAGGTCAGCAGCACTTGTGGCTAGTGCCGACGGAAGTGTAAATTGGTATAGGTCAGCAGTACTTGTGGCTAGTGCCGACGGAAGTGTAAATTGGTATAGGTCAGCAGCACTTGTGGCTAGTGCCGACGGAAGTGTAAATTGGTGTAGGTCAGCAGCACTTGTGGCTAGTGCCGACGGAAGTGTAAATTGGTATAGGTCAGCAGCACTTGTGGCTAGTGCCGACGGAAGTGTAAATTGGCATAGGTCAGCAGCACTTGTGGCTAATGCCGACGGAAGTGTAAATTGGTATAGGTAAGCAGCACTTGTGGCTAGTGCCGACGGAAGTGTAAATTGGTATTGGTCAGCAGCACTTGTGGCTAGTGCCGACGGAAGTGTAAATTGGTGTAGGTCAGCAGCACTTGTGGCTAGTGCCGACGGAAGTGTAAATTGGTATAGGTCAGCAGCACTTGTGGCTAGTGCCGACGGAAGTGTAAATTGGTATAGGTCATTTTCATTAAATAATTTAACTAAAAATACATATTTTTAAAATTTACAAGAACAATAAACATAACCTCATTCGAAACGATATTGAAGCAACAGCTTTTGTGCGAAATCAGCTGTTTAGCAGTCACTTAAAGTCTACTTATATACATATATGCTGTGAGTTATGCGTTACGGAATCAAGCGTGACGCGAACGCAAATGTTTATACCCACGTTCTGTCAACGACGTTTTCACTTCAAAAACATATTTGTAAATAAAATTGCTATTACTTGATAAATCTGTCCACTTTGCAGTAGAAACTGTAATAAGTAAAAGAACGTCAAACCAAATTTTTCTGGTTTAAAACGTTTAACGTTTGCATTTATTTTGAGAAAATTATTTTCTTTTGATAATTGCCATTATGAAATAATAAATTTGGTTTTAACATTACTTTTTGGATACAATTATATACAGGAGCAGTCTTTGGTTAACACGTGACTGACTGAAGCTCGATTTTATATTTTTAATTAGTGATTAGAATCAGTGATAAAAAAAGGCAGTAATGTAACGACGTACGAGTCGCGTGTGTAGCTTGGCCAAGTCGAATTTCATGATGAATATTTAAAACGTGTAATTGTGCTCAGTATTTGTGATGTATGTTTTAATGTTTTGTATGACTTTGTGACGACCTCGACAGAGGGATTTAACATTTTGTATAACGGCCTGAAGATGAAACGATAGAGTTTCGAAACAGCGGTAGCCTTTATGAGGTGAGTTGATAGACCACTGACGGGAAGAATAAGTCATAATCCTAATCAGTGATTAGAAAATTTACAAATCGTATTTAAACGGTTTGAAAAAAAATTGTTATTTTAAAATAGAGTTATTAAAAAAATTTTTTTCAAATTTGAATAAAATCTAGGATTAATATTCTTCTTTGGTTCCAAGGACTTATTATGTTGGCTGCTTCAGTACATTAAAAAAATTAAAATTTGCTAATAAATAATAAAAAATTAGTGAAACACGTTTTCAAAAGTTATATAAGGACACAAAGCATTAATTAATTGTAATATATTACAATTCGTTACAATAATTGTAAAGTTCTCTTTAACTGTTACGCATTTATAATTATAAAATTACCAAGATAAATGGGTGTTTTATCTCAATATCTTTTGAAATACGGATGTTTGAGAATCGTGAAAATATAAAAAAATCAATCAAAAAATATCTTACGGGTTATAAAATTCAGAGATCTTATACAAATATAACAGGGCAGCAAAATTTAGAAAACTAATTTTTAATCATGCTAAAACTAATCAAAGCTTAATCGAATATTAAAGTTCGTTATATTGAAAGCTAGCCGAAGGGAACGTATGGACGGAATGGTACCTTATACTATAATTTAAAACGGAATTTTACGACTTCTGATAGAAACTGGTTTCAGGTCGATGAACTCGCGTGTACACGATCGACGATTTTGTATTGGTTCCGCGAATTTTTGCCGTCCGGATAATTATCTGATGGAATTCTCCTTCGCCTCATTATAGTGACCACACTATTACTAAGTTATCAGTACTTGTGACCTTATCAGTCTGTGTCAGTGTAAAGGAATTAATAAAAGTTTAATTCCAGAAATTATATACATTTAAATAATAAAGATAACTTTATACACATATTATACGTGCTATACTTAACGTTTACCTTATATACCAGTGTTATACTCACAAAATTTCTAAACGCAATATCTCATTCTATACTTGTGCATGTAGTCTTCAACTATCCTCAACGTTAAGGCACGCTAGAAACACAGAACAGATCAGAGATCCAATCCATACAAACTGATGGAGACTGATCAGACGGTAAAAAAACACATGATCTCTAAACGCTTTAATGTCAAGTTGACGTTTGACGGTGGAGATCATGTGTTGATGAAAATGGGACAAAGGTGAAGGAAGTTATTATCCTGCGACAGCATGCAACAGTATTCCAGGCTGATGTGATGGCCAATGTTCGGGAGAACTTGAAACACCTGCAAGAAGGCTCGCATTCATATTCATACCGACAGTCAGGCAGCTCTTGCGGGTCCAACAATTCAGTCCAAGCTGGTCTGGAAGTATTGGGAGTCAACGTTCTGTTCCGAAGCAAAATGGAGTTGGGGGTAATGAGGAGGCAGACCGACTGGAATGGACTGCATTTGAGTTCATCGGACCTGAGGCCGGCTTTAGGGATCCTCTGTCGTTGGCCAAGACTAATAATAATAAGCAACACCAGGCAAAATTGAATAACTATCCTTTTAAGCAGCGTTCCATATGGAGGTCAAACGTCTTGGGCAGAGCACAACTAATGGGGCTAAATACTGGGCACTGTGGTCTGAGGGTGCCCATGAACAGGATATGTACCATGGAGAAACCGTTGTAGGTTGTGCAGGCAATAGGAGAAGTCTGCAGGATACATAATCCATGTTTGTGAGGTTCTTGTTAGTAGGAGGCTAGGGGTTTTTGATTTCCAGGACTCTAGGGACCTTCAGCTGAATGAGCTGGTCAGTGGATTGTTGGAATTTACTGCATTGCAGGACATCAATTTGCAAATCTAGTACTCAAGAGGTTTAGTTGCACAATAGGTCCGTTGACCGCAGTGCCTGGGGTTGTATTATCTCTTCCTCTAGTTTGAATTTAATTTAATCTTGTGCATTCGAGTTAAATGCATTCATGAATGTTCAGTGAAATTCGTATATTTTACTGAATTTTTTTTTTTTATTATTTTAAATTTAAATTTAACGAACACATCTTGAAGTCGTTTAACGTCACATTTTTTTTAAATGTGACAATATAAAGCCTAATGTCAAACGTACAGAAAATTTTTACCAGGGCGAAAAATTATATTTTTTTGAATCCTTATTCATTTTATAAGCTGCGTAGTTATAGAATGAAAGTGTGTTTTTGGTTGTTTTCAAATATATTTTGGATACGTGTCTATATAAATAAATGTTAAAAGAATATTATAAGGTTTACGGTTCTTTATTGTATACATTCGACTTTAAAAATCGTCATATTATTTTTTTAAATTATCCTAGTTTTAAAAGAAACACATTAAACATAGCTGTGAGTTTTGATAAAAGCTGATAGTAAATGTTTACAAAAAATTAACGAAATTTAAAGTTTATTTTGTTGTTTCAAAGTTCTAATCGTGTCATTTAACAATTAGGCGCGATTTAAAACCAGACTTTTCAAACCATTTTCAATTTTCTTTCCTTTTTTGGTACTACTAACGTGCATTTTAAATATTTGCTCACTTTGATACTCTCTGTGAGAAATATATTTTTAATTCGTAAGCATTTATTTACGTTTAATAAATTAGATATAATTTGGCTCTAGATTTATTTCAGTTACCTAATGAGGGTTTAAAATATTGAAATACTTGCTAGAAACTTTGCTAAATTTATGTTTGTATCTTTGCTAAATTAAAATTGTAAAAAAATAAAAGATTTATAATTTTTTTTTTATAACTTTTTTTTACACTATTAACTAATTTTGTTTTTTTTATAAAATAAAATTTTTACTTCTATAAAATAATCACTGTATATTTCTGTTCTTACATTTAACTCTGTTTAGAGACAACTGTTTTCTTTTCTTTTTCAGGTGATACAGTTCCTCTTGTCTTCAAGCAGAGCTAATTGTTGAAAATGAAATCGCTGATTAGTTTCGGATTAATTCTAATATTCGTCAACTCAGTATTTACCTTATTCGTTCCAATTTTAGAAGAAATCTACCGAAGCTATAAGAACCAACGGTTTCAATTTCGAGAAGATCCTTTTTTGGGTAACAGACGGATCCTAAACGAGTACGACTTCATAGTAGTCGGTGCAGGACCTGGAGGTGCGGCTGTTACCAGTCGACTGACTGAAGAAAAAGATTGGAACGTTCTTCTACTCGAAGCGGGTAAAGACACTTCGATATACACCGATATTCCAGCGGTCGTTAGCTATCTACAGTTTACCGATTATAATTGGGGTTATAAAACGGAAAAGATAGATGGAGTGTGCCTGGGGATGGAAGACCAAAGGTGCGTGTGGCCTCGAGGAAAGGGAATGGGAGGGACGAGTATAATAAACTACATGATCTACACGCGAGGGAGTAAACGTGACTACGATAGTATCGCGGAAGAAGGGAACTCCGGTTGGAGCTACGAAGATGTCTTACCGTATTTCCTGAAGTCTGAGAACTGCAGTATCCCTGAATACCAGAACTCAACGATTCACTCTAAAGACGGCGTAGTGAACGTAGAACGTATTCCTTTTAAAAGTAGGTCCATGGACGCGTTCTTGAAAGGCGCTTCCGAGTTGGGTTACACCGTGGGAGACTACAACGCTCCCAACACTTTATCGATGTTTTCCCGTATTCAATCCACACAACAGTTCGGGAGACGAGTAAGCGCGTCTAAAGCTTTCTTAGAGTCCGTCAAACAGCGGCGCAACTTCCACGTAGCTGAGAAAGCCAGAGTGACGAAAATAATTATTGATAAGAACACGATGCGAGCGACGGGCGTCGAATTTGTAAAAGATAGAAAACGCCGAAGAGTTTACGCCAGTAAAGAAGTAATAATTTCCGCCGGAGCCTTAAATTCCCCGCAGTTGTTGATGCTATCGGGAATCGGTCCGCAGGATCATTTAAGGGATGTGGGCATAGAAACAATAAAAGATCTACCAGTAGGAAGAAATTTACAAGAGCATTTCACAATGCCTGGAGTTATATTTACTGTAAATAGCACTGACACTCTAACTGAACCGAAGACACAAAGATTGGAAACCATCGCTGAATGGTGGTTCGAGGGAACCGGTTTACTGACTCTTCCCGGAGGTGTAGAAGGTATAGGATACGTTTCGACGAAGTTAAACGAAGTAAATGATAACCCGGATATGGAATTGTTGTTTATAAACGGTGGCTTGAGTTCCGACAGCGGTAACACTGTCCGCAAGTCAATGGGTATTAGTGACGAGATTTACAATGAAGTATACGAATCCATAAACAATTTTGAAACCGTTTCCATCTGGCCGATTTTACTCAAACCAAAAAGTAGAGGAAAAGTAGAGTTGAAAGACAAAAACCCTTTTCATTGGCCGCTGTTATATCATGATTATTTTGAAAACATTTCCGACTTGGAAGTAATAGTGGAAGGGATTAAAGAGGCGTTGAGGTTCGCCGACACTGAAGCGTTCAAATCTATTGACGCCAAACTGCATCTGGTGCCTTATCCCGGTTGTGCCAACTTGACCTTCGGATCGGACGACTACTGGAGATGTGCCGCGAGATATCTGACCGTGACCTTGCATCATCAGTGCGGGACATGTAAAATGGGACGGTCAGACGATCCTACGGCCGTTGTCGATCACGAATTGCGAGTTCACGGGATTTCGAATCTCAGAGTTGTGGACGCTTCTGTGTTCCCTAACATACCCACCGCGCATCTGTACGCACCGTCGATGATGGTTGGCGAGAAGGCGGCCGACATGATCAAGTCCTTTTGGCTCAACAAAAACGAACTGAATGTGTCTTTGGTGTAAGTTAAAACTAGACATCAACAGAAAAAGAAATTAAAAATAAGGTAAAATTGAGTGCTCTCTGTTACATTGATGTTCCAATAACTTAATTTCGTTTTTTGGTTATAAAAATATTTAAATGGATGTTGTCTAAAATGTAATCTCTCTATAGTACATCTCTCAATAGTGGCACTGTTAGTTGTCGCTGCTATAAAGAAATTTCCGCTTAAGAGGGCGCTTAAACAAATTTGTATTTATTTCTATTTATTTATTTTTATTTTTCAAAATCGTACCAATAGAAGAACCAGCTAAATTAAACTTTCGGCAAACATCTACTTGCGTCACATCTTTGTCTAACTCGCGCAAAACTCTGATGATAAAACTTTCCGTTTAGACGCTATTGAACTGTTTTGTAGAAGTATAACAATATCGTGCTATTTATGAAATGTACTAGTCGTAAAACACTCGATTCAGTTGACGGCACTGCTTTTAACACTCGAATGACTTGTCGGCATACTGAGAAGTAGAGCAGAAGAGTGGGAAGTGTGCATGTGTTTCGCCGCTATAGAGAGATTCCTGGAATTTCGTTGGCCTCAATACAGAAAGTTACAATATATATTTTTATTGTAGGAATGGGAAGCGATCAATATATATTGCCTTTATAGGGAGATTTCCATATATATGTATATGTATTAGCACAATGAAAGTAGAAATTAATAAAATATGAATTTAAAAAGTTCTTTTCGGCAACCATTTTAGCTGAAGTTATTGAGTTATTGTGAGAAATAATAACAGCAAGATGTAATTTTATTTGATGTGTTAATTTCACTGTATTGTTACAATAGAAACTTTGTGTAGAGGGTAAGCTACATATATTACTTGTAGCTACATTTTTAAATTTGCTCTATCTTAGGTTGGCCTAAGCAGTGACGAAGCTCACGACATAATCCTTTGTAAATAATCTTACTAGTGTAATTATCTAATAATTTATTAATAACTATTAATTGTTTGTTTATTACGGAACGTTATTACATAAATTATTGTAATTGCAAACGTTCCTCTTTTATGTATTTTTTACTAACACATATTTATTTGGAATTAACATTAATTAACGGATAGAAAACGGTTTCATATTTATTTAAATTAGGTACTTTTAATATATAAATCAATGTGTTCATAATGGGCGCTGATCTGGTGTTGCAAATATTAATTAATCAGAGTGGACATAAATGTAATTAATGTCATTGCATTTACGTAATTATAATGTAACATATATATATATATATATATATATATATATATATATATATATATATATATATAATATAATATTATATAATTACCTTGCATAATATTTTTCTAAATTTCCGCCATGAATATTTGGAACCGAGTAAAGCTGTTCAATAAGTTTTAAAATTTTCAGCTTTGTAATAGGCTACGTTTAAAAGTTCGACCGCATTTTAAGATTTGATTCAGATATTAAAAATAGTCGCGTCATTTTTTAACACGGTAGAGCCTCATTAACCGTTATTTTAACCGTTGTGGTGTCGATTGACAGAACAGACGAAATGAACGACCCGTACTGTCGGCGATCGATAAAAATAACATACTGTACTCAGTTTTTTTTAAATTTTTTGGCTTCATGGGACCACTTTAGTCTAAATTTCAGTTCTTCCTAACATTGGGCTGTAATTTTTTTCTCCAATAATCCCTCATTCGATCAGATCGTTGCTTTCTGACGGCATCTGTGATCACTACCTTCTTGTGTCTCTCCGGTTATACACTTTAAATGTATTAGTTTTAAGAATGCGTGTTATTTTACATTTGTCTGTTGCATCATCCATTTTCAATCTTATTTCACTGAGGTCTCCGAGGACTTGTGTGATGTATATTCCCTGTGTTTTCCTGTTGATGCTTCTCATTACCAGTTGTCTCAGGATTCTGTCCTCCGGCATTCTTAATATGTGAAAGAAGTGGGAAATTCTTCGTTTTTTCATTACACTGAGAACTGGGTCGATATATTTGTATACTGTTTCATTGGTGGCTATTCTCCAGGTCCCGTCTTTCCGGTAGCTTTTGTTGAGACAAGTTTTCTGATGATCCTTCTCTCTGTCTTAAGCAGCGGGTCCGTCTTGTTATTGTTTTTGATTTGGAAGAGAGTTTCACTGGCATATAATGTTTCTGGGAGTACCACTGTTTTGTAGTGGCGTATTTTTGTTTTTATTGACAGGCATTTTTTCTAGTACGTTGGCCAAGTTAGTAGCTGGGATTTTTTAATCTTTGCTACCCTATTGAGTATGTTATTATTCGTCCAGATTGTATGTTATGGTTTCTCCTAGATATTTGAAACATTCCACGAGCTTTATGGTGTTTCCGTTAATGTTCACTTATTTACACATAGCGGGTCCATGGCCATGTTCTCTATTTTTTCATATGATATTCTTAAGCCTAACTTCCGCTGGATTAGGCTTAAACAGCTTATAGCACAGAATATATTATTATTGCTTTGGAAAATGTAGTAAAACTCTTACATTTTCTATTTAACTGATTATGTATTAAATCAAATTTTACATACATAAGTCTTTTTGCAGTATGTTATCAGTACTTAACTTATTGGCAAATATTCGCGTAACGTATGCCAGAGTACCGTGCGCCACTTTGAGTAGTCACGTGACTGTCAATTGATCGACTTATACGCTGAATGGTATTATTGTAAATATAGTGAGAGTGTTTATATTGTAATAAACGCTCTTTTATATTCATTCAACCCTATCTATGCTATAAATACGTTGTTTCGAGTTACAGTTTTGTTTAGCTTACTTTTATTACTTATTACTAATTATTTAAAGGAACGGTTATTAGAAAGTAACGGTTACAAGCGTGACGGTTACATTACGCTTAGTAACAGAATGCGGAATAACTAGTTATAATGTACTAAATATCATCTTTTATAAAAAGATTTGTACAAATCAATACTGAATTTTTTAAAAAACCAGTCAAATTTTATAGCTTATCGAATATTTAAAATAAAATTCAAGATGGCGTCAATATTTTGAACAGATTATAAGTTGTAGTACTAATAAATGATTATTTTGTTACGTAATAGAGATAAAATGATTACTGTATATAGAATTAATTAGCCTCAAACTTATAATGAAAAGTGTAGAAAATACTATAGAGAAACCAATTGGACTTTGGTTTCCGTTTGTTTAGAAGAAAATTAATTAAAACTTACAATAATGAAACGTGAGGCTGTATAAAGTTGTATTATACCAAAGCAATGTTACGTTTAATTAATTTATACATTAATTAATTAATGTGTGCCGTATATTGATGCTGGATAACATTAATGCAATTTTAAATTGGTAGTTTGATGATCATAACAGAATTAAATTAGAATGTTCTTTAATTTTATGTCACTGTTTAAGAAATTACATTTTGTATTACTGTGTAGCGTTCAAAAATAAAGTGATTTATTTATATTGTCTATGAATTGTAATAACTTACCTCTAATCCAAATGTAATAACAATTCAACAAATATTCTCCCATTCAGTTAGAAGAGCGTCTGTGGTGTGGTGGACTAAAGTCGAGCAGAGAGTCTCTAAGTTGCAGAGGTTGGCCTGACTGTGTACGACTGGTTGTATGGACACTGCGCCAACGGCAGCCATGGAGATCATTCTTGGATTTCCCCCTATTGACCTTTTTGTCATGGGGGAGGCACGTAAAGTAGCTTACAGACTGCAGGGTGGTGGTGGCTGGTGGCCCTCCATTTAAGGGCATTTAGAATCACAGATAAGATCTTTAACCCAATCTTGATGATGGGGACTGATGAGATGGTTAAAAGGCACGTAGTATCTAGACCCTTTGATTTCAACTTGGCCTTTGAGGGGAGAGATCGTATGTTGGGAAAACCTGGAGACATAGTATGGTATACAGATGACTCCAAGACAAAGTCAGGCACTGGTGCTGGGGTGTACGGTCTGAGACCGGGGTTAAAGAAAGTAATTACTTTGGGACAGCATACAACAGTATTTCAGGCTGAAGTGATGGCCATTAATGACTGTGTTCGGGAGAACTTGTATCGGGGCTTCAAGAAGGCACGTATTCATATTCATACCGATAGTCAGGCAGCAATAAAAGCACTTGCGGGTCCTATAATACAGTCCAAGCTGGTCTGGGAATGTTGGAAGAACCTCGACGTTCTGTCCCGGGATAACTGGGTAATTCTTCACTGGGTTCCGGGGAATAGGGGAGTTGAGGGTAATGAGGAAGCAGACCGACTGGCTGGACTTGGATCTGCATCTGAGTTTATCGGACCTGAGCCGGCTTTAGGGATTTCTTTATCGTTGGCCAGGTCTGCTATTAATGGGTGGATTACATGTCAACACCAGGTAAGATGGGATAACCTTTATGGGCATTCTCATAGTAAACGTCTCTTAAGCAAAGTTCCTTCTGGAGGAATCAAAGTGGCAGCTCAACCCTGATGTCCTGCTGCACAATTCAGGAGGATCATTGGGCTCATAACAGGGCACTGTGGTCTGAGGGTGCACATGAACAGGATAGGTGTATACCACGGAGAAACCGTGTGTAGATTGTGCAGGAAAGAGGAGGAAACTGCAGGTCACATAATTTATGATTGTGAGGCTCTTGCTTGTAGGAGGCTAGGGGTTTTTGGTTTCCAAGACCCTAGGGATCTACAGAGTGAGCTACTCAGTGGGTTGTTGGAACTTATTAGGGGCTCCAATCTGCTGAACTAGGTATTTTAAGAGGTAAGTTGCACAATAGGTCAATCGATCGCAGTGCCTGGGGTTGAACTATCCCTTCCTCTAGTAAATAATCTGATTTTGGTAGAAGAGCGTGTACCAAAATTGTTTTCTTAATGTCAACGAAAAAATTTTGATTACATTTTTTTAAAAGCATCGTATTGCTCTATCGTTAATTCGCACACTAATATTTTGACCTAAATTGGATTTTTAGAAACAATCTTTTTAAAAAAATTGACTACTATAAGGTGGTTAGAATTTAATTTTACTGCAACAGATGCAGCTTAAATGGATATTTTTACAACTGTAGACACTTCCAATAATACAAGTGTAGACTTCATTTCCAATAATAATTATTCTATTTTCTAAAAATATTCATATCATTTTGAAACATCAGCTTTTAAACTTTTCCATCGCGAAACCAGACGTTGATTATGATCTATTTCAACTGACATCGTGCACCCGAAAAATGTTAACTATAGCTTGGAAAGTTTTCCTATTTCTTCGTAGTTAGTAAATTTTCAACTTTAAAAAATCCAACGGATGATTGCTTTTAAAAGGACAACAATACACAGATGTTGCCATGAAGTACAAATGCAGTTTTACAATAACAGTCTGGTTGCAAGCATCTTGACCTTGAACTCGGACATTACCGTGCTTGCGTCTGACACTAACTTTCTAATTACTAAAAACAAATGTCAAGGACCTAGGCCTGAGGCACCTTCTTGTCTCAACTGAACAGTAACAATAAATACAGAATCTGTTAAAATATTTTAGGAATTAAAATTATATACGTTATGAAATAAACAATGTAGTAATTAATCCAAACTAGGCTATTTTATAAAATTATTTTAGGTTTCAATAATTTTAATTTCTCACAATACATGTGCATTAATTAGAATTCCGCTAAATGTTATTGTTAAATTTATCAATTAGTATTGTATCTAATATATATTTCAACGTTCAGAAAATCATGATGTTGTTGTGGAACTGGTGGTCTTTGAAAGGAAAAACTATGGCATGTATTAAATAGATGGGCTCACTGCCGTAATGAAAAAGAAACTTTAGGAAAGTTGACCTGCGATGTCCACACAGAGCAACCCCTCAGCTGTTGGCAGGAAGAGAGAGCAGATAATGCCATCACCCCTATATCTCTCTCCCTCTCTCTCTTTCTCCCTCTCTCTCTCTCTCTCCCTCCCTCACACTTGGAGGTCTCTTTGGTCACACTTGAAGACCACACAACTTCCATTTTGAAATTTCCTATGGCTTCATTTTGTAAGTGACAGTTATGTGTTTTGACATGCATTTCTGTCAGTTTTAGGTTAGGTTAGTTTTAAGCTAGAGGTTCAAAGAGAAGACCTAATCAAAGCTATAAATCGAAAGTATTCATCAATTTTGTTCAAAATCAAAGTGAACAATCTACAAATAGGTTTTTTTTTTCTCAAAGAAGGGCTGCAAATATAAATGTCTAATAGAATGCACCACTTCAGTACATAAGTAGATTTATATTGTCTCTAAAATAATTCTGGTTAAGCAACACTGAAAATATAATTCATAATTTTCCTTCTAAAATTTGGCATAAATATTTTTCTCATAATCTGGTATAGATTATCCCTCCCTCTCCCTATTTTCTCTCTCCCTCTCCTTCCCTTCTCTTTCTCCCTCCCTCTTTCTCTCCCTCTCCCTCTCTCCCTACCTCTCTCTCTATCTCTCCTTCTCTCTCTCTCCCTCCCTCCCTCTTTCTCTCTCTCTCCCTCCCTCTTTCTCAAGCAAGAAGTGACCTTATAGATTTTGTATTCATTAACAGTAAATAAAATCTTTTGTTTTTGTTTTTTATTTAGTCAAACGAGTAATTTACATTGTCCAAATTAATTTAGTATAAGGTCTCTTTGGTCACACTTGAAGACCACACAACTTCCATTTTGAAATTTCCTATGGCTTCATTTTGTAAGCATGTGTTATGTGTTTTGACATGCATTTATGTCAGTTTTAGGTTAGGTTAGTTTTAAGCTAGTGGTTCAAAGAGAAGACCTAATCAAAGCTATAAATCGAAAGTATTCATCAATTTTGTTCAAAATCAAAGTGAACAATCTACAAATATGTTTTTTCTCAAAGAAGGGCTGCAAGTATTTTAATACATGTCTAATCGAATGCACCACTTCAGTACATAACTGGATTTATATTGTCTCTAAAATAATTCTGGTTAACCAACAGTGAAAATATAATTCATAATTTTCCTTCTAAAATTTGGCGTAAAAACGTTTCTCATAATCTGGTATAGATTATTCATCCCTCTTCCTCTTTTTCTCTGTCCCTCTCTCTTTCTCTCTCCCCCTCCCTCCCTCCGTCTTTCTCTCTCTATCTCCCTCTCTCTCCCTCCCTCCCTCTTTCTCTCTCTCCCCCTCCCTCTTTCTCAAGCAAGAAATACCTTATTAATTTTGTATTCATTAACAGTAAATAAAATCTTTTATTTTTGTTGTTTATTTAGTCAAAGGAGTAATTTACATTGTCCAAATTAATTTAGTATAAGGTCTCTTTGGTCACACTTAAAGACCACACAACTTCCATTTTGAAATTCCCTATGGCTTCATTTTGTAAGTAAATACTGTTCTCATAATCTGGTATAGATGAAAGCTTAAAAAAAAATTACTTCCCAAATTTGAAACAAATAAAGTTTCGTTTTTTTGACTAATACGCAGCTGACGTGATGGAATCGTTTATCCAAACATTAACAATATTGAATAACATTACATAAACGCGTACATCGTACAGGGCACAAAATTAATTTTAATAAGTTTTGGCACGTTAGTTGCAAAATTAGTTGCAAGTGAATTTTAATATCAACATTTTTTTAATTTAAGTTAATTTTAACCTTGATTTCAAATCAGATTTGAAAATAAAAACATGTGTTTATTACCGCCATTTTGAATCTAATTAACGGATTTTTCGGATAAAAATATTACCACGACCGTTTGTTATGCCAAACTTGACTCAACTCGGTATGAAACTTCTAACATATATTGCTAGAACATGTACAATAAACTGCAAATCAAAACATGTTCTAAAGAATATGATCGTTGCTTAGTAATGGTCTCGAATCTGGTTATTAACATGCTCAGTTCAATTGCGCATGTGCAATTAGATACGTCATAAAATAATTATAACGTTACAGATAAATGGACACTTATAGAACGCTGGCTAGGTTTTGTGTTACACTTTTATTAAATTCTATTTCGTCATTAAAAACTCATTGAAAATATTACAATGAAACAGAATAACGTATTTTCAAACAAATTACAAATATTACTAAAAAGGTGATGAACACTAAGGAGGTAAAATCATATTTTCAAAAAAAAGCATTAAGCCTCAATTTTTAGCAGTTTAACACAGTTTCCTAGGTAACGATATTGTTCAAAATTATTAACATTAATATTTACACAAATTTTGATTCAAATTGGATGAAAACCGCTAACACATCTTCTTAATACGAGTATATAAAAGAAGAAGTCCTGACTGACTGACTGATTCATAATCAACGCAGAGCCAAAACTATTTTAGCTAGCGACTTGAAATTTTCAGGGTGCATTTATATTACCATGTAAGCGTGCACTAAGAAAGAATTTTGCAAAAAATTTTTAATAATCAACGTACAGCCAATACTATTATAGCTATAGACTTGAAATTTTCAAGGTATCTTCTTACAACAATGTCAAGGTGCACTAAGAAAGGATTTTGCAAAAATTTAATTTTGCATTTAAACTACTTACCCAGTCCAAATTTAATAATCAACGTACAGCCAATACTATTATAGCTAGAGATTTGAAATTTTCAGGGTACCTTCTTACAACAATTTCAAGATGCACTAAGAAAGGATTTTGCAAAAATTTGATTTTGACTCCATTAAACTGCTTACCTAGTCTAAATTTAATAATCAATGTACAGCCAATACTATTACAGCTAGAGATTTGAAATTTTCAAGGTATCTTCTTACAACAATGTCAAGGTGCACTAAGAAAGGATTTTGCAAAAATTTAATTTTGACCCATTAAACTACTTACCCAGTCTAAATTTAATAATCAACATACAGCCAATACTATTACAGCTAGAGATTTGAAATTTTCAAGGTATCTTCTTATAACAATGTCAAGGTGCACCAATAAAGGATTTTGCAAAAATTTGATTTTGACGCCATTAAACTACTTACCCAGCCAAATTTAATAATCAAAGTATAATAGCTAAAGATTTGAAAATTTCAGGGTTACCACCACATGTAGGGGTGAAATGAAAAACGATTTTACAATATTCAACCACTAAAGAGGTACAATAATTTATATTGGAAAAATATGTTTTTCCTTTGACCTTAAAACGTAACATATCTTAGATATAATTCACTCTTAGATATAAGTAATGAAATATATTTTTTACCTTTTCCCAAAACTCATCCCCTAAAGAGATTGAAAGGGGGTAGAAAATGTAAAAAAGGCGTATACAATTTTGCATTGAAAAATATTTGTTTTTGGATCGTATTTTCTAGAAATATGCTATGAAACAGAAATAATGTAACACATATTTCAACATTTCCGAATTCATTTCCTAAAAGTTTTAAAATTTAAAAAAGAGGTATAATTGGAGAAAATGAGTGTTTTCATTGTAGAAAAATATTTTTATCGGCTTTTCTTAAAAGTAAACAAAGTATTCTAAAACACAAATTATGATTCACGAAATTCAGCATCCTCACCTGAATCCATCCCCTAAAAGGACAAAAATATAAAAGAGGTAGGGTCTATAAATGTTTGTATTGGAGAAAAAAAATTTTATCGGCTTTTATTAAAAGTAAACAAAGTATTCTAAAACACAAATTATGATACACGAAATTCAGCATCCTCACCTGAATCCATCCCCTAAAAGGACAAAAATATAATAGAGGCAGGGTCTATAAATGTTTGTATTGGAGAAAAAAATTTTTATCGGCTTTTCTTAAAATTAAACAAAGTATTCTAAAACACAAATTATGATACACGTAATTCAACATCCTCACCTGAATCCATCCCCTAAAAGGACAAAAATATAAAATAGATAGGGTCTATAAATGTTAGTATTGGAGAAAAATATTTTTATCGGCTTTTATTAAAAGTAAACAAAGTATTCTAAAACACAAATTATGATACACGTAATTCAGCATCCTCACCTGAATCCATCCCCTAAAATGACAAAAATATAAAAGAGGTAGGGTCTATAAACGTTTGTATTGGAGAAAAATATTTTTATCGGCTTTTATTAAAAGTAAACAAAGTATTCTAAAACACAAATTATGATACACGTAATTCAGCATCCTCACCTGAATCCATCCCCTAAAAGGAAAAAATATAAAATAGATAGGGTCTATAAATGTTAGTATTGGAGAAAAATATTTTTATCGGCTTTTATTAAAAGTAAACAAAGTATTCTAAAACACAAATTATGATACACGTAATTCAGCATCCTCACCTGAATCCATCCCCTAAAATGACAAAAATATAAAAGAGGTAGGGTCTATAAACGTTTGTATTGGAGAAAAATATTTTTATCGGCTTTTATTAAAAGTAAACAAAGTATTCTAAAACACAAATTATGATACACGAAATTCAGCATCCTCACCTGAATCCATCCCCTAAAATGACAAAAATATAAAAGAGGTAGGGTCTATAAACGTTTGTATTGGAGAAAAATATTTTTATCGGCTTTTCTTAAAAGTAAACAAAGTATTCTAAAACACAAATTATGATACACGTAATTCAGCATCCTCACCTGAATCCATCCCCTAAAAGGACAAAAATATAAAAGAGGTATAAATGTTTGTATTGGAGAAAAATATTTTTTATCAGATTTTCTTAAATTCGAATGGAACACGTTTGAATAAAACAACGTATTCGTGTTATAATTTTTTTTTCATATTCACTGTAAAATAATCACGAGTTTAGATAATCACGCTTTTATTAATATATTTTATTTATGTTTCTAAATTATTACATTACTGAAACAGTTTAAGTTTCGTGGGCGAAGCCGCGACGGGTAATGCTAGTAGGGTATAAGAAATTTCTTTTATGAAACTATTTAAATTGTAGTGTAGTATTTATTAAGCTTTTCATTGTATTTATGCAATTTAAATACACGTTCTTACCGTCTGGACACAGAGCGGATCACCTCGCCACTAATGGTTCAGGAAGTGCCAGACGCACAAGGCACTTGACAAATTTTACTCTCCGTCCAAACCAAGGCAAACATTTGCGTTTGTTGTTCTGAAAATAAATTTAACTATTTGTTTTTGTTTGATAGTCCAGTAATTACTTACAGAAAGAAGCTAAAAATTTAAATTCGCGAACATCCGGTGTCAACAAAAACAACAGTTAACGATTAAACCAAAAATAAAATGTCCGTAAACATATAAAATGACTATACTAAAGATTTGTGGTCATTAATTGTAATGTTAACCAACATTTATGTAAATCACACAAAGGCCGGATGGTCACCAAATGCAAAGCAGAGTGCGCTGTAGTAAGGAACTACGCATTCAAAACCTAACCTATTGTTTTTAATGTAAATGCGGCACCAGAAAACATAACGGAGCTAAGCCAAGTCAAGGCTCCACTCCGTGTAGCTTTGCTCTGCCTAGGTTCGGTTTTGAAGCTAGCTCGCTTCCCCCTCCACGTTTCCAAATGTATTGTTTGTCATTACCTAGGTTATGATTTTTAAACATAGCAGTTTCCTAGAATACGTTACAATAGGCCTAAATGTTTAGATTTCAAAGATACAAAAGCGTTTTTTAAACTGACTGTACTCTTCTTCCGGTTGCCCTTCATCTTCATTCCATTCAGCTCCGCTCCTGCCTGGCTCAGCTTAGCGTAGCTCCGCTCAGCGTATGAAAGGAAAACACTATCTAAATATAGGCATATAATGAAAATTTAAGACTACAAACACTTTTAAAAAAAAAAAAAAAATTGTTATTCTTGTGATAATGATTATTAAAACAAATCTATTTGTGTGTGTGTGTGTGTGTGTTGTGAAAACAAATCTAGTGTGTGTGTGTGTGTGTGTGTGTGTGTGTGTGTGTGTGTGTGTGTGTGTGTGTGTGTGTGTGTGTGTGTGTGTGTGTGTGTGTGTGTGTGTGTGTGTGTGTGAGAGAGAGTGTGTGTGTGTGTATATATGTATATGTATAGAGATTGTGTGTGTGTGTGTGTGTGTGTGTGTGTGTGTGTGTGTGTGAGTATTTTTATTTTATTTTATTTTAAGGCGAAAAGCACATTGAGGCTATTATCGCTTGCCTAAATGTGTGTGAGTGTAAAGTGTTAAAATCGTAAGTGTAGTGTTGTTAGTGTAAGTGTGTGTTGGACTCGAGTACCGCGAGGGACGTCTAAACCCTCTCAATAGGTGCAGCTAGTTTGCACCCCCTGCGGTATATATTATTATTATTTGCGCATAGACCCTGTTGGATCACGCAAAGCACTCCGAGTCATGTCTTGTTCCTTCTAATCCTCCACACCTCCCTCATCCTGTCCCCATGGATCCTCTTCCGCTCCTCCGTCCATTTTACCCCTGCTCTCTTTGGGATTTCATTCTCTGGGACCTTCCAACCGAGCATCTTTCTCCTGTATGCGTGCCTATCTTCAACATCTGTTGAGTCTATTCCTGCGTGTGTGTGTGTGTGTGTGTGTGTGTGTGTGTGTGTGTGTATATATATATATATATATATATATATATATATATATATATATATATATATATATATAATTTTTGCATCGTGGGTCTCCCACGTAGAGGTGCATAAAACCTGTGTTTAAACAAATCGTTTTTTAAGTGATATATCTTCGATCTAGGGTATGAAAATCTCGATGTTTTGCATTATTAGTCTAGGGAGATTTTCAAGGGAGTACGGCCTGACACTCCCTATGATACTTTCCTCTTTGTTTTTTGTAGCTGCGACAAGATTCTTGACAGTGTCAAACATATTAGTATAAGAATTTTAAAATAATAAATAAATAAATATTTAATGCATAAAATTATTTAATTTACACTTATTTGTAAGTACACTTATAAAGTCTGATATATGTCTGTTATTTTTGCTTTTCAACAGGAGACTGCTTGACAGATATCCAGGAAAACATATATACATATGAAGGCCAAAATCATTCATTCCCTCACTGATCACTGTACCTAAAGAACGACTATGCACAGAAAGTTG
>CM040183.1:16972684-16982684 GCA_022606455.1 Callitettix versicolor | reverse complement strand
AATTATATTTTAATAGACTCGAAAATTTTGTTTGTAAAAATTCGAGAATTTGTTTACTTCAGTTGGCAATAATTTGTAGCCTAGAGAAAGCCGGTGGTAGTGTAATGAAAAAAGGGCAGTATGTGGTTTGGTTACATTATTGTAATATAGCCACTGTCAACATATTCAAATGATTAAAATTATGACCTATTCTTCTCGTCAGTGGTCTATCCACTCACCTCATAAAGGCTACCGCGGTTTCGAAACTCTATCGTTTCATCTTCAAGCCGTTATACAAAATGTTAAATCCCTCTGTCTAGGTCGTCACAAAGTCAAGCAAAAACAGTCCTGAATGTAACGTACGAGTCGCGTGTGTAACTTGGCCAAGCCGAATTTCATGGTGAATATTTTAAACGTGTAATTGTGCTCAGTGTTTGTGATGTATGTTTTGTTTGACTTTGTGACGACCTCGACAGAGGGATTTAACATTTTGTATAACGGTCTGAAGATGAAACGATAGAGTTTCAAAACCGCGGTAGCCTTTATGAGGTGAGCGGATAGACAGTTTACTCAGTGGACGGGAAGAATAGGTCATAATCCTAATTATTTGATTTCGTTAGTTCAAATTGAAACTATTGTTGGAGTTTAACAAAAATTGAGTATATTAATAAAGTAATTATAATTAAAACAGTAATATTTGTTTATGGTTAAAATGTCTAAAGAAAACGCAGTAATTTCGAAGCAAATTGTCAGCGTGACCATGAGTGCCAGTGTTGCCAAACGTGAAACAAATCTGTGCTTCCAGTGGTCATAGTCCAAAGGAAAAAATCAATAACTTATTATGAAGTTAGAATTTTTTTAATTAACAGGTTATGATGTATGTTGCACGTGCGGCTCTAGTCCCAGCTGTTACACAAAACAAATATCACGTGATAAAGTTAAAGAAGATGATTCCTTGACTTTTTTAGCAGAAAGCCTAACAATGAGAATTGTTTTAAAAGTATTATATTTCTGACGAAGTGACGTAAGCAGAATTTTCAAGAGATGTAATTGCTGATTTTTGGGAGCACAGATCTGATTTAATAACTGTCTAGTGCAGTTCCAAGGGAGAATTCCTGGCCCTTTATTTAACCCGGTACAACATTTTAGATTAGACCAGATTAAAATACCGGAGGAAGAGATTATAAAAAAACCACGGGAACTAATTTAATAATAAACAAAAATAATCATCATCATTTTCATTTCTACTGGGAATGTTGTTGGTTTGTTAAATACATTCACCGCCTGACTTAGTTTTGTCAATTTTCTATTTTTTTGCGCTTTGTGGATTGTCCCGATTATCAGTACTTATTGCTGTATTTAACGTTAAGTACAATAATAAATTATGCGGAACAATATAATAAATAAAAGAGAAATTTTATTGAAATGAAAAAAATAAATTTAGTTAACAAAATCATCTTATTTGGGTTTTTATTATTAAGTTTAAATAATTATATAAGCATTCAATGCTTTTATTTCTAAATAAAAGAATTAAAACGTTTTACAGCATATAGTGTACATTAATTGATTTGAAATCCCTCAACTTTCGTGAAACACAAAACACCATATTTTTAAACTCTAGCGGAGTAATACAGTAATTATAGTGTATTAATATAATGTTATTAGCAGTGGAAATAATTAATATTCACTGTTATCTTTGAACTACTAATCTGTATCCAATAATTTACTTAATATTTTACAGACAAAAGATATTTTTATTTATTTAAAAGTAGTACCTATTCAGTATTAATTTAAGAGATTCATTGTGTAGAAAAACATTTCAGAATCATGTTCACAAAATTAGCAAAAGCAAACCTGAATAACGCGGAACAATTAACACTAAATAAAGACCATTTCAGGTGTTAAAACGACTTATTTGCGCGATTATTTTTAACACTAATTTCATTTTAGTTGGATAAAACTTTTTAAACTTTTAAGTAAGTTTGTTTTTATTGTTTGAGGTTTTATTGCTTCGCAAATTGCACCTGTAAAGTTCAAGGTCACAAATCGAAATATAGCGCAGCGAGCATCACTTTGCACTGTTAATAAGGGAAGCTGTAATAGCTTAGAGATTTATTAACTTAGAGATTCGTTTTCCTTTGACAGTACCGTGTTATAAGTTAGAGATCGACCTGTGTAATAAGATAGAGGTTCCGCACTGTGTATTAGCTTAGAGACTACAGTTCCGTCAAGTGTGTTGCACCGTGTGTATATTTTGCCGACGCCGCTGCTTGCAGGCGCTTCAGTATCTTTTATCTAACAAGTAGAATTCGCTTAGTTAAAGAAAGAAATTATTAAAATATAAAGTTCATTTGGATAGGTTTTGTTCTTAAAGGCTTATTTGCAAAGCTGTAAATGTATACTAATTCACATATGTAGTAGTAATAGTAATAGAAATAATAATATAAAAATATTGTTTGAAGGCTGCTTTATTCAAACCATAACCGAATTGAATTAAGAAAACAGCCCTAAACTAACGAATTAATTATGAATTAATGAATTCATATAAACTTACGTTGTTTTTTTTCGATAAAACACCAATATTTCTATTTTTATATACAGATAATTGTCAAAAATAAACATTTAGATATGTTGTTGACCTTAGTATTGACAATATATTCAACTGTAAACTGTAAAGATACACACGGTGCAACACACTTGACGGAACTGTAGTCTCTAAGTTAATACGCAGTACGGAACCTCCATCTTATTACACAGGTTGATCTCTAACTTATAGCACGCTTCTGTCGAAGGAAAAACGATTCTCTAAGTTAATATATCTCTAAGCTATTACACATCCCCGTTAATATTTAAATACCATATGAATTTTTTGAAACTGAAATTTGTAAACTGATGCGTTTGATTTTCCTTGTATGCTCAAAATTTGAATAAAATTCGTTGAGACAGTTTTGACAGAATATAATTGAATTTTCTTCAGTGTCATCACTTTTTTTCTGCTACTTTCCTATGGGGAATCTCAAAACGAATAGTGAACATTAATTTGACGACAAATTTATTTGTTGTAGCAACTATTCGTGATTTTTAAGTTGCATACATAGTTAGCTTAAAAACATGGTTAATTTAAGAAGTTACATATTATTTAAGGAAAAACAAAAAAACAATTACAACTTGAAAGAATTTAGTACAAACTCTAATTTTTAGTCTTATAACAAAAAAATATTTTTTTTTTTTTTACTTATTCAAACAATTAAAACGAACAATTAATTTGAATCTAATCAGCTTAACCTAAATCAGCAATAACTTAGTTCATCCATTGATGTTTCTACCTTGTCCGAAGATCTTTCCTACTCACTAACACGCTGTGCCATTTGTAGAAATCCTCGTAAGCTCATCCAATCAAAAGACTCAGTTCTTTTTAACCTTCTAACTAAATCGTTGTTATCAAGCAATCTTATGGCTTGTGCATTAATAAGGTAGTGTAGTCTAAATTCATGCTTACCAGCAAACGTCCTGATTTCCTCAACTATCACAGGAATGCCTAGATTCCGATGGATATCCTGATTACGCTTTAGGATATCCATATCGTGGATACCGCAAAATACCACGTGGCGCTTATCTTATTTCGCAGAACCTTATTCTGAAAGTTGATATTTTTCTTACATTAATTGGCTTATCCCCACAGTATACCATAATGCAATATTGGTTTAGTTATTTGATTGCATATCAGAATCTTATTTTGTATTACTGGTGTGGAATTCGTTTCTAATAATCAACATGTTGTCTGTATGTTGAGTACAATGATCTGCCTTCCCTAGCTTCGTTAATTCTACTTTTTTTTATGCGTTTCGGAGAACCTCCATCTCAAAAACTATATCTATACTCCACTAGAGTATAGATATAGTTTTTGAAGATGGAAGTTCTCCGAAACGCGTCAACAAAAGTAGAATTGACGAAGCTAGGGAAGGCAGATCATGTGGAGTATAGATATAGTTTTTGAAAATGGAGGTTCTCCGAAACGCGTCAACAAAAGTAAAATTGACGAACCTAGGGAAGGCAGATCATTATACTCAACATAGTGACAATTATCCTAGCAGAAAAGAAGAAGAAGAATATAAAAAGAATTTAAATGTTGTCTGTACTTAAGTCCCAGTTCTGCTCTTTTCTTATGTGTATGGGGTCCTTCCAGCAAAGTCTGGATCCAAGAGTGAGTCCGAGATATTTGGCCATATTTTCACAGGGCACTACTTTACCATTAACATTACGTGTTGGAGAATGTATCTGTGTTTTAGCAGCAAAGTTGACAAGCACAGATTCAAGCTAGCTAAGTTTAATTTTCCACTTGTATGTTTCATACAAGTTGTCCATTTGTATGTTTCATGAATTACGTTTTGTAGGTTATTAGAAGCAATATCAACAGTCTGTCCTTCCACTATCACCTTGCCCCAGTCACCCTCTCAATCTCTGGCAAATCTTTGTTGTATAATTAAATAGGACACCGGACCCAGCACACTTCCTTGTTGTACTCCTGTCTTCATTTCTTTAAGTTCCGAATACTCTTCTTTTTTTTTGATTTTGTGTAATCCTATACAGATATACGAATAAAAGTGTTTCACTAATTACATTGGTAATATTTTATTTTATTTGTGTATTAAATTTTCGAACCAAACTTTTATAACAAAAATATAAAATGTTTATAAATCAATGTGAATTCCTAAAAAAATTAATTAATTAATGATTTTGCTTCATTAAAGATCTAAAATTTCTGCTGAAAGAGACAATATTTTTAATTGTTACCACTTTGAGATCAATATTCCTTTCGCCAGCTTAATAAATGTAACAATAATTATTTAATTTCTTTAATTTATATTTTTATAAAAATAACTTGCTTTTTTTGTTATTTTAAGGCGAAAAGAACATTGAAGCTATTATCGCCTTCCTAAATATAAGTGTGAGTGTAAAGTGTTAAAATCGTAAGTGTAGTGTTGTAAGTGTAAGTGTGTGTTAGACACGGGTACTACGAGGGACGTCTAAATCCTCTCAATAGCTAGTCTGCACCCCTTTC
This sequence comes from Callitettix versicolor, assembly GCA_022606455.1. Lineage (NCBI taxonomy): Eukaryota > Metazoa > Arthropoda > Insecta > Hemiptera > Cercopidae > Callitettix > Callitettix versicolor. The sequence goes on along the minus strand of CM040183.1, from coordinate 16,977,643 downwards.
GGGTGTTTTAAGAAATATACTTCGGGGTAAGGTTTATTCGATTAGTTTATTATCAATGTTTCATTTTATATTGTTTGGTTTTCGTTTTGTGACAAAAGGAAATGTATTGTTATCAATTGCTTTTAAATTTTATTAAAAAGTAGGATAAACAAATATACCTAAATTTGTAATATTTTTTTGAAATAGGAGAAAAGCACATTGAGGCCTTCCTAAATGTACGCGTGAGTGTAAAGTGTTAAAGTCGTAAGTGTAGTGTTGTAAGTGTAAGTGTGTGTATCGGGTACCGCGAGGGATGTCTAAATCCTCTCAATAAGTACAGCTAGTCTGCAGCCATGCGGGAAGTAATTTGCTATGTCATAAGATAAACTGCATTATACTATGGAAGCTGATTTTATTTAAGCTGTGACCCAGTTTTGAAGGAAATTAAATTAAACCCTTATTATACGCTCGAGACAGTCTTGCCAACGCACGAGCAAAAATATTTTTAAAATTGTCTTAACGACATTCTTAACATTTCAGTTTGAGACATTTTACATCAAATTGAATGCGCCGACGTTATTTAAAGTCAGAAAATATAACGCGAATTTTATTTTACTCTCCGCATAGTTGAATGCGTAACAAATACATTTTTTTTCAAAATCAGTTCTATAAATTGTGATAAAATCAAATGCAACTTATTAAAAATCTATCAATAAGTATAACCTTACAAATGCGTTTCGGTAGATACATTATATTTTATATTTTTAATTCAGATATATGTGCTCATATTTCGCTCATATTTTTGCCGCTATAAAGAGCAATAAATTAGTTTGATGTATCGGATAGTTTGAAAACAATTTACAGTTCATGAAGAAATGACAATTTTATACTATTTATTATAGCCAAAACAATGATTTTAACCCTTAAATACTATCGTTTAGATGAGTTTCACTTATACTACCAGAGGTCTTACAGACCGCTAGATTTATGGAAATAATTTTAAAAGAAAATTTGTTGTAACCTGATTTAAATGCACATGCATACGTTCTACATTTAATCTGTTATTTTTTAAGATTGACAAACCAATTCTAGAATTTATTTATGTGCAAGTAAAATAATAAACAAGCCAAAGTGTTCAACAGTTTTATATTTTGTTTTGTACATTTTCTTCTTTCATCCGGATCACCCACTTTGGGGTACGCCAAATCAATTACTTTGATGTGCGTTAGCTGCCCTCCGCTGTATCCAATACTGCTTCATTCTATCCGAGGCTGCCTTCCTTCTTTCATCCGAGACTGCCCCGCTCCTTTTAGATGTTGGTTTTTCTTGGAACCTTAGGTTTTCATTATGTAAAAGTTTTCGCAGTTTAAGTACATCGTCAATCATCTCATCTGATATCGCCAGCTCAGTTAAGTCCTCCTGGACCCGCCTGAACCAATTACTCTTCGTTTTCCGATCTCTGAAGAAAGCAAAGATCCGCCTAGTAAGTCTACTGCTGTTCATCCTACTAATATGGCCATAAAAACTAAGTCGTCTTTTCCTCATGCTATCTGAGAGTCTCTCAATTTTGAGATACAGGTTTTTATTAGAAATCAACTTTACTTCATTATTTCTAAAGTTTTGGCCCAATATCTTCCTTATTAACTTTCTTTCCTTCTTCTCCAGGTTGTCCAGTAATCCCTTATTATTGAGTGTAAGAGTTTCAGATGCATATAAAGCCTCTGGTTTGGTCACAGTTTTATAATGCTTAAGTTTGGAATTCCAGGATAACGATTTCTTGTTATACACCTCTTTGGTTAATTGAAACGCCAATTCCATTTTACACATCCTGGATTCCAATGCTCTCTTTTCTAAGGCGTTCCAGCTGATCATGTTTTTGTACATTTTATTTATTAAAAAAATAATAATTGATCACTTAAAAACCTGTAATTGAATATAAATAGAAGAATATAATTGGTGTGAACATTATATACTGTATAAATAAATTCTTATTTTTCTGACTCAAACATTTGAAACTAAAATAAACTTCTACAGTGTATACAAAAAACTTCCGCTTCTACTATCAGGCTGTCTGCTAGACTGCTTGCTAGTGGTGATAAAATACAATTTATACAAGTTATAAACAACTATTATTTACATTGTTTACAGCTTGCATACAATCAGTAATGTATGTATTATTGAACATAAACAAAAATAAAATTTAGCTATGTAATTTAGTGACAACTTATAAAAATTACATCATAACAGTGACAAGGTCATGATATATAATTATGTCATTTTATAAATAAAAAAAAAAAATACTGTTATTAATGCTTCATCTAAGTTATTAAGTTTGTTTTTTAATAAAGAATAACAAATTATAAAGTAAATATTACAATCAATAAAACATTAAAAATTAGTTGGAATGCAGATGAGGGCAAGGCAATGGAATCCAGGAGAAACAAACTTGAATTGGCCTTCCAATTGACGAAAGAAACATACAATAAGAAATCCCTTTCATGGGGGTCCAAAATTAAACATTATAAAACAGTGATCAAGCCGGAAGCACTGTACGCAGCAGAAACATTAACCATGAATCGCATAGGCCAGATAGAAAAGCTTGAAATAACGGAAAGGAAAATCTTAAGAAAAATTATAGGAACAAAATTTCAGGATAATAAGGTAGTATATATAAGAAATGAAGCTCTCTATAAGAAAATTGAAAAACTGTCAGATACCATGAGAAAAAGGAGAAGAAATTTTTATGGCCATCTTCTTAGAATGAACTCCAATGGATTGACGAAACAGGTGTTTGATTTTTTCCATAATCGTAAAACAAAACCGAACTGGTTTAAAGAAATTGAAAAAGACCTAATAGACTTAAAAATTACAGAAAATTCACTGCTTGACCAAACTGCTAAGATAAGTACCAAGGATGAAAGAATAAGATTCCAAGATAAAACCAAAATAAAACCTAAACCTATCATTTCGGAAGAGTAGAGGAAGAGAAGATCGGAAAGAATGAAGAGCTACTGGGAACAAAGAAAAGTACAGCGCGCAAGAAATGATTGATTCAGCGTACCCCAAAGAGGGTGAAAGGAAAAGAAGAAGAAGAACATTAAAAAATTAAAGTGTTATAGAAAGCAATAACAGATAACAAATTTAAAAAAAAAAAAAACAAATTTTAAAATAAAAATAATTGAATAATAATTAATTAATACATTATAGAGTGGTCACTAATATTTTCCATATCGAGGACAAAAATCTTATCAACACTGAAAATACTAAAGTTACTAAACAACTATTATAAACTGTCACGCCTGCACTATCGTATGTTGCACAGACCGGAAAACGTTATACACAAACTGACACAACTACTATCGTAGGTCTAGTTGACCGCAATCACACTATTACTAGTAAACAAACAGGTTGGAACCACCACTCTTTCATGCCAATGCCTAGGTCAAGACTGGAAGTTAGGGTGGAGAACAATTTTTAATATTGAGGCGGGGTGAGGGGTGAGCTGTTGATTTTGCTCTGCGGTCATACAGACCTCTGATAGTACTTAAGGGTTTTAACTGAATCATTTTAACTACAAATGGTTTTACATAAAGATGTTATTTATGATTTTGTAATTTATTTAAATTTGATTTCATGGTATAATTTATTTTACTTGTGTTTAGTTATTTTTACAAAAGTAATATGATTAAAATGATTGAAATCTTTAAAAAAGTGAAACGTATTAAATTTTTTTATTTTATATTAATTACAACTGAGGCGTGCCCCATCTAGTAATTTTTCTTTATCATTGTGTTCACTGTGTGCTGGGGTGCAGTCCGACGGCTGGTCCCAATGTGTTTACGGCCTGGAGAGGTCAATTGGCTTGGTCCTCTTCAGCCTTCTTGTGATGTCACTGAGGCATAGTAGTTGGACAATCTCTGTATTATTATGCTGTTCTAACCTGCAATAATGCTTAACCGAGATCTTTTTAATGACTTCCTGAACAGATTCAACACCTAGGTCCCTATGTATGTTTTCATTTCTCACATACCAAGGGGCGTTGACAATCGTTCTCAATACTTTATTTTGAAAAACTTGAATAATTTTACTATTGCTTTTTCTTGTACATCCCCAGAGTGGTGCACCATAGGTCCATATTGGTCTTAGAACTTGCTTGTATAGCAGTATCTTGTTGGCTATCGAAAGTTCTGAATTTCTTCCAATAAGCCAAAACATTTTATTGAATTTGAGCTGTAGCTCCTCCTTTTTCTTTTTTATATGCACCTTCCATCGGAGCTTTGCATCGATTGTCATTCCTAGATATTTAGCACTGTTTGCATATGTTATACTCCTTTCGTTTAATATTATTGGTAATGATTCATATTTTCTATTCGTAAAATTAATGTGTACAGTTTTTGCTTCATTAAGCTTTACTCTCCATTTTTTTGTCCATTGACTTACTGCGTTGGTGGCATTCTGTAATTTCTCTGTGACTTCTAAAATATTGTCTAAGCTCTTTGAGAAACTCCTTTTAAAAAGACTGAAGGTTATTATAGAAGATAGGGAGCTCATACCTGCACATCAGTTCGGTTTTCGGGCAAAACATTCTACAATTGAACAAGTTCATAGAATGGTGGATATAATAGAGGAAGCTATGGAGAGGAAGCAAATCTGCTCAGGTATATTTCTTGACGTGGCGCAGGCGTTTGATGGAGTCTGGCACTGTGGGCTGGAACATAAACTACAACGGGACTTACTAGAGCAATTCTTCAGAATTTTAAAGTCATACCTTTGTGAGAAACATTTTCTGGTTAGATACGAACTCGAATACTCACAAATTAAAACAATTAATGCAGGAGTACCTCAGGGAAGTTTTCTTGGCCCTGTACTGTACCTTCTGTACACTAGAGACGTATTAAATGACAACACAAAAAGTTATCTACTAATAGTTTGTGTTAGTGCCAAAAATATAGAGGCGCAACAATGAACCCACATGTGCAA
>CM040183.1:16935184-16967684 GCA_022606455.1 Callitettix versicolor | reverse complement strand
GCTTATCAGCTATTAATTATCACGGAGTTTCCATATGCATGTTATGAGAGTACTAACAACTCCACTTAATTATAATTACCAGCAAATTTGCATCCTCTGCTAATTGACTTTTAATTTTTGATTGATCCTCGTACATTGTTCTGCAAATTAAATGAATTTGCAACTCTGACCTATAATGAGGTTCGAGCCTAGTTACTAGATCTTCCTTTTCCATGCGTTTCGTTGATTCCAAGTCATCATTATTAAAACCGGCATAAAATTGAGTAAAAACGTACTAAAAAATATATTTTTATATTTTTACAAAGAACAGTTCCCATCCGTGAAGTATATTTTCCGCATTTTCCATCCTTGAACTCTATTTTCCACATTTTCCCATCCGCGAACTCTATTTTCCCCATTTTCCATCCATGAATTCTATTTCTCGTATTTTCCCATCCTTGAACTCTATTTCCTGCATTTTCCCATCCTTGAACTCTATTTTCCGCATGGTCCCATCCGTGAACTCTATTTTCCGCATGGTCCCATCCGTGAACTCTATTTTCCGCATTTCCCCATCCGTGAACTCTATTTTCCGCATGTTCCCATCCGTGAACTCTATTTTCCGCATTTCCCCATCCGTGAACTCTATTTTCTGCATTTCCACATCCGTGAACTCTATTTTCCGCATTTTCCCATCCGTGAACTCTGTTTTCTGCATGTTCCCATCCGTGAACTCTATTTTTCGCATTTCCCCATCCGTGAACTCTATTTTCCGCATGTTCCCATCCGTGAACTCTATTTTCCGCATTTCCCCATCCGTGAACTTTATTTTCACATTTTGCCATCCGTGAACTCTATTTCCCACATTTTTCCATCCGTGAACTCTGTTTTCGTTCATTTTTCCAAATTTGTTATGTTTATTTCTTCTGCTTTAAAGTTATTTCTTCAAATTAGTGATATTCCTTCATGTGTTTCAACACAATTTAAAAATTTTTTACATATTTCTTTGTATCCTGAAATAGGATTTAAAAAGCTGCAAGCAAATAACGTATTTTTTCTTATTTTTCTTATTTTATTCTGATAAAGCGTAGAGTTTTGGATATATATATAAAACTTTAAAAAAAATAACTTTTCTTGTGATTTTTATATATTTCTTATAATTTTAAACCACGCACTCTCTACTCTGAGTAATGTATATTAACACCAGCGGCACAAACAATGAATATAACTAAAGTTTTAGCTAGATTCGCTCATGGACATGTGGTGTTCAAATAACAGATTGGTACACAGACATGTGCAATGACATTATTGGTTGACCGAGACTTTCAAACATAATAAAATTGTCCCTCTGCATAGTGACCAAACAAATTAAACATACCAGCATCAGCGTTACCAATCAACAAACTGAAACCGCACGAGATGAGGTTTCATATCCGTTTGTGACGTCAAAAACTAATTATTTTTCAACACAATTGGATTTTTGGTTGATGAAGTTTTTCGAATGATCTTTATGAACTTATGGTTTTATTCGGCGGACTTTTTTTTTTTTTAACTAAAGAAACACATTTCGTTTATTTTACGTGAACACTTTACCCATTTTGAAACGAAAATGAATTTTTATTTCAAATAAAGAAAATTTTGATAAATATATATATATATTCAGTAATAAAAAAAAGCTTTAATAGCAAACTGAAATTTCAAGATAGTTTAATTAGGCCATAACTTTTTAAAAAAAGTTTAATTGTAAAATGTTGCCTGGTAGACACCCGAAATATTAATTGACGAAAAGTCAAACAAGAAATTAATTTGTTTATTGAAGTTTTAATTTAAATAAAAAAGTAAGATGTACATTTAGCGCACTATTTTTGAAACGAAGCTTTTAATGTTAGCTTCACCGAGATGAGTGAATAGAAAAAAACGTCTGCCGAACGGAGAAATATAACGGAAATATGGAACGAAAGAGTAAACGAATTTAAACCTCTACATTTCTGTCTTCTTTTTCTTCCTCCTTATCGATAAAAGTGCTTTCGTTTCGGTATTTTTCCTTAGGTTAAAAACATGCGCACGTTGTACCCGTTTATAATACATTCAAAATTAATATAAACGTTTACAATAATTGTTATTTAGAACTGCTAGTTTTTAACAAAATATCCTGAAACTTTTAATCTATCAGCTGTTCAACGAAATCAGCTGATCGTTACGAATTAATATAAAACAACTGATCTTTTACTATAACTACAGTAAATAATATCTAAGCTAGGTTCACGTATTTATTTAAACAAAACAAGATATTTGTAAACATATCTGCAAACTAATTATGTATTCAGTAAAGATATTAATGAAATTTTCGCTTCTGTATGTAACTCGCTGATCTCTATGAGTTTACTTTATATATACAATGTAAAATAAAAATAAAATACCGGAAATAAATATAATATATAAAGAGAAATGAAAACCGTAAAATGCAAATATAACATATCGTTTTTAATCCTATTATTAAATTTTAGAAAAAAAGGAAGTATAAATTAATAATTCCAAACTACAAAAAACGAAACACTATATTTATTAAAATACACCCTGTAACATTTTATTAATAATTATAACAAAAATAAACAATCACTATAACAATTAAGCTCGGAAATATAATAAAAATTTCACAGGAGTTAGGTCAACAAAATTGACAATATAATGTTAATTATACCCTGTATACAACATTACACTACTTATTGACTATTATATAGCAACTTCTATTGTAAAATGAAAATTATTTTAAAGCGAACTTTTTACAGCTGCGGTATGGAAATGTGTTAAGTAATTATCATGCTTATTTATGTTATTTGACATGGACTATAACTAGATTTTATCACAACATCTTTACTTAACAAGAAATATTTTATATTTAAAAATTTTGAATTAAATTAAATCTCACGAGCTAAAAACTATTTCTCAATTTTATTTATAATAAAATATATCTGTCTTTGTAAAGTTATGATAAGTACGTACATCTTTATTTGAGAACCTTAAGCTTCTGTGTTTTGCTTACTCTTGATTTTGGATGTTTGGGAAAAGTAACTGTTTAGACTTACCTATCATGGGACAGATAAACACGGAACCGGAACTGAAATAATGTCTAAAGCACATTCAAAACACGGCCTAAGAAATTCGACTACCTAATTTTTGAAATTCACAAGTTACCTTATAAGTTCTTTGAAACATTCTTGATTCCAATTTTTTTTTAACATTACTTGTCCAATAATAATATAAAAAAATGTTTCTAATGGATATAAAAGCTCAATTGTTGATAGGCTTAAAAAAATCGTTCCTGATAAAAAAACATACATCTCCACGGAATATGGTTCAACTTTAAGCCACACCCTAAAAAAAAAATTAGCCAAAGAAAATATAAATGTCTCTTTCAGAACAACTAATAAGTTATCAACATTATTAAAGAAGCCAGTTGCAAATACAAGTGGAGATAACTTTGAAAAACTGGCATATACAAGATTGCATAAGCTTCTATATCGGTCAGACATCTCGCTCTTTTAAGAAAAGATTTAAAGAGCACATACCCAGAAGTGCATTATCGACAAACTCGGCTTTCGCAGAACATCTTATGGACAAAAACCATAAATTTGAAGACATCCATACCAACATGGAAATATTACATTTGTGTCATAAAAGTAGTTATATGGATGCGATTGAAGAGTTTGAGATTTACAAGAGCAAAAAATCAGACCCCAGAACATCCTCAATGAAAAACTTTCATTTAAATCAAATTTATATGACATGGCTTTAAGGATAAGTGATTTGAGTAAGTAACAAAAACCAACAGACGCACCGTAACTGATAACAATGACGGGCTACTAATGATGGAGACTCCGCAGTCTGGAATGTAACGACGTACGAATCGAGTGTGTAGCTTGGCCAAGCCGAATTTCATGGTGAATATTTTAAACGAGTAATTGTGCTCAGTGTTTGTGATGTATGTTTTTAATGTTTTGTTTGACTTTGTGACGACCTCGACAGAGGGATTTAACATTTTGTATAACGGTCTGAAGATGAAACGATAGAGTTTCGAAACCGCTGTAGCCTTTATGAGGTGAGTGGATATACCACTGCCGGGAAGAATAGTTCATAATCCTAATCAAAAAATATAGTTAGCATCATAAAAGTTTATCTTTCCATACTTAGGCCTACACCGATAGTACTTAGATCAGTCTGTAGTACAAAATGTAGTCATTAAAAATTTCACTAGATAAATTTACTGTTTGTGTATTAACTTCTTACTTTCGTTCTTAAGATGTCTTATTTCTTCATAAAATAGTTTCGAATTTTTTGTTCATCGTCATTTAATTACATAGCAACCGTTAAATTCTTTAAATATCATTTTCAAGTTCTCATTGAAGTTTTGCTGTACGATATAACTTATAGCTAAAATGCACAAACCACTAATATGATTAGCCACGCAGTTTTTTCTGAATAACTCTTTGTCGTGCAAATATGCTTGGCTCACTCTTTGTTGCAACCATTTAGTATCAAAACTAGCATAAAAATTGTAATAAAAATGATTCTCAAAATTGTAAGTAAATTGTCAAACCGTAGATTGAATAGGTGACAATGTATTTTTTACTAAGTATGCGTCATTTATAATTTTAAGAATTTTTTAGTTGAAATCTGCATAACCTAAAGCAACATTGTGTAAATTTACAATGTTATAAATAAAATACGTCATTTTTAACTTCGAAATTTATTTTGTAGTTGTTATTTTGTAGCTAATTTGAAATTTATTTTGTAGTTGTTATTTTGTAGCTAATTTGAAATTTATTTTATAGTTGTTATTTTGTAGCTAATTTTAAATTTATTTTGTAGTTGTTATTTTGTAGCTAATTTGAAATTTATTTTATAGTTGTTATTTTGTAGCTAATTTGAAATTTATTTTGTAGTTGTTATTTTGTAGCTAATTTGAAATTAATTTTGCAATTGTTATTTTGCAGCTAATTTGAAATTTATTTTGCAGTTGTTATTTCGTAGCTAATTTTAAATTTATTTTGTAGTTGTTATTATTTTGTAGCTAATTTGAAATTTATTTTGTAGTTTTTATTTTGTAGCTAATTTGAAATTTATTTTGCAGTTGTTATTTTGTAGCTAATTTGAAATTTATTTTGTTGTTGTTATTTTGTAGCTAATTTGAAATTTATTTTGTAGTTGTTATTTTGTAGCTAATTTGAAATTTATTTTGTAGTTGTTATTTTGTAGCTAATTTGAAATTTATTTTATAGTTGTTATTTTGTAGCTAATTTGAAATTTATTTTGTAGTTGTTATTTTGTAGCTAATTTGAAATTTATTTTGTAGTTGTTATTTTGTAGTAATTTGAAATTTATTTTATAGTTAATTTGAAATTTATTTTGTAGTTGTTATTTTGTAGTTAATTTGAAATTAATTTTCAGAAATTTTCAGAAACCTAAAACATTACATAACTTATACAATGTTCCACGACAATGACCCACCGCATATTGTTGAAGCGCACCGGAAACTCAATTTTGAAGTAAAAGCTCATCTTCCGTAAAGTCCGGATCTCTTACGTGATACTCTTCTGATTACCACTAGTCAAAGAGGCATTAAGGGTCGATTTACCGGACCAAGAAGTGAAAGAAGTGGCGCATGCGTGGCTCGCTGCTCAGCTGAAAAAGTTCTATTCTGAGGGCGTCAGGAAGCTTGTGCAACGATGGACCAAGTGCGTTGAAAAGCAAGATGACTATATTGAAAAATGATGTTAATGCAAGTATCACATTTGTACTGCAATAAAATTTATAACTACATAAATTATTGATTTAACTTCGTAAATCAAACGCGGCATTTTGAATTTTGCGATTCATTTTTGTTAGATATAGGCCCTATGTTAAATTAAAATTCTTATCAGAAATTAAAACCTGCTTAGCCTAAACAACATTAGATAACTATGTTGAGTATAATGATCTGCCTCCCTAGCTTCGTCAATTCTACTTTTGTTGACGCGTTTCGGAGAACCTCCATCTTCAAAAACTATATCTATACTCAAGAGTATACGCGTCAACAAAAGTAGAATTGACGAAGCTAGGGAGGCGGATCGTTATACTCAACATAGTGACAATAATCCTAGCAGAAAAGAAGAAGAATATAAAAAGAACTTCAACATTAGATAAAATTACAATGCTATACATGAAACTGAAAACATAACGCTAGTAACATACGCATTGTTCCATCAAGAAAATATTTGTTTACGAATTTAAATAATGTGCGAACAGTTTTGAAAATATTTTAGAAGAAAACTATTACTCACAGTGGCGGCAAAGAAGATTACTTCAAAGAAAGATTAATTTAGAAAAAAATGGATTTTATCAAACATATAATGAAAGTACTTTGTAATGTTTAGGTTATGTTGACTGTTTACTATTTTTTTTCATAGTTACATTTCGCTATACGTTTTTGAGTACATTACGCTATACGTAAAAGTGTCACACTATTAGCAGCTGTTCTTTGAAATTAGACTTAAAATGTGAAAATTACTTCACTGAACCTAAACCTAAACTTGATCCTTCATCCGAAAAATAATTAAACGAAATTTAAGTTGTAGTACTTAAACAATAAAATTAAAACATTTGAGCTACTATTATCATAATTTTTGATATTTGTGAATTCATTGCAAACCTGATATAAAAGCAATTTATAGGTTATATTATTATTGTCAATAAATAATTTTGAGAAGAGAAATTTTAATGTAAACATTCAAATAAAATCAAGTAAAATATCAATCTAAACAAAATTTGGAAACTGTAGAGATCATCGTTCAAAGAAAATAAAGTAGCACAACAAAAGTCACAAACGAAACTTCGACAACATTGTCAATTTTGTAAAAAGGAATAGTGGTTGATTTACAATTAAAATATTTAATTGACCGATACTGGGACATTAAATTAATTTGAATTTAATCTTCGATTAGCAATTTATGGTTGTTTTAGAAGCATTCGACAGTGTTGTTGTCTCGTCAAACTTATATTCTTGTTATAATCGTCAGGATAAGCAATCGTGGCGTTCATCAATGAATATAAATGATAACCCTTGTGAAAGCTTAGTGGTGACATCTTGCGGCAGAGTGTTCACCTACAGTTAGATATACCGTCTATTTTCTCAAACGTCTACACCTGTCCTTGCAGACTACAGCGTTCGTAGCGGCAGATACTGTAATTATTTGAACTTCTGCCGCTAATATCCAGCACGTTTTTTATAATGGTGGCTCAACGCGTCCACTACTTCAGTGACCGCAGACTGTGGTTTAAACTTGCGACGTTCCTGTCCGTCTAACCTCTACCGAAGTAAACAAGATATCTCCCTCATGTTTCGGCTGCCATCGGTCAGGATTGTCCCTAGTCTCTCGGTGGCGACACGGCCTAACAGTCTTCTTCGGACACATACAGCTGCAACTGTTTTGGTGTTTGTGTAAAGCAAGTTTGTCGAAACGCTGCATGACTTTAACTCTTTCGTTTGCAGTTACGTCGTCTGTACCTGTAATAAGATATGAATAATTTATGTTAGTAATCAGTTTACAGAAGCTGTAGCTGATGTAAAATTGATTCAAAGTGAAGTTTGTCCAAGTACTCTTTGAAGACGAGTGCATCCGTAAGAGGATCATGTCAATTCAAGCGTACTTCGAGTGAATCTTATGCGAATAAGACCTCCGTTCAACTGCTTATAAAGTACTTTTTGATCAATATACGTGATAACATGACGACAAATAATGTCAGTTGTTCTTTCCGTTAAACTGGACAAACCCGTTATTAGTGGTTTCTTCTCTGTAATATTAAAAACAAAAAAGTGCAAATTTACTTGAAACCGAAGTAACTTGCACCGTATGTTTAACAAAATGAACAGTATAAGTGTTGTTACAAACAATAGTTGTTACTCGACCGATTTTAAAGACTTTCTTATTTTAATTTTAAAAACTAATATCTTTCTTTGTTGTTTCCACGTTTAATGAATACGCAATTTCATTAGGAACAAAATTTCAGGATAATAAGGTAGTATATACGTAAGAAATGAAGCTCTCTATAAGAAAATTGAAAAACTGTCAGATACCATGAGAAAAAGGAGAATAAATTTTTACGGCCATCTTCTTAGAATGAACTCCAATAGATTGACGAAACAGGTGTTTGATTTTTTCCATAATCGTAAAACAAAACCGAACTGGTTTAAAGAAATTGAAAAAGACCTAATAGAATTAAAAATTACAGAAAATTCACTGCTTGACCAAACTGCTAAGATAAGTACCAAGGACGAAAGAATAAGATTCCAAGATAAAACCAAAATAAGACCTAAACCTATCATTTCGGAAGAGGAGAGGAAAAGAAGATCGGAAAGAATGAAGAGCTACTGGGAACAAAGAAAAGTACAGCGCGCAAGAAATGATTAATTCAGCGTACCCCAAAGAGAGTGAAACGAGAAGAAGAAGAAGAATACGCAGTTTCAGATTTTTTACTCGGAAAAATTTCTAACAACATTGAACAAAGTTATAATCACTGGTTTATTACATTAATAGGTAAGTTGAAACATGCATTAAACAATACGAAAAAACCGAAACGTTATAAAAAATCCAGAATTACAAAAAAGCTAATTAGCAAAACTAAACTCTATTACTGAACGACTGATTCGAATGGCAAATATGAATTTAATTGTTTAGTATTTTGCTTCAGAATTACCTCTATTCATAGTTTTATATAAAAATATAATTGCAAGGCGATTTCAAACTGTGAAATTGTGTAAAAACAATTTACGCCAAAAAATATTTCAATGCTAAAAAAGATTGTGGAAAAGAATTAGGAAAATTCTATTAGTAACCGGAAAATTGTGTTATATATAAAGAAAAGGAAACGTCACCGGAAAGATTTTAAGATGAATTAAACAATGGTTACACTGTTTGGAAAAATATATATTTAGACTCTTTATGAATTACAGTTCCGAAAGTGGTTTTAAGCAGAAAACGTAGCTACTTAATGCAAAGTCTTCGGGAAACGTTAAGCGATAATAACTTTAATTATTATCAAAGTTCATCTAATTTTAATAATTACAAAAGACACTGCGAGTGAGCTTGTTAGCTCTTCAGCTTGCCCTTTTCAGAAGGTAACTACTTCATTACAAACCTAATCTATCACAAGCTAGTTGAGCGAGCGAAACGAGGTTTGTTTGGCGCGATAGTTAGGCTTTTGGTTTGTGTGTTTGTTAATTTCTTAAGCAGTTTTGGTCAAACGTATCGACCGATTGTTTTGAAATTTGGTACGAAGTTACTTTGTATAAAACCCGAACGACGTATGTGTGAGAATTTCCAAATTCATTTTCGTTTTAAAATGGCTTCCTTTGGTTTAACATGACGAGTGTCTTTGTTGGCATTTTCTGTAATGCTGGCTGAACGGCTAGACCTATCATAATTTTGACCAATTCGTTGAGAAAGAGCATAAATTTCTTTGCTGACATTTTCTGTAATCAGCCGCCTCGGTGGTCTAGTGGATAGCGTACTAGGCTTTCACCCCGAGGACCCGGGTTCGATTCCCGGCGAGGGCTTGGCATTTTCATACGCTATAAATCATCCAATCGTCTGCATTAGCCCAAGTGTGCACAATAGTCGGACGTTAAACAATAAAAAAAAAATTCTGTAATGCTGGCTGAACGGCTAGACCTATCGTAATTTGACCAATTCGTTGAGAAAGAGCATAAATGTCTTTGCTGGCATTTTATGTAATGCTGGCTGGACGGCTAGACCTATCATAATTTTGACCAATTCGTTAAGAAAGAGCATAAATGTCTTTGCTGGCATTTTCTGTAATGCTGGCTGAACGGCTAGACCTATCGTAATTTTGACGAATTCGTTGAGAAAGAGCATAAATGTCTTTGCTGGCATTTTCTGTAATGCTGGCTGAACGGCTAGACCTATCATAGTTTTGACCAATTCGTTGAGAAAGAGCATAAATGTCTTTGCTGTCATTTTCTGTAATGCTGGCTGAACGGCTAGACCTATCATAATTTGGACCAATTTGTTGAGAAAGAGCATAAATGTTTTTGCTGTCATTTTATGTAATGCTGCCTGGACGGCTAGACCTATCACAATTTTGACCAATTCGTTGAGAAAGAGCATAAATGTTTTTGCTGTCATTTTCTGTAATGCTGGCTGGACAGCTTGACCTATCATAATTTTGACCAATTCGTTGAGAAAGAGCATAAATGTCTTTGCTGGCATTTTCTGTAATGCTGGCTGGACGGCTAGACCTATCATAGTTTTGACCAATTCGTTGAGAAAGAGCATAAATTTCTTTGCTAGCATTTTCTGTAATGCTGGCTGAACGGCTAGACCTATCATAATTTTGACCAATTCGTTAAGAAAGAGCATAAATGTTTTTACTTGCATTTTCTGTAATGCTGGCTGGACGGCTAGACCTATCATAATTTTGACCAATTCGTTGAGAAAGAGCAATTAGGTGGGTTTAATAACATTTTTTAATATTACGGTTACTGGTTAAGTTGGCGGAAAAGTTATGCTCACGTCAGAGTGGTGCTGTACCGTTGTGGACTATGTATGCACTGCGAGGTCTACTGTTTCCAACGATATTGTATGGTTGACGTTTTTGTTTATATTGTTTATCTACAAAATTATTTTCTCTTCTAATTTTAAATACGTCACTAATCACGTGACCATAAATACAGGTGGCCTCTTCTTCTTTAAATTACCTTGATACATGTATATAAACAGAAAATTATTTTTTGTTGTAATAGAAACTTGCTGTCTTTGTACTCAGTAGATTATCTTGTTCAGGAACAGCAGTAAACGAGTAGGGCGACAATTTCATTACGTATCTTTATTTTATAATTTTTGTCTTTTATTTAAGACTAGTCCTCCTTACTTCAGACGCACAGGCATAAAACACTCGAAAACATTTTAGAATAAACTAACACAATAATTTGTAAACAACGTTGAAATTTTATTTGCACTTTTAAAATGATCGTATTCTGTTTTAAGGACTTTAACGTGTTTGAACTTCAATACATGTTTCTTTATTATTTGTAAAATGTCAAAATCGTTCGCTTGTATTAATGAAACTTTAGAAGCAGAAGAGGACGTTTTTACTGCATAACTTCTATACTTTATATCAGTTAGAGTAATAAGGACGAGGGATCAGTTTTAACGGTAAGGATAAAGCAACTGCTTCTCGAACTAAAAACCTTCAGGTGCGCAGTTCAGAGAGGCGATGCCCTAGCCACATTGACCACCGCAGAAAAGAAGGAAACAAGGAAACAAAAAAAAAAAAAAAAAAAAAAAAAAAAAATGTTACAGTCATTGGGACTGCCGGCATTTCTTATATATTCTTATATATAGTCTATATAAGAATATAAATATAAGATATTTAACGTCTCAATAATATAAGAAAAATCAAATCAAACGCACGTGTTATTACTGAATATAAACCGTATATCATTGAACTGTTGCTGCTGGCAATATACACAATGTACACATCATTACATGCGATCGCAACGAGAACATGAGAAGAAGAAAAGAGGTGAGAAAGAGAGAGAAAAGAAAGAGATAGAGAGAAAGCATGCACGTTGTATGTACATACAGGCACAAAATATACATACGCGCACGACCAATTTAGTCGGATCCGGCAGACGAAAGAAAGGAATAGAGCTGACAACTGGAGGGAGTCTGTGTAATACTTCCCCTACTCGCGTTACTTACGCTTCATAAGCCTACTTGATGAAACCGAATCACTCCATGGTGACAAATACAAAGTGCACAACGCGGATATGAAACTAACGCTTCAAAAACTTACCTGACCTTGACCTTGAATAAGAGTGACTGTAATGCCTTATCATCGGTGGGGTCTCCGCAGTATACGAGCGCAGTTCTCTGTTCCTAGTACAATGCCAGTCACACACGGCTGTCTTGAAGTACTGGCGGAATCTAAAAGGATAATTTTATTGTAGCTACAATAGTTACAAGAGCAATAAAAGTTACTTGATTCTGGAAAATATGTTTTAATATTAAATTATTTAATATACTTTTTTTCGAAACATCGCCTACGCTTTATCAAAAATTGTTTTTATAAATATTATTTTTGTAAAACAATCATAACACAACATATGTATGAAAACGTAATCAAAGAAACGTAGCAAAATTGTGGCCTTACGTATACAGCAAAGGATGTCGATCGTCAGGACAGAAAGGCACGGGTGACTGGGAAATATTATTAAAGGCTGCAGGATGACCGAATGTGAATTAATAATTCGACAAGAATTTCTGTACTATTAGCAACAGAAAAAGTTGATTTTGTAATATCACTCAGTTCTTGTGGTGAAAATGGAAAACTTTTAAAGCAGGCAATAAAACCTAGCAGTGAAAATATGAATTTAGGGAACCAAGGAGAAGGTAGTGAAGCAGAACGAAGAATTTATGACTCAGGAATAACAGATGACCACAACAAAGCATTGAACAGTTCTGGTGAGATTTCTTCAATAATGACACAAAATTGAATAGTTATTAATCACTACTTATGTCAGTACATTTTTTAAAAATTGTAGACCAAATCAGTCTTACTTTTTACTTTTTTATCTTAAAATTATTTCAAAAGGTAATTTATGATAGCATTATACAAACTTTGCATACATTTTACGCTGGATGGAAAAACTTGAAAAATATTTCGGCTCGAAATAGCTTTATTTTCGAATATTTATGTATAACGGTTTTTTTTCCAATAGACCTATTTAGGTGTCCTAATCAAAAAGTTAATACTAACTGCTTATCTTAATATGTAACTACCAAGTTAAATATTTATGTACCGATCCACCTACATTATACATTTCTGCGTCTTGTATTTTTTTTTTTTTTTTGAGTTTAACGTCCGACTATTGTGCACACTTGGGCTAATGCAGACGATGGGGATGATTTATAGCGTATGAAAATGCCAAGCCCTGGCCGGGAATCGAACCCGGGTCCTCGGGGTGAAAGCCTAGTACGCTATCCACTAGACCACTAAGGCGGCTCTGCGTCTTGTATTTTATACTCATCTAGACATTACCGAGTGACATTATTCAAAGAGTCTTAATTTTATGTTTATTATCAAATTTTTTAAACAAAAGAATTGAAATACCATACTTTTAATTACGATCACCTGTATATCGCATTTTCAATATCACATTTTAGATATTACTTGTTTATTACGTTTTAAATATCACATTTTATATATCACCTGTATATCGCATTTTCAATATCACATTTTAGATATTACTTGTTTATTACGTTTTAAATATCACATTTTATATATCACCTGTATATCGCATTTTCAATATCACATTTTAGATATTACTTGTTTATTACGTTTTAAATATCACATTTTATATATCACCTGTATATCGCATTTTCAATATCACATTTTAGATATTACTTGTTTATTACGTTTTAAATATCACATTTTATATATCACCTGTATATCGCATTTTCAATATCACATTTTAGATATTACTTGTTTATTACGTTTTAAATATCACATTTTATATATCACCTGTATATCGCATTTTCAATATCACATTTTAGATATTACTTGTTTATTACGTTTTAAATATCACATTTTAGATATCACCTGTATATCGCATTTTCAATATCACATTTTAGATATTACTTGTTTATTACGTTTTAAATATCACATTTTATATATCACCTGTATATCGCATTTTCAATATCACATTTTAGATATTACTTGTTTATTACGTTTTAAATATCACATTTTATATATCACCTGTATATCGCATTTTCAATATCACATTTTAGATATTACTTGTTTATTACGTTTTAAATATCACATTTTAGATATCACCTGTATATCGCATTTTCAATATCACATTTTAGATATTACTTGTTTATTACGTTTTAAATATCACATTTTAGATATCACCTGTATATCATACTTCAGACATTACATTTCAGATATCACATTTTAAATATCACATTTTAGATATCACCTGTATATCGCATTTTCAATATCACATTTTAGATATTACTTGTTTATTACGTTTTAAATATCACATTTTAGATATCACCTGTATATCATACTTTAGACATATATCACCTGTATATTACATTTTAGACATTAAATTTCAGATATCACCTGTATATCACATTTTAAATATTACATTTTAGATATCACCTGTATATCGCATTTTCAATATCACATTTTAGATATTACTTGTTTATTACGTTTTAAATATCACATTTTAGATATCACCTGTATATCATACTACAGACATTACATTTCAGATATCACATTTTAAATATCACATTTTAGATATCACCTGTATATCGCATTTTCAATATCACATTTTAGAGATTACTTGTTTAGTACGTTTTAAATATCACATTTTAGATATCACCTGTATATCATACTTTATCATATATCACCTGTATATTACATTTTAGACATTACATTTCAGATATCACCTGTATATCACATTTTAAATATTACATTTTAGATATCACCTGTATGTCGCATTTTCAATATCACATTTTAGATATTACTTGTTTATTACGTTTTAAATTTCACATTTCAGATATCACCTGTATATCACATTTTAAATATCACATTTTAGATATCACCTGTATGTCGCATTTTCAATATCACATTTTAGATATTACTTGTTTATTACGTTTTAAATTTCACATTTCAAATATCACATTTTAGATATCACCTGTATGTCGCATTTTCAATATCACATTTTAGATATTACTTGTTTATTACGTTTTAAATTTCACATTTCAAATATTACATTTTAGATATCACCTGTATGTCGCATTTTCAATATCACATTTTAGATATTACTTGTTTATTACGTTTTAAATTTCACATTTCAGATATCACCTGTATATCACATTTTAAATATCACATTTTAGATATCACCTGTATGTCGCATTTTCAATATCACATTTTAGATATTACTTGTTTATTACGTTTTAAATATCACATTTTAGATATCACCTGTATGTCACATTTTAAATATCACCTGTATATCACATTTTCAATATCACATTTTAGATATTACTTGTTTTATTACGTTTTAAATATCATATTTTAGATATCACCTGTATATCATACTTTAGACATTACATTACAGATATCACCTGTATATCACATTTTAAATATCACATTTTAGATATCACCTGTATATCACATTTTAAATATCACATTTGTACCATATTTTCGGTATCTTATGGTTACCGAAATATTTTTACAGTGCTGCCATCTGGTAGCGTAAGAAGCGAGACGAATAGCTTATTAATAACATATAATGTAATGAAATTTAAATAAAAGAGCTTTAAATATGAAATGAAATTACATTAACAGTTTTTATTTTAAATAAACTACATTAATTTAAACATTGTAATGAACTCATAAAAAACATTTACTTTTGTAATCCAAATGATGCTATTATTTCTTAACAAAGTTATAATGAAGGTAACAAGAGTTCACCTGTTGCCGGGACTCAGATTGCATCTTCCAATCCCGAACAACAAAACGACTCCCCCACCCACTCCTGACATGCAATTTGTAAATGCTCACAAGCATCTCATCCCATTCAGAGATATTTTCCTAATCATTTTAACTGACACAGAGTCTGACTGGAAGTAATCTGAATAGTATTGTTTCGAAATAACTTTATCTCAATTAGTTTGCTCACTGAACTTGTTTGTAAACTTTGTTTTCTTTTCGTGAATTATTTGTTTTTTTCCAAATGTTGTTAGAAATAAAAATGTATAATTAAGTGATAAATAAAGTTCTATCACAAGAGTTTATTTTCGCTGAAAAATAGAATGAGAAAATTAAATTAATTCAAAATTAGTACAACTTAAACTATTATTTCTTTTCAAAAGCAATTGTTGGCTTTAACACAATATTATTTGTTAAAGTGTTTCCAATTTTTTTATCGGTAAAAATAAATGAAAAAAAAAAAGTAAACAGAATAACAATGACGTAGAAAAAACTTGTGAGAAAAACATAAGAACTCAGCTTTGTACATTCTCCATTAAATATAATACAAAAAAAATATTTTTGTAATAATTTTTGGCTACATAAGTAAATATAAATTAAGATAAAAAAATAAGTAAACAGAATAACAATGACGTAGAAAAAACTTGTGAGAAAAACATAAGAACTTAGCTTTGTACATTCTCCATTAAATATAATACAAAAAAAATGTTTTTGTAATAATTTTTGGCTACATAAGTAAATATAAATTAAGATAAAAAAATAAGTAAACAGAATAACAATGACGTAGAAAAAACTTGTGAGAAAAACATAAGAACTTAGCTTTGTACATTCTCCATTATATATAATACAAAAAAAATATTTTTGTATTAATTTTTGGCTACATAAGTAAATATAAATTAAGATAAAAAAATAAGTAAACAGAATAACAATGACATAGAAAAAACTTGTGAGAAAAACATATGAACTTAGCTTTGTACATTCTCCATTAAATATAATATAAAAAAAATGTGTTTGTAATAATTTTTGGCTACATAAGTAAATATAGGCCTAAATTAAGATAAAAAAATAAGATGCCTTTAATTCAATCGTATTTTTATACACGTTATTATATGGTGCAGACGTACAAAAATACACAAAATGTAAATGCAACAAGATAAACTGTTTAAATAATTAGACCAAATAATTAAAATACATTTGGATATAAATATTCTAAAATGTATTGCATCAATAATACATTTCCTGCAGATAAATAGAGTATAGTTTAGTTGACGGTAAGTGCTTATAAAGTTGACGGTAAGTGCTTATAAAATTAAAGTGAATACCTTGCATTCATCCAGTAATAAATGAGTGGGTTGACCATACAGTTAGACATGGCTAGCCAGTAAAACGTAAGGTATAAGTGTTGAACGTACTGGGTGTACATGAGCTCCCTATGGTAATAGGTGTACAGGAAGTAGCTGTGGTAAGGAAGCCAACACACGCCGAAGATGGACACTATGATGATGAACATCCGTACAACCTGTTTAAAACAAACACGTTATAGTGTTATAGTACATTCGACCTTAGGTAGACACAGTGTTGATGACAATGTTGCCAAATTTCTATACCGTATTTCTTCCACAGCTACCTAACGTTACCGTTGCAACGATCGCGGATACTGCTGCTTTTCCCTCGTGCTGTGATGGTTCAGATGAAGCTAGCGAGAGATTACAACAACCAATGCCTGGCTGGCTAAGTGGCTTATCACATCATGTTACCTCCGCTCTTCGTCAACGCTCGTGTGCTCCAGTTATATTGGGGAATATGTTTGTTACCTCAGTCTGAGTGCGTTAAGTATCTTGGTTATTACTTCGATTGTCGATGTCAAGATTAAGAGAGATGTAATCAACAATAGTTCCAGAACCTACTTTGCTCCTGGGCGTTCAATCTGCCCTGTCACTCAACAACAAACATCTGGTCTACTGTACAATCATCAAGCCTATCTGAGCTTTTGGTATTAAACGTTGGGGCACTGCAAGCAAGTCCACTATACAATGCATGCAGAGGGCTCAAAATGGCATCCACAATTTTGAACCCACCCTGGTACATGCGTATCTCTGAGATGTTCCAACAGTGTAAGAGGAAACTGAAGTAAACATATGAAGCTTCTCTTGGGACATCCTGATCCTCTTGCCAGGTTGTTAATAACTCCATGTGCTGCCAGGAGATTGAAGCGGACGGAAGTGCGGCACAATTAGGAGATCTGCAGGGCAGTGGCTCTTCTATTTCCATAACGCCATCATTATTGTAACAAATATAATTACAGTCGGTTGACTGATTGCAGATAAAAAATATCGTATTTTTTAATAAATATTTTTACGTAAAGTCACTATATCTCTTAAATTAAAACATTTACAAATTTCAGATATTTTTGCAGCAAAACAGCCAATCGGAGCCAAGGTCACAGAGCAAGATGAAGCCAACTTCGGTATCGGTACCGTGGCGGGGTTTGTAAAATTTCGTTTTCTTAGTTCATGTTCAAGAAGCAACGCGTAGCTTGACCGGGCGAGTTGGTTTTCACTTGTAAACACGCAACAAATCACACGCGTGTCCAAAGCGCTGAGTGCGGTTAACCGGTCCGAGCTAAAGCCGAGTTTCACTCAAAAACTATCCCCGACCATCTTGGGCGAGGCTCGAATCTAATTTTGTCCAAACCTGACTAATTAATGCGATAATAATTACTATTTACTAGTAAGGTAACTTTCCCGTCGAAGCGTCTAGTTTTCAGTGCGCTGGTTCGCTTCGGTCAAGCTACTTAAAAACCTGCATCTATAACCAGAATCTAAACTTGTGAACGAAAATTGAACTAACTGAAACACTTGGCGGAATGTTCTTATAAGTGAACATTCGTGCATAGAACATTTTGTTGTTCTATTTGTGCTTAATTGTTATACTAACTGTATACAGTTAACCACCGGCTGTTACATCAGGAAATTAACATCAAAATATTGAAACTTTCTAGGTTTTGGATTCAAACATTAGGTGTTAGCGAATAAGTTCCGATCGTTCTTCCAGTAATTTCCATTGAACTAGTAACATTTACTGTTTTTGCTAAAACGACAAATAATAATAAACTGTTTATTTAGATTTTGGTCTCCTGTCCGAAGTGTTATATCTATTTGACAACTATAATATTAATAAATATATAAACGTTAGTTATTTTAAAAAGCAAAAGAAATTTTAAAAAGAACAAAACACAAATAATAAGTACTTTATTAATTATTAATAAATAAAGCCTTTGAAGAAAAGGTACGCAAGGTGGAAAGAGCATATGGTATCACTAAAAATTATTATAACAAAAAATGTTTATCTAAAAATCTTAAAATAAAGCACTACACTACAGCAGTGAAACCGGAATGCCTGTACGCAAGTGAATGCTTGGTAATAAATTATAGTTTAGATAAACTGAAAATACTCGAAAGGAGAATCATGAGACAAATTTTAGACCCAGTGAAAACTAAAGAAACACGGAAACTAAGATCTAATGATGAAATATACAGGAACATAGAGGACATGACAGAGACGATAAGGAAGAGAAGACTGCAATTTTTTGGACATATGTACAGGATGAATGATTCAAGACTTGCGAAAAGGATACTCAAGTACCTATGGGATAAAAAGTCAACTAGTTGGATTCAAGAGGTAAGGAAAGATTTAGAAAGAAATAATATAGAAGAAGAAGAAACGCTGAACAGAAAGATTTTTAGAAAGAGGATATTGAGTATGGAAGGAATCCAAGGAAGATTGCAGAGGAAACCCGGTGCGAAGTGGTCCGAAGAAAGAAAGAGGCTGCAAAATGAAAGGATGAGGGAATATTGGAGGGAACGGAAGAGAAAACAGCTAAGTGTGAAGAATTGAAATTGTCACGTGGTCCCTAGCAGGCCTCATAGAAAGAAGAAGAAGAAATTCTTTAATAATAAATACTTGTATTTGTAATAAAATATAAATCACGAGAATAAACAACTCTAAAAAAATTAACTTTTTGGGTTAAAATGATGACAGCAGATTAATTATTAAAATTTTACCTTTCTTTTCGATTTTATGGAATCTAACTGACGCTGAGTTAACTCTCCTATAGAACGACTTCCCCATAACTCTCTTCCCATAGCTGAGTAACACCCCACCATAGCTGTCATCGGAACTACATACGTAACTAAGAATAGGATCAAGTTGTATCTGTAAAATAAACAAAATCTATGATTAAATAGTGTCGAATAATACAAATAACTACGAGGTGTGTTCAGAAAGTAGCAAGAATTTTTAAATTTCGCGGGTTAGGAGGGTTCGGTTGTCAATTTTTTTTTATGTTGGTATACATGCCATTGAAGTATGATAAAACTTTCAGCTGTTTTCATTGTTGACTTTGTCTGTTACAGCCACTAAGGTTAGGTGTGTTTTTATGAGCTCGGCGATTTTCGTTTGTTAAAAGAAATGGATCAAAGAATTTGTATCAAATTTTGCATAAAAAATGGAATAAAGTGTAACAGAGTGTGTGAAATGTTAACAAAGGCCTACGGTGAGTCTGCCATGAGTAAAGGAAGAGTTTACTAGCGGTATAAGCGTTTCCAAGAAGGCCGTAAAGACGTTGAAGATGACAAACGCCCTGGACGCCCCAGCACATCAACAACCGATGAAAACGTGGAAAAAGTGAAAGAAATGGTTATGAACAATCGCCGAATCACAATTAGAGAGGTCGCTGGTAATGTTGGCATATCGATTGGATCATGTCATGACATTGTTTCCAATGTTTTGTGTATGAAACGAGTGGCAGCAAAATTCGTTCCAAAATTGTTGAATTTTGAACAAAAACAGCGGCGAATGGAAGTTGCTCATGAGTCACTAAATGAAGTCAACGACGATGCAGAATTACTGAAACGTATTATAACAGGTGACGAAACATGGAAAAACAATTCATGGCTTTTGCACCACGATAATGCACCAGCTCACACTTCATTGCTTGTTCGTGAATTTTTTGCAAAAAAACAGTACTGTAACAATACCCCAGCCTCCATATTTGCCAGACATATCTCCGTGTTACTTTTTCCTATTTCCAAAAATAAAGAGAACCTTAAAGGGCCGTCGTTTTACAATCGTAGGTGACATTAAAAGCGCATCGCTGAAAGAACTAAAGGCTATCTCAATATATAGAGTTTGAGAAGTGTTTCGAGGATTGGAAGAAGCGCTGGCACAAGTGCATAATCTCCAATGGGAATTATTTTGAAGGCGACAACATCAATGTAGAAGAATAAATAAATATTTTGTTCAAAAAATTAAAATTCTCATTACTTTCTGAACACACCTCTTAAGTGAATTAAACTAAATTAATATTATTTTCCATTTAATTAGTGTAAGAGGATTTATAAAATTATTCCCAAGGACAAAAATAATGAAAACTATATAACGTTAAAAGTAAATAGACTAACATTTACATAATATAAAAACTAAACAAATAATATGCAGATATCACATTATAAAAATCAATAGAAATATATTATTAATATATATTTATAAAGACTATACAATAGTCCTACTGTCTACTAACGAGGTTGTATGTTTACTATTTCCTAATAATTTACTAACATATAAAAATCTACATAATTTTATATTATTTATCAAAATATAGGTGTCGGTTTGATGTATTCGATAATAAATTTATTATGGACACCCATGACGTGTTTTTTAAAAATTATTTTCATTTTCATTTACTAGTAACTATAAAGGAATTATCAAATACAAAAATTCAGTAATAAATTACGTAATTTAAGGAAGGCGGATAATAACTTGAGTAAACCATTGTGTTGTTTTATTAAAATTTATACATTTTTTTCAAAATGGTTTATTATAATTACGTTTTGATTGTTTCTGTAAAATGTATCATAAAACATTTTTTATGTAATTAGCTGTAACGGGTTAAAAATTAACCCTGTTACTAAAACGCACAGCTGGCCCTACGTAGCCTGAGATCAGGTAGCAAACCGTACAAAGGTCAGTTGACGGTTGTAGATAGGTACAGTGCAAAGGTCAGTTTGAGAGGGTATGACGCGCTTGTAGCCTAAGGCAAGAACGCAACGAATTTTGCAAGGGCTCCCATTAGCTACGCTGGGTAGAACCGCTCGAGCCGAGCTCTGGGACCAGACTGACTAAGAACGGGTTTCTGCGCATGCGCGGCGCTCAACAGTATAAAAGGAGGCCGCTGTGGCTGCCAAGGGGCACTCGTTCGTCGACCGCCGACCATTCGATAACTTGGGGAGTCTTCCGCCGACCGCCCACGATAACGGGCAGTCTTTCGCCGACCGTGCAGTATAGAAAAACGCATACCGGCAGGAAACAGGTAGCGTATATCGAGGTGAGCCTTAACTTATAGCAGCAGTTATAAATCTTAGAAATTGGGCATTCCGAATCCTTGGCGTGTTAGGATTCCGAGAGCTCGAGAATAGCGTAGAAATTGGGCATTCCGAATCCTTGGAGTATGTAGGATTCCGAGAGCTCGAGAATAGCAACCACCTGGAAACCTACAACTTCCTTACGCTCGAGAATATTGAGCACCTAAAAACTTCCTTACGCTCGAGAATATTGAGCACCTAAAAACTTCCTTACGCTCGAGAATATTGAGCACCTAAAACTTCCTTACGCTCGAGAATATTGAGCACCTAAAAACTTCCTTACGCTCGAGAATATTGAGCACCTAAAACTTCCTTACGCTCGAGAATATTGAGCACCTAAAAACTTCCTTACGCTCGAGAATATTGAGCACCTAAAACTTCCTTACGCTCGAGAATATTGAGCACCTAAAACTTCCTTACGCTCGAGAATATTGAGCACCTAAAATTTCCTTACGCTCGAGAATATTGAGCACCTAAATCCTTGCTCCCATAAATTTGCGCAGCTAATCAATATTCAAATACAAAGCCCCTATTGGCGATGATGATTTAAACATGGGTGAGCAAAATCATGAAATACTGATTTTGTCGATGAGCCCAATTTATAACTGAGCCAAAACCATTACCTGCATTTGAACCCTGGCGAAGCCTATGAATGCGGACGGCTATCCGGCGTTTAGTCGTAACGCGAGCGAAAACGTTACAATTTTGGCGCCCGAACAGGGACTTCGATTTAAGTAACTCGAATTTACGAAAAATACTGTTATACTGGGACCTCGATTTAAGTAACTCGAATTTACGATAAATACTGTTATACTGAGACCCGAATAAACGATAACAATTGAACTAAATCGAATTTATGAAAATACCGTTATATTCGAATTGAATATAATAAACGTTAATAATTAAAGTACCGTTATATTTGGCGCCCGAACTCGAAAAAGCAAATAAGCTATAGTTACAGTTTATATAAATAGTATACGATGTTGTTCCCCGTTTCGTTTACTCGTGTTCTTCGTTTTTTCACGGTCACGTTTCACCTGATGGAAGGTGATGGCTTTAATAATGACATCCGAACGCAATCGGATAAAATTCCGCCTACAACTAATCCAGCAGTAGTTCCGAAGGTTACTGATAAAGACAATACGACTAGTTGGATATACTACTTAAAGAAATTTCAGCTACAAAAAGAGTTATCGAAATACGGCCTATCCCGTGAAGGTCGTACCGAAGATTTACGCGAAAGATTATCTGAGGCTATAAAGTCAGGAAAAGAGATGATCTCGCCGAATGCGCAGCAACAGCGCTCGTGGGAGGATGACGACGAAACCGCTCATGAAATTTCGAAAGATAAAACTTCCGGCCGTCAACGACGAACAGAAGAAGAAATCGCTGTTCGAGAATTATTGGGATTACCCATAGATGCAGACGCTAGATTAGTCCGGTTGACTATCGCCGCTCTTAAGAGAGACTCCGAAGACAGATCTTCGCGATCCCCCAAGGATACTACCTTTACACCCGGATCGGGAAAACGTACGGAAAACTCGGAGTCGGACTCGGCCCAAAGGTGTAATCTTGTTAGAAAGTGGAATATTAAGTTCGATGGTAAAGGGGATGCCATATCATTCCTAGAAAGAATCAGAGAGTTACAAGAAGCTTACGGCATAGAATCTAAGCGTTTACTATATGCATTGCCGGAAATACTTACAGGAAATGCTTTACTCTGGTATCGAAATAACCGAGCGTTCTGGGAATCATTTAGAGATTTTATTCAAGATTTTGAGCGTCAATATTTGCCACTAAGATATCACCATAACTTAGAAGATGAAATAAGGAATCGTACACAAGGCAAAGACGAACCATTCCGCCATTTTGTGGTGGCCTTATCTACGTTAATGCGCAGGAGAGGTGGGTACTCACGAGAGGCCCAAGTTGAACGTATTTACTCTAATATGTTGCCATCCTATAAAATGTACATTCGACGCAGAGATTTTGAAGGACTTTCCGAACTTTATAGGTTAGCCGAGGAGTATGAAATTTTTCTCTGGGAGAGAAATAATTATAGGCCTCCTCCAAGTCCGGCCGAAGCACTAACAAAGGAAACAGCGTACTATCCCCAAGGAAAGCGGTCTAAAGACAATCATATTAATGTTATAAATAGTTTAACGACTCGGTCGACAGAGCCTGCAGAGAAAATCGGACGAAACCCACCCACTAGAACCATCGATGAGCCTCAGAGGTATCTACAGACGAGCAGGGGTACACGAAACTTTCCCCGAGAGAATTATAGAGCGCCTAGATTATCTTTGCACAATCGATTAACGAATTCTACGGACTTCAAGAAACACGAAAAGATTCCTCGAAAAACCACCTTAACCGACCGTAAAACAATCGTTTGTTGGAATTGTGACCATGAAGGCCACATGTTTAGGGACTGTGCGAAGCCCAGAAAATTGAAATGTTTTTATTGCAAACGAGAAGGAATTCGAACCACCAGCTGCAACTGTTGGTCGGGAAATGATTCACGAGTTCGAATAAGGAAGGCACCTGAACCCCGACATTCAAAATTTACGACCTCTAGGGAGTGGAATGACTGGACAAGGGAGGTGAAGATTCGCTCTAATGGTACCAGACATGAAGCGCAGGATAACCGACCTGGTACGAAAATGACTTTTGAAAATAGAACAATCCCTGCCCTAAATAGAGCAGCAGATACTTTATCGCCTTACCAAAAGAACAATGGGACGGAAGTAGGCCTCATAGATGTGCCAATAGAACCTCGCAAAGCTCAAAACTCCGAACGCTCACGAAAAGATGATAGAATCCCGTCACGTGGTAGTAAACCCCGTAAAACATGGTATGATCGCCAGTTTGATCGAGGAAATGTAAACCTGAAAACCTTTTCTAATTACCTAACCCAAGAAGGGCAATTACTTGGTCATATCCCACCAAGAACTGCAATACCGAAGACAGACCCTTCACATAAGAGGAAGTTGCGTGTACCAGTGATCCAAAGGGACCAGGTTTTTCAAGAAAACCACTACACGGAAACATGCGGACACCGAGGAGTAAAAACGGAGTTCCTGGAGCATCCTCAAACTGCCAAACGAAAATTACAACCAAGACGGAAGAAAATTGTTTTACCGAACGGACGGTTGGTACGAGTCAGTATTAAAAAAAAAACTAGGCCAAGGAGCATGTAAGGAAAATAAAACAAAGTTCAGCAGGGATAAGCAGTACCCTAATTCTTACCGACTTTAAAGTAAATAAAGACAATAAATTTCGTTTGTAAATAGGTAGTAAAGCAGATTAGGTTGTACGACAATTAAGCTTTGTAAATAGTAACCAAAGTCAATATTCAATAAACTTTGAACTAGCGCTGTTCAAAGGAAAGACGTTTTTAGGTGTACTTTTCTTTTTGAGTTTATTCTTCATTTTTATTTGTGGTAGTAAGTAACTCCACTTTGAGTTTACTACGGAAAGAAGTTTTTGTTCAGTAAAATAAGTGAATTTTTTTCTTTCTTCTTTTTTCCACGAGGAAGTAAGAGGGGGATGTAACGGGTTAAAAATTAACCCTGTTACTAAAACGCACAGCTGGCCCTACGTAGCCTGAGATCAGGTAGCAAACCGTACAAAGGTCAGTTGACGGTTGTAGATAGGTACAGTGCAAAGGTCAGTTTGAGAGGGTATGACGCGCTTGTAGCCTAAGGCAAGAACGCAACGAATTTTGCAAGGGCTCCCATTAGCTACGCTGGGTAGAACCGCTCGAGCCGAGCTCTGGGACCAGACTGACTAAGAACGGGTTTCTGCGCATGCGCGGCGCTCAACAGTATAAAAGGAGGCCGCTGTGGCTGCCAAAGGCACTCGTTCGTCGACCGCCGACCATTCGATAACTTGGGGAGTCTTCCGCCGACCGCCCACGATAACGGGCAGTCTTTCGCCGACCATGCAGTATAGAAAACGCATACCGGCAGGAAACAGGTAGCGTATATCGAGGTGAGCCTTAACTTATAGCAGCAGTTATAAATCTTAGAAATTGGGCATTCCGAATCCTTGGCGTGTTAGGATTCCGAGAGCTCGAGAATAGCGTAGAAATTGGGCATTCCGAATCCTTGGGTATGTAGGATTCCGAGAGCTCGAGAATAGCAACCACCTGAAACCTACAACTTCCTTACGCTCGAGAATATTGAGCACCTAAAACTTCCTTACGCTCGAGAATATTGAGCACCTAAAAACTTCCTTACGCTCGAGAATATTGAGCACCTAAAAACTTCCTTACGCTCGAGAATATTGAGCACCTAAAAACTTCCTTACGCTCGAGAATATTGAGCACCTAAAACTTCCTTACGCTCGAGAATATTGAGCACCTAAAAACTTCCTTACGCTCGAGAATATTGAGCACCTAAAACTTCCTTACGCTCGAGAATATTGAGCACCTAAAACTTCCTTACGCTCGAGAATATTGAGCACCTAAAATTTCCTTACGCTCGAGAATATTGAGCACCTAAATCCTTGCTCCCATAAATTTGCGCAGCTAATCAATATTCAAATACAAAGCCCCTATTGGCGATGATGATTTAAACATGGGTGAGCAAAATCATGAAATACTGATTTTGTCGATGAGCCCAATTTATAACTGAGCCAAAACCATTACCTGCATTTGAACCCTGGCGAAGCCTATGAATGCGGACGGCTATCCGGCGTTTAGTCGTAACGCGAGCGATAACGTAAATATTAACGTTACATAGCCTTATATAGCGCATCTATTGTATTCAAAATGTAACTTACACGTAATCTAAAGTCGATACTATAGGCAGTCCGTCAGGCCATACTAAGATGCAGGCTGTTTGTCCATTTGATCTGTAAACATAGACACAGCACAACCAATAACAAATATGTTTATGTCATACAAACATAATTAATTCACACCGTATTATATACGCAATTCTCAAATTCCTTTAAACTACGTTTTCTTAAATTTTACTTCAATATTACAAATTCATAACCCAAATCAGTGTTGCCAAATTTGTAAAAAAAATAAATTTACTTTTGAATAACAAATGAAAAAATCGTTGCTGTCTGCTTCTAAATTCCTCATTAAAAAAATATTCCCTCCTAGACAATAATTTTATTTCTTCTATTTAAAATAACGTCTTTAGTTAGGAATCTGTACATGTGACCAAAATTTGAGCAAATTTTCATGAATAAATCTTAAAAGAAAAACCGAATTTCTATGGTTTCTTCGATAAGTACCGAAAAATGTTTTTGTAATACAGCGGTCCATTGATTTCATCTGAGTACTTGTTTTGTTCACATTCTTATTAAAATTCAGTTTCAAATATTTTTTTATTTAAACAAAAAGGGCTGTAAAAACTTTAACATGATTTTGAATTATGAAAACACCGGAATTTCATCGAAATCGGTCAATTAGTTTTGCGTGGCTTCTGCGTGCGCGAGCACAGCGTTGACAGACGCGTATTCAAGTACAAACCCCCTTCCTTCCGATGTTTCCCAATCATACTTCTTTTATTGTACCCTACTTCGTGTATTGATAAAGTAAAAATGTCACAGATTCAGACATAACGTAATGAAAAAAGTTACGCTTTCATTAAAATGGTTATCTCGAAAGTTTCTTTCATGTAACTTCACAATTCAAACTTCAACTTTACTGTGTGCAATAATTTTTATCGATTTGCAGAGGCCTGCGTGGTGTCTAACAAATACGTCATCAAAAGAAGTGCATGCTTTTGATTTTGTATCAATAGCTTATCCCTAACAGATTCTTTTGAAATTCTACACACTTTTTAATAAATTTAATACAAATGTTTGTGGAAATTTCAACACACTGGTTTTTATAGAAACAAAATGGCGGCAATAAAAAACCAACTATACTTTTATGCATTTTAATTTTGCAGGTCTATATATCTGTTGAACTGCTGTTTAATTAAAATTAAAAAGCAAATTAAAGCAGAAATTTATAACTTAATTCTTTTGAGTAATACAAGTTTTTTCAAACTAACGTAAGCGGTACTTTATTGTAACGTACGTTTTTTCCGCACTTTTTTATGTTTATAAGCTTTTACAAAATATTTTTGCTGCACTTTTTTGGTGTCACACAATATTTTCGCCGCACTTTTTTGGTGTTTATAAGCTTTCCACAATATTTTTGCCGCACTTTTTTGGTGTTTATAAACGTTTACAAAATATTTTTGCTGCATAAGCTTTTACAAAATATTTTTCTGCATTTTTTTGGTGTCACAATATTTTCGCCGATTTTTTTTGGTGTTTATAAGCTTTCCACAATATTTTCGCCGAACTTTTTTGGTGTTTATAAACTTTTACAAACTATTTTTACCGCACTTTTTTGGTGTCACACAATATTTTCGCCGCACTTATTTGGTATTTATAAACTTTTACAAAATATGTTTGCCGCACTTTTTTGGTGTCACACAATATTTTCGCCGCACTTTTTTAGTGTTTATAAACTTTAAAAAAATATATTTGCCGCACTTTTTTAGTCTCACACAATACCTTTACCGCACTTTTTTTGTCTGCATAAGCTTTCATGCAGTATTTTCGCCGCTCTTTTTTGGTGATTATAAACGTTCACACAACATTTTTGCTTAACTTTTTTGGTGTTTGTAAAATTTCATACAGTATTTTTGCCGCACTTTTTTGATGTTTATAAGCTTTCACACATTTTTGCCGCACTTTTTTGGTGTTTATAAAATTTCACACAGTATTTTTGCCGCACTTTTTTGTGCTTAGGGCCTATAAACTTCATACAATATTTTTGCAGCACTTTTTTGGTGTGCATAAACTTTCATCCAATATTTATATTGCCGCTATTTTATTGTGTCACCATATCTTTGCAGCACTATTTTCGTATATATAAAATTTCACACAAATATTTTTGCGCACTTTTTTCTTGTTTATAAACTTTAACACAATATTTTTGTCGCACTTTTTTGGTGTTTTTAAACCATAAAATTTCACACAATATTTTTACCAACGTTATTAAAACGTATGTAAATTCTTTAGAGGATCTGTCAAGGGTTTAAACAATTAATAGAAAATGGAATGCGTGTGTACCTCTTAATAGGATATTTGTGTATTTATTTTAATTAAACCAATAATAAAGAAATAGTTTTAAAAAAAATCTTAAAAGCGTATTGTACGGTTCACGAATATCATGTTTCAGATAGTTATTTTTAAACTTAAATTGCATTCTTTATGGGTATAAACCAAGCTAAACTGATTAAAAAAAATAAAATCAAGTAACGGTAAACAATGCTTGATTAGTTTAAGATAAATCCTATCACTTAGAGTAAATCTGCTACGATATAATTTAACTTAATCTGGTACTAACAATAGTTTTAGCATAATTTTATCACCAATTAACAGTTCAATGCGATATAACGATTTTCGATCGTCCACCGTTTAAAGATTTTTATATTCACATAACCTGACAAATAAAACTACGATCATTAAACCAAGCCACTTGAATGTCAGGCCTTAACCTTGACAGAACTGAACCACCTGCAGTATTTGATTCTTATTTTTTGTCTTGTTTCTTCAGCCGCGTGATCACGGCCACCGTAACAGCTGTTCTACATCTTCCAATGTTTACCTGTTCAATACCTAGTTGCTAACCATTGACCTGTTTTCTGGAACACCCTTTGTATGTTTGTTTTAAGTTAAAAATACTTACTTGTATGTAATAGTCGTAGAATAGAATATACACGGCAACCCGAGGATTAGGCTCGCCATCCATATAACCATTATGGTAACATGGGCGCTTAGCTTTGACATCCGGGGCTTCAAAGGTCTGATTATGGCCAAATACCTGGGAAAATTTTTATAATTAAAAAAACTAACATTTTTTCACAAAAAGACCATAAAAATGACGCCACTGAAAACATTAAAGCTTATCAGAATAGACAGATATGGATGGAGGAAGCAAGGTAGCAGATTCTTGAATTGAAGAAACAAGCAGCTAAAATAGGTCTAAACATATCTTTTGAAAAGACCAAAATCATGACAAACAACAAATACCCGAATAAATACCTTAAAATCCAAGAACAGAAAATAGAAATTGTAAAAGAGTTCAAATATCTTGGTGAATGGATTAGTTGGAATGCAGATGAAGGCAAGGCAATGGAATCCAGGAAAAACAAACTTGAATTGGCCTTCCAATTGACGAAAGAAACATACAATAAGAAATCCCTTTCATGGGGGTCCAAAATTAAACATTATAAAACAGTGATCAAGCCGGAAGCACTGTACGCAGCAGAAACATTAACCATGAATCGCATAGCCCAGATAGAAAAGCTTGAAATAACGGAAAGGAAAATCTTAAGAAAAATTATAGGGACAAAATTTCAGGATAAAAAAGTAGTATATATAAGAAATGAAGCTCTCTACAAGAAAATTGAAAAACTGTCAGATACTATGAGAAAAAGGTGAATAAATTTTTACGGCCATCTTCTTAGAATGAACTCTAATAGATTAACGAAACAAGTGTTTGATTTTTTCCATAATCGTAAAACAAAACCGAACTGGTTTAAAGAAATTGAAAAAGACCTAATAGAATTAAAAATTACAGAAAATTCACTGCTTGACCAAATTGTTAAGGTAAGTACCAAAGACGAAAGAATAAGATTCTAAGATAAAACCAAAATAAAACCTAAACCTATCATTTCAGAAGAGGAGGGGAAAAGAAGATCAGAAAGAATGAAGAGCTACTGGGAACAAAGAAAAGTACAGCGCGCAAGAAATGATTAATTCAGCGTACCCCAAAGAGGATGAAACGAAAAGAAGAAGACAGATATGGATCATTTAAAGAATTACGTTTTTACAAAATTTATGAACGTTAAAACATGTTTTAGTTGTTTTTTTATAATTGCTATGTATTTCTTAAAAATTAATTAAATTAAAAAAATATTTCATGGACAACATTATTGTAAGTATAATGAGATCCTTCTGTCTAAATAAGTAATAAAACAATAATTAACGTATTTTGTTATAACAGCCTACATACATACTATCATGTTTTTGAATTACATTTTCATTTTGACTTATGTATTTAATCACTGGAAAAATTTTATAATAATTTGTATAAATGTTAAATTGTTGGAAATGTGTAGGACTGCCTTATTGTTGCAGTTATAACTCAAAGCGGAAAAATTAAATAAAAATAATTGAAATTAAAAAAATAAAATTATTTTTGCAGAAGGACAAAATATCTCCTCTCTCTCTCTCTCTCTCTCTCTCTCTCTCTCTCTCTCTATATATATATATATATATATATATATATATATATATATTTAATTTGTCTGTTAAAAAGGGAACTAGAAGCGGCAAAAAAATTATCTTCAGGATTCTGTTACTTTAAGAAAAGGAAATATAGATTTTACAATCCAATTTAATTAGGATAGGACTCTTAAAATGTGCGAAATGTCACGTAGGCAAATTATAAGAAATGCCAAAGTAATTTTATTTCAGTAACGTAATGGCGAAAGAAGATTAAAATTGAAAACATTTTCATCTCATTGGCTTAGACACTGCTCAAATTTTTTCAGCAAAATTAAGTACTGTAGGTGGGAATTGGTTTAAAAACCAAGGACGTGGGCATGGAAAGTCCTTTTTCAAATAACCTACGTCGCTTATCAACCAAGCTTTCTTTACATAAACCAGTATAAACCGGTATAATTGAACACGTTTTCTGTTCATTATTTAAGTATTCAGCGAAAACTACCTAATAATTGTTACAGTAAAGTCTTTGTCATCGTCCATTTTTTATTTTAATTAATTAAATAGAGCTAAAACTTTTTTACAGTGTTGGTAAATTTATACAAAACTTTCATCGAAGTCAGCGGTTCTGCCGTACAAACGTTTCTACTGTGAATTTCCTTAATTTATTTTATTAAATTAAATGACCCAGTAAGAACAATGAATAAACTAACTGCTAATTATCGTAAAGTGTAAAAGTTTGTCTTCGTAGTCGACTCATCGTTAAACAATACTTGACTCCGGAATCTGGAACAGATCACGTTCCAGCATAAAAAACAACATTATTATCATCATTTTAACTTCGGTTCATTAAAGATACTAATTAATCATCTTTTTAATTAACACTGTAATGTTCTTTTTCTTTGTAATAAGTTGATCGAACAGTAACAATAATCCTCTTAGTTCCCATTTGTAGTATCAAAGAACCACATCGAGATAAATCACTCAGTATTATAATAATAATTAGTTAATTTGAAGATCAATTTGTAATTTAAAGGATTGTTTAATAGGACACTGAATATTTTATTAACAAACCCGTAAAATGTTTCCAGAATTTTCAATAAATATTAACAATTTGTGCATTAATTAAATTTTATTATGTAATAACTGAAGCCACAACGCTTCAAGTTTTCTTAAATCTCAAGAATATATTTATAGTACACGCAATTTTTGTAATTGTTTTTGTAAATTCTAGTGTAGAGTTTTTAAATAATTTTCTTCTTAAAAAACAATACCGACGTTTAGTGGCATTG
>CM040183.1:16890184-16915184 GCA_022606455.1 Callitettix versicolor | reverse complement strand
AACACGTTGGGAAAATATCTGCTGTTCACAAAAATAACGTACTTAGAAAAATAGATTTTCTGAAAATATATCACATTTTTATTGAAAATACCCGTTTTTTTACATGCGTTAGCATAATTAACACGAACGTTAATGATTGTTGTTATCAAATATTTTGTTTTCAGCAATTTTTTCATGAAATATATGAGTTTATGTGTGTAACTTTCATGGACAACGACTACAACGTTACATTATAAAATTTCTTGAGCTATTGTTTCATTTTATCTGCAAAAAATCAAATGATATTGAACATGATTCTCCTCTTTTTTCACCAAGAATATAACTATAGGTCTTTTTCAATAATACAAATAATATGTTTTTGATTTAAAAATGATCAGCTTGATATAATTCAATCAACCCTATTGTTTTAAAAAACGCTAACAAAATAAAAATTAACATACGCTGTACCTTTCATTTTATTAAAATTTTTCTGTTAATTATAAACTATCTACAAGTGTTAACAAAACATACATTTTTAGCACTTTTTAGTCAAAAAAATTGTTTCTATAAAGCGTAGGTATTTATTTTGTTTTGTAACAATTACTATTTTATAAAGGTACACATTTTGAAATTTTAACCCTCTATCTAAACATATATTAAAATTTATGTGTTGAAAAATAAAACCATTATTTTTAGTTTTTAAATATAACCTAACCTATTTAAAAAATGTCCATGATAAATACATTTTTCTGTATACAAAAACTATACTTGTTTTGAAAAAAAATTAGAAAGAAAACAAATATTTACAAATTTTTTAACTCTAATTATATTAGTTCATATTGTTTTAAACGTAAACTGATTAAAATAAATTTAGAAAATTTAAACAAAAATCGTTTAAAAAATTAAATTTTCGCGGAACGTTTCTCTGTCAGTGGCATTAAGGAAGATGCGGTACACCTAAAAGTTAAGAATATTGAACTTTTTCACATATTATGAATACGGAAATGGCGACCAAACACTGTACAAATTCAAAACAGTTATCTGATTAAAAAAAAACAATGATATAATCGTAACCGGATTATACTTACATATGAATGTACGAGTAGTATTTTCTGTTAAATCATGAAATTTTGAATGCTTTAATTTTTTTCAAATGTTAACAATTGTTTATTACGAAGCTGAAATATAATTTTTTCAAATAAATAAAACGATTTTTTAAAGTATATTTCTCTTTTGAAATAGTTGGACGAATTATAGTGTACAGAAATGTTCTAGCTTTTAAAGAAATAAAATTTAGTGCCAAGTTTTAACTAAAGTCACACACATACATACATATATATATATATATATATATATATATATATATATTAAAGTCCGACTATTGTGCACGCTTGGGCTATGCAGACGATGGGATGATTTATAGCGTATGAAAATGCCAAGCCCTGGCTGGGAATCGAACCCGGGTCCTCAGGGTGAAAGCTTAGTACGCTATCCACTAGGCCACCGAGGAGCTAGCTATATATATATATATATATATATATATATATATATATATATATATATATATATGTGTGTGTGTGTGTATATATATATATATAAATATATATAAACTTAATATATGTATACCAGTGATTTAGATAAATGTCAGCTGATTGTTCATTAAAAGGACGAAACATTTTAAAACTGCAGACATAACAGCTGATTTAAAGTGGACAAGATAAACTAACTGAATATTTGCCGAAATGAAAAACAGCTGATTTGTAAGATAATTGGATGAAAGCCTAGTATAATATATCCACAGTTTTTTTGACCACCGATATGTATATATATATATATATATATATATATATATATATATATATATATATATATATATATATATATATATATAAGGCTATATATTATCATTATTATTATTATTATTATTTGCGTATAGACCCTATTGGATCACGCAAAGCACTCCGAATCATGTCTTGTTCCTTCTAATCCTCCACACCTCCCTCATCCTGTCCCCATGGATCTTCCTCCGCTCCTCTGTCCATTTTACCCCCCTGATCTCTTTATGGAGACATTATACAGTCATTCTCTGGGATCTTCCAACCAAGCATCTTTCTCCTGTATGCGTTCCTGTCTTCAACGTCTGTTGAGTCTATTTCTGCGTCATATTCTGACTTGTGTGATCCACGACGTTGTTGATATATATATATATATATATATATATATATATATATATATATATATATATATATATATATATATATATATATAGTATATATATATATATAGTTTAAAATCAAGATGTAGGTTTTATAGGAATATTTGAGTCGTGTCAAACTTCAAAGAACAAAAGTGTGTGCAAAAATATTTTCTCTGTCAAACTAAAAATTATAAGCGATTATTGGCAGAAACTGGTTATGACCTTAACGTCTTACATCCATTTTTCGTTCAGTGCTCACAAACGGTCACATTTTATGACCTAATAATAATTAGATCATACGGTGTAGTACATACGCTTACTCAAAGCATACGACATGTCTGAAACTATATTACTACTATTATATCAGATAATAATTAAATATAAAACAACTGTAAATGCACAGTTTAACCTCAAAATTGTGAACTTACATGTAATTCAGTTGGCATATTTTAAATTATTTAAATTTGGAATTACGAAGTGAAATATTTTTGAATAATAGTTATTTTTAAAAAACATTAACAATTAAATGATTTTTTTCGTAATATTTTAATAAAAATGTTCATAAAATTATTTTTTTTATAAAATATTTGAAATTTCGACATTTTCCAAGTGGTAATCAAAAAATGGCAGACAACTATTTTATCCCTTGCCTGGTGTTTTGGTACATTTCACAAAGCTAGGCATTCCATAGCTTGAACATTTTCTCCTTCCCATTTTCATTGTTTCCTGCAGATCCAAAATTAAAATAATCACTGCGATGCTCTTAACTCTTTGATTACGGACCGGGAATGTATAACGTCAAAGCAATAACGTTTTTTTCTTAATAAAATTAATTTGTGAAATCTTTTCGAAACTAATTAAGATTTATTTGTGAAGCTCGAATTTACTTACAAACAACAAGCGAATTATTTCATTTCCTTGGTTTCGATAATTATAAAACTTAATTTTCAATTCTAAATTCTACAATAAAATTTCACGAATTACCACAGCGCTCTCCGTAAACCTATTGACATTCCTTTCAATTCCGTTTTGTGGTAATTAAGTTTCGTGGTAATGGAGTTGCACTAGGGTAGTGATTGCACTCAACTAGTATAAAACAGTCGCCTGATATGAATAAAACTATTTATTCGATGCAATTTTTAATCTCTTCTGACAGAACAATATTCATTACTCTGAATTTACGTCAAATACATTTTAATTACTTACATCGCTTGATTGCTGATTGAAAATAGCTGTTTTGCGATCATATTTGCATTTCCATCAATCAGTGTCAGCAGACCTAATGTGTTTTTTAGCAAAGGAGAGTCTTTTATATTACTAAACAAAATGTTACTGTGGAAAAGTGCCTGCAATATTTTAATTAACACAATGGATTCTTTTAATATACATTAGTTTAATTTAATTTAGCATCTATTCGTTATGATCGCTCTTAAATCTCGCGTTATTGGTTCCAAACTCAGACACATCTATATTCACAGTTATAATCACGCATAAATAATAATTTACATGTAAAATACAATTTAATTGTACAATTTAGTTTGAAATTTATAAAGTTGTAATTTAGGTACGTTCTCCCAAA
The DNA here is from genome assembly GCA_022606455.1 of Callitettix versicolor. Taxonomy (NCBI): domain Eukaryota; kingdom Metazoa; phylum Arthropoda; class Insecta; order Hemiptera; family Cercopidae; genus Callitettix; species Callitettix versicolor. The sequence continues at coordinate 16,911,429 of CM040183.1, read as the reverse complement.
TAAAACACAACAAAAATACATGGTTCATATTACCTTCTAGTGCAGGTCATCCTACTTGAAGGTACTTTAAATTTACCAGTCATTAATAATCTTGAATTGAAATTCTATTACAAATTATATATATATATATATATATATATATATATATATATATCTTGTTAGGCTCTACTCTTATTTATTCAAATTTTATATTTGTTCGTTTTCTTCTTCTTTTCGTTTCACCCTCTTTGGGGTACGCTGAATCAATCATTTCTTGCGCGCTGTACTTTTCTTTGTTCCCAGTAGCTCTTCATTCTTTCCGATCTTCTCTTCCTCTCCTCTTCCGAAATGACAGGTTTAGGTCTTATTTTGGTTTTATCTTGGAATCTTATTCTTTCGTCCTTGGTACTTATCTTAGCAGTTTGGTCAAGCAGTGAATTTTCTGTAATTTTTAAGTCTATTATTTCTTTAAACCAGTTCGGTTTACTAAAATAAAATTCTTTCAGACTTTATTGTGTCTCTTGTCACTCTTGTAACCTATTTCAAATTCAACTAACATATTTTTTTAACAATACTTGGCTTTTTTTTGAAACCTATGGCTTCGTCTTACAAATCATAACAATATATATATATATAGATATAGAGAGAGAGAGAGAGAGAGAGAGAGAGAGAGAGAGAGAGGGGAAGGGGGAGAGGGAGATGGAGAGGGCGAGGGAGAGGGAGAGAGGAGGGAGAGGGAGACGAGGGAGAAGGGAGAGGACAGGGAAAGAGAGGGAGAATTGATAAGGAGAGGGAGAGTTAGAGGGGGAGAAGGGGAGTAAGAGAGGAGAGTAGGAAGTGGGAGGGGGGAGGAAGAATGGAAGGGAGAGAGAGAGAGAGGGAAAGAGAGAGAGAGTTAGAGGGAGAGGTCGGGAGGGAGAGGGGAAGGAGAGAAATGGAGAGAGAGGGAGAGAGAGGGAGAAGGAGAGTTAGAGAAAAGAGAGAGAGAGAGAGAGAGAGAGAGATTAAACTCAAGTTTTTGACGATTTCAGTTTTAATTTAGTAGCACGTACTGTAGCTGTATTCTCCATGAGTTGTACCGTAATACCATATGAGTTTCTTTTAGAGAGAGCGCCCAAGCTTTTAAGTAAATATAAAAATAAAGTTATTCAAAATAACTGTAGCTCTTAATAATGATTTATTTGGCTAAAACTTGGCGAAGATATTCCGAAATAGCCTACACCAAAATGTAATATAAACAATTTAAGGTAAACAAATATAATATCATAATAATAATAAGTGTGTATTTTTTACAAAAAACTATGAAATATACATATTTTATTTTACTACAAAAAGTTATTATTATAATAATTCGTAGGAAAATTCTATAACTTAAAATTATGTTTAAACGAACACAAGGTTATTCCAGTGTAACGCTATCATTAGATCCTGATTCTTACATTAGCATTTATTGTATTATCACGTTCACATTTATTTTTATATGTAATTGATCTATGTACATTGTCACTGGCTTACTTAATTGTTATCCTATTAAGGAAGGTTAATCCTAAAAAACATTAACTCTAAAGTTTTACATTTGCTAGAAATCTTTGTACTTAATTCTACACCTTAATTCAGTATTGAAAGAAGAAAATCGATATAGAACTACTGATTTTAGAGAAACTAACTTATTTTATTTTATTTACACAAACAATTACTTGTAGATTAATACTACAAGTATGTAGGATGAAATAACTTAGGCAATAAACTGAAACAAAATTTAATAATGTGCAGCACCAGTGATTTAGATAAATGTCAGCTGATTGTTCATTAAAAGGACGAAACAGTTTAAAAACTAGACATAACAGCTGATTGAAAAGTGGACAAGATAAACTAACTGAATATTTGGCGAAATGAAAAACAGCTGATTTGTAAAATAATTGGATGAAACCGATAGATAATATGTAACATTTTTTTTTAATATCACACTATGTAACAGTAGGTTGCCTTAAAGAGAAATGAAAAAGATAAATTATGGGAAAAACCATTTGGTTTGTTAGCATGAATGTGTTATTCACTAAGCTAGATTAACAGCTGATTGCTAATTTAGCGAAGTGAACAAAGTACACGTGTGGAACTCGCGGGGAATTACCGGCGGAAGCGAAGCTTTTGTTAATGATATCTTTGCTGAATAAACTTTAAAGATATATTTACAAATATTTTGTTTTGTTTAAATAAATACGTGGACCCAGCTTAGATATTATTTACTGTAGTTATAGTAAAAGATCAGTTGTTTTATATTAATTCGTAACGATCAGCTGATTTCATTGAGCAGCTGATAGGTTATAATACGTTTTGGGTTATGTTGTTAAAAACTAGCAATATTAACAACAATTATTGCAAACGTTTATATTAATTTCGAATGTATTATAAACGGTTACAACGTGCGCGTGTTATTAAACTAAGGAAAAATACCGAAACCAAAGCAACACAACGTTTTCATACAATACGCGTGTACTGTTATCAAAAAAGAGGAAGAAAAAGATAGACAGAAATAGATGGGTGAAAATCGTTTGCTCGTTCGTTTCATTTTTCCGTTACATTCTTCCGTTTGACAAACGTTTTTAACATTTATAATGTTTTAGGGCTTGCTGTGTTCTTGGATTCTGCGCGATGCGTGCAAATGTCATATTGCATATAATAGTATATTTAGCGCGTTGAATGCAATTGTATAGATAAAAATATAATTGTGATTACTTCTAAACAGCTTATTTCGAACAACAGCTGTTGCCTTATATAATTTCAATTGAGGTTATGTTGAAAATTCACTTTCAAAATAAAATGGAAAATAAAATTATTAAACAAATATGTTTTAAATGAAGAACAAAGATTACTAAAAAAACGAACGAGAAAGACTACTGCAATTAGAAAATAAATTAAAACGAAAAAATTAAATTAACGATTAAAATTTTACTATTATTAAGAATTATGACTGAAGAGCAACATCAACTTATTAAAAACAAAAACGAAGAATCGAGAAAAAGTGATTTATATTTTTGGTTCGGTAACATAATTTTTTTTCATTCATTCCTCTCGCCAAAACTAGCATATAAAAGCTTCGCTTCAAAAATGATTGCTAAATTGTTAGAGAAATATGCGATCGTAGAGTTGGCTGGATGTTTAAAAGCCATTTGTCCATTAGCCTTTTGATTAAACGGATGGACATGATTGCTAGGTTGACTTGATGTATAAGCAGGTTAATTTGACGAAGTAGATTACCATTTCTAACCACGAAGACACGCGTATACGAGGTGTGTTCAGAAAGTAAAGAGAATTTTAAAATTCCCCGGTCTTGGAGAGTCCGATTGTCAAACATTTTTTTTATTATGTTGGTATACATGCCCTTGAAGTATGATAAAACTTTCAGCTGTTTTCATTGTTTACTTTGTCTGTGACAGCCACTAAGGTTAGACGTGTTTTTATGAGCTCGGCGATTTTCGTTTGTTAAAAGAAATGGATCAATTTGTACCAAATTTTGCGTAAAAAATGGAATAAAGTGTAACAAAGCTTGTGAAATGTTAACAAAGGCCTATGGTGAGTCTGCTATGAGTAAAGCAAGAGTTTACGAGTGGTATAAGCGTTTCCAAGAAGGCCGTGAAGACGTCGAAGATGACGAACGCCCTTGACGACCCAGCACATCAACAACCGATGAAAAAGTGAAAGACATTATGAACAATCGCCGAATCACAATTAGAGAGGTCGCTGATGATGTTGGCATTTTGATTGGATTATGCCATGACATTGTTTCCAGTGTTTTGTGTATGAAACGCGTGGCAGCAAAATTCGTTCCAAAATTGTTGAATTTTGAACAAAAACAGCTGCGAATGGAAGTTGCTCAGGAGTCACTAAATGAAGTCAACGACGATGCAGAATTACTGAATCGTATTATAACAGGTGACGAAACATGGGTTTAAGGATATGACGTCGAAACTAAGGCTCAATCATCCCAGTGGAGGCATTCTGGCTCGCCAAGACCGAAAAAGGCTCGACAAGTGCGGTCGAAAATGAAGGTTATACTCACTTTGTTCTTCGATATTAATGGCATAGTGCATCATGAATTCCTGCCACCAGGTGAAACAGTCAATAAGGAGTACTACCTACAAGTTCAACGCCATTTGCGTGAAGTAAAACGAAAAAAACGCCCGGATCTGTGGAAAAACAATTCATGACTTTTGCACTACGATAATGCACCAGCTCACACTTCATTGCTTGTTCGTGAATTTTTGGCCAAAAAAAGTACTGTAACGATGCCCCAGCCTCCATATTCGCCAGACATGGCTCCTTGTGACTTTTACGTATTTCTAAAAATAAAGAGAACCTTAAAGGGCAGTCGTTTTACAGCCGTAGATGACATTAAAAGCGCATCGCTGACAGAATTAAAGGCTATCTCAAAGATCGAGTTTGAGAAGTGTTTCGAGGATTGGAAGAAGCGCTGGCACAAGTGCATAATCTCTAATGGAAACTATTTTGAAGGCGACAACATCAATGTAGAAGAATAAATAAATATTTTGTTCAAAAAATTAAAATTCTCGTTACTTTCTGAACACACCTCGTATTTGGTGTAAAATCAGCTGATTAGTAAAGAAAATAGGATATGTATCAGTCTTGACTTCCGGTTTGTTGAAACCTAACCGTATTGTTGTAAGTGAAGAAGTATGGAGATTGGTCTGTCGGGCAGTAAAACCTTTGAAACAGGTGTTCTAATGGCACTTCAGTCTTCCGTCCAACTGGCTCCAGCATATTGTTCCACAGCAGATTGGCAGCTGAAAGGAAATACATTTAATTAACTTACATGCATTACAATCTCTTACAATATTTCAATTTTATATCTACTGAAATTTATTGCAAAAATACAAAGTGATCTTGTGAAAATAATTAAATTAGTTCAGTAGTAAAAAAAACTGTCATTTGTTTTAATGAAAACGCTGTTAAATAACTTGTAATAATTGAATAATATAAATATTCTAAGAAAAAGGCCTTTCAATACTCAAACATTTAACCCTCTTGTGTTTCCCCAATCAAGATGTTTCTCCCACGTGAATTTCAGATTGTTAAATTATCATGCAGAACGGATTATTATTAACAAAAAGGGATTTTACAGTCTTTAAATTACTTGTAATACACCCACGTGCTTGTCACTAAATTAATTTAAACCGTAGGATAAAATTAGGCGATCGAAAACATTTCGATGTTTTTTTTTAGAAATAGTTAAATATATATGGATAAGGCCCGGCAGCACCCAAATGCAGAGTGGAACCGAATAGCGGAAAGATGAATATTAACAGGAAATGGAGTTCACTCAATTTAAAGAACACTTTTGCATCGTTTAAATATAATTATTTAGGTCTTCTGAAACAGATGTTTAAAACCATAACCTAGGCAACGGTAATCTTGGTAAAGGAAATACAGTAATAAGTTTGCATGCGTGGTCTGAGTGGTGGGGGGAAGCGGAGTCAGCTACAAAACCGATACTAGACAGAGTCGAAGCTATGATGTCGTTTGACTCCGCTCAGCTCTGGTACGCTTTCATTAACTTAGGACAGGAGGCCACCAAATGCGGAACGGAGTTGATCTCAGCGAACGACCACCGGACGCGGAGTTCAGTACAGTTTAAAGAACTCTATATATCTTTAAATGTAAATATTTAGGCCTACTGTAACGGATTTTAGGAACTATTATGTTTAAAAACCGTAACCTAGGCAACGGTTGCGTAGTTAACGAGAAATGCTAAGTTCGGAGGCGTGGTCAGCGTGGTGGGAGAAGCGGAGTCAACTTCAAAACCGAAACTAGACAGAGTCGAAGCTATGATGTCGCTTGACTTCTCTCAGCTCTGTTACGCTTTCATTAACTTAGGACAGGAAGCCACCAAATGCGGAACGGAGTTGATCTCAGCGAACGGCCATCGGACGCAGAGTTCAGTCAGTTTAAAGAACTCTATATATCTTTAAATGTAAATATTTAGGCCTACTGTAACGGATTTTAGGAACGATTATGTTTAAAAACCGTAACTTAGGCAACGGTTGCGTAGTTAACGAGAAATACTAAGTTTGGAGGCGCGGTCAGCGTGGTGGGGGAAGCGGAGTCAACTTCAAAACCGGAACGAGACAGAGTCGAAGCTATGATGTCGCTTGACTTCTCTCAGCTCTGTTACGCAGTGGCCGCACTTAACATTAGGACGGGAGGCCACCAAATGCGGAACGGAGTTGATCTCAGCGAACGGCCACCGGACGCAGAGTTCAGTCAGTTTAAAGAACTCTATATATCTTTAAATGTAAATATTTAGGCCTACTGTAACGGATTTTAGGAACTATTATGTTTAAAAACCGTAACGTAGGCAACGGTTGCGTAGTTAACGAGAAATACTAAGTTTGGAGGCGCGGTCAGCGTAGTGGGGGAAGCGGAGTCAACTTCAAAACCGGAACGAGACAGAGTCGAAGCTATGATGTCGCTTGACTTCTCTCAGCTCCGGTACGCTTTTAGTGGCCGCACTTAACATTAGGACGGGAGGCCACCAAATGCGGAACTGAGTTGATCTCCGCGAACGGCCACCGGACGCAGAGTTCAGTCAGTTTAAAGAACTCTATATATCTTTAAATGTAAATATTTAGGCCTACTGTAACGGATTCTAGGAACGATTATGTTTAAAAACCGTAACGTAGGCAACGGTTGCGTAGTTAACGAGAAATACTAAGTTCGGAGGCGTGGTCAGCGTAGTGGGAGAAGCGGAGTCAACTTCAAAACCGGAACGAGACAAAGCTTGACTCCGTTCAGCTCCGGTACGCTTTCAGTGGCAGCACTTAAATTTAAAACAATGGTTAGGATGTATATTAGTAGTCCGCTTCACATTTGGTGGCAACAGCCTGAGAAAGAAATAATAATAAAAAGAAGCAATATAAATAGACACTGACGGAATTTTAAAAAGTCAGCGGCAAAAAGGTTCGTGTTTGTTTATATTTTCTCATGAACCATAGATAGATTTTATTTCAGACTTAATATAATAACTTGAATTACGACGATGACGAAATTTTAGCAAAAATATTTAACCGATTTTGGAGAAATTAAAACAAGTCGGAAAACAGATTTTTCTCAAGAATTTCTACACTTCTGAAGAAATATGGAAGTAACACATACTCAAATTATATTTTTAAGCCATTTAATAAACGACAAAATAGAAATTGTAAAAGAGTTCAAATATCTTGGTGAATGGATTAGTTGGAATGCAGATGAAGGCAAGGCAATGGAATCCAGGAAAAACAAACTTGAATTGGCCTTCCAATTGACGAAAGAAACATACAATAAGAAATCCCTTTCATGGTGGTCCAAAATTAAACATTATAAAACAGTGATCAAGCCGGAAGCACTGTACGCAGCAGAAACATTAACCATGAATCGCATAGGCCAGATAGAAAAGCTTGAAATAACGGAAAGGAAAATCTTAAGAAAAATTATAGGAACAAAATTTCAGGATAATAAGGTAGTATATATAAGAAATGAAGCTCTCTACAAGAAAATTGAAAATCTGTCAGATACTATGAGAAAAATGAGAATAAATTTTTACGTCCATCTTCTTAGAATGAACTCTAATAGATTAACGAAACAAGTGTTTGATTTTTTCCATAATCGTAAAACAAAACCGAACTGGTTTAAAGAAATTGAAAAAGACCTAATAGAATTAAAAATTGCAGAAGATTCATTGCTTGACCAAACTGCTAAGATAATTACCAAAGACGAAAGAATAAGATTCCAAGATAAAACCAAAATAAAACCTAAAGCTATCATTTCAGAAGAGGAGAGGAAAAGAAGATCGGAAAGAATGAAGAGCTACTGGGAACAAAGAAAAGTACAGCGCGCAAGAAATGATTAATTCAGCGTACCCCAAAGAGGGTGAAACGAAAAGAAGAAACGACAAAATGACTAGAGACACACAAAACTTCAAACTAGCGCAACTGAAGTCGGAGCTTAACTAATTTTTTTGAAAAGCTGATGACTTTTTCACTGATGATGTGAGCAGTTACATTTTGTCTCGTGATCTATTGAACGCATTTTTTTAAATGTCTAAACCATTAATAATTTTCACGTTATTAAAGTTTCTGTATTTCTATGAATGAAATTTACAATTTAAATTTCCGAACTATTTGTGGAATTCATGACTTTAACATTGTTTCGACATAAAATACATATTGCATAGAGAAATGAAATAAATTAACAAAAAATAAATTGTTAAAGAAAAACAATAACTTTTCTGAATACGAATCAAGCGATAAGCAATAATAATTTCAAAACAAATCAAAATTTCAATAAACTTTTACATTTTATAACAATTTTCTTTACTTCGTTTTCTACATTTATCGAGATTTGTAATGTGTTTTGTTGTTAGATCTCACCCATTGCATGGCCTTTCTGGCTAAAGTGGAAACAATCGTAGGTAACGTAAGAGATATCTATGACTTCGGAATATCTGAGATGGGGTTCAAGAGGCGCGTTGAACAGCTTGATGAAAGGTTGGATCACCACCGTGAAGTCTTCTTTCTTGTTGTAACGGCCGCTGGAAATCTGCAAGAATTAAAAACATATACGCAGTATTATAACTGTAACGCACTTGTTTTAAAAATTTCAAAGTGCAACTAGATGTAAACAAATATTTTTGAATATTTCTTGGCAAATTTTCTGGTGCAATGAAATGGATCTGAGAGTAACGGAAGGAAACTGTTAGAATTCATGGAACAGCTGTTGGCTGATCACAGTTGGTTATCATTGAATAACAATAATATGTATTACAAACTGAAGCTGTTTGACCATAGATAGACTACTTAGTAAAAATACTGAAAGGTGATAATTAAATAAATATTAAATTGATGATAGAATTAGAAGATTAAGAAGAATAAAATAAGTGAAGTATTATTGTTTGTAAATTCTGGTAATAATAGCTGAAACTGTATTACATATACTGTGTAATGATATTTAAACAGGCCGCCTCGGTGATCTAATTGATAGCGTACTAGGCTTTCACCCCGAGGACCCGGGTTCGATTTCCGGCGAGTGCTTGGCATTTTCATACGCTATAAATCATCCCATCGTCTGCATTAGCCCAAGTGTGCATAATAGTCGGACGTTAAACACAAAATAAAAGATATTTAAACAGATGATCACGTGTTTGGTAATTTTTAAACCAGCATGTGTTTGGTAATTTTTAGGTTACAAAAGAAAATTTGACGATGTGAAGAGGATTTCTATCGATTTTAGAAAGATAAAAATATGGATAACAGTTCTAAAAAGAGACCGAATGAACGTTTAAATGATGGCGGCAATTGTTCAAGAAACGAACTTAATTCACACACGGTAAACAAATCGTACTGTAGTTTCTGAAATATCTATAGATTATTAAGAAAGGCAAGAAATGAGTGTGAATTGAACAGAACTGTAGAAGGGAGTGACGATACAATGGAATTTCAATATGGTATTTACTTCTAAAGGGCTAAATTTGTCACTATGTTCAGGATAATAATCTGCCTTCCCTAGTTTCGTCAATTCTTCTTTCTTTGACACGTTTCAGAGAACCTCCATCTTCAAAAACTATTTCTGTACTTCTATTTGAGTATAGAAATAGTTTTTGAAGATGGAGGTTCTCCGAAACGCGTCAACGAAAGAAGAATTGACGAAGCTAGGGAAGACAGATTATTATACTGAACATAGTGACAATAAATAGCGAGCCGCCTCGGTGGCCTAGTTGATAGCGTACTGGGCTTTCACCCCGAGGACCCGGGTTCGATTCCCGGCCAGGGCTTGGCATTTTCATACGCTATAAATCATCCCATCGTCTGCATTAGCCCAAGTGTGCACAATAGTCGGACGTTAAAATAAATAAATAATCCTAGCAGAAAAGAAGAAGAATATAAAAAAGAGGCTAAATTTGTCTTTATATCTCTTATTACATACGACGTTAAAACTGTTGTAGTTGTATCTAATAAGATATATAAAGACAAATTTAATATAACATTTAATTAATATAATATTAATTGTCAGTCTTGATCACATTTTTGAAATAGGGTTATGTGATGAACAGTCCATTATTAAATGAGATGTCTAATTAACTCACACAAGGTAAAATAATTTTATTTAAATATTTATAATTATAATGTGATAGCAAAAAATATCGCTTTAAAAAAAACCAAAATGTTAAATATTTTAAGTTAAACCCTTTGAATGTGTATTTCTCAGAATGACATTTTTGCATATTCACCCTTCTTTCAGAAATATCTTATACTTTTTTCTTTGTAAGTTAAAAATAATAATAATAAAATACAAATAATTTATTACACGCAAATAAAAGTAAAAAAAAGAAAACCCAAACAATGATAACGTTTAGTAATCACAGTCTGGGGAACAATATATTTCATCTTGGTTTAAAACATTTTCCGAAATAATAAATAATGTCTTAGATTTAAGAAATTAAATTGGTACAAACTATTTACCAGTGTTTTAAATAAATAATTATACATTAATTTATACCAAATAGCTATAGTTAATTTGTAACAGTTAACACGTAAATTGTAACAGTTAAATTGGTAGTGACAAAAAAATTTCCTTTAATATGAGCGCTTATAGAAAGCAAGCGAAATTCATAAACAATGTCTAACAACAAAGAACCGAACCTACCACGCAACTCTTACCTACGGAAAAAATTGTAATGTCAGTATGTTTATTCCTGACATTTGAAAAACCGTTAAATTCAAAAATGTTCCAATAAAAAGTCTTTTAAAATTTGTTTCTCGGTTTGTGAAATGTTTGTGAACATCTCAAAAGTTTTCATTAGATTTCTTATACAATTCCTGTGGTGTTCTTATCAAAAATATTTAACGTTGCTACTTCAGTCTTTGCTGACAGTTACAGAGTAAGGTGAATAAACGTCGAACACAACGGAGCTACTAACAAAACTCTGGGAATAACGACAAACATCTGAAGTCGCTGTATTTTCCTTTACGAAAGAATAACCTGGCTCGATATAAAAACCTTAATTGTATTACATTATACATTATTTAATTTTAGTGTACATTTTGTCTACTATCTTTTTTCCATTCCTTTTACTTGTTTCCTATTTTAATTAGTTTCTTTCTACAAATATTTTTACTTCTTACTTCTTACTTCTTACTTCTTACTTTTTCATTCTTACTTCACAAACGTTATTCGGTTTCCCTGGGGTAGCTTATTGTAGACGTATATTTTTGTTATTGAAAAAATTTAATAAATATATTAAAAAATTAAACTTAAGTTTAAAAAAATATTTTAAAAATTTGCTTAAAACCTAAGACAATCCCAATAGCTTCCTTGTTTACTGTGCTAAAATCAATAAGGCAATAAAAACTCCATAAAACTTATATTTTTTATAGCTTAACATACGATGTGTGTTCAGAGAGTAACGAGAATTTTTAAATTTCGCGGGCTTGGAGCGTCCGATTGTCAAAAACTTTTTTATTATGTTGGTATACATGCTCTTGAAGTATGATAAAACTTTCAGCTGTTTTCATTGTTTACTTTGTCTGTGACAACCACTAAGGTTAGACGTGTTTTTATGAGCTCGGCGATTTTCGTTTGTTAAAAGAAATGGATCAAAGAATTTGTATCATATTTTGCGTAAAAAATGGAATGAAATGTAAAAAAGTGTGTGAAATATTAACAAGGGCATATGGTGAGTCTGCTATGAGTAAAGAAAGAGTTTACGAGTGGTATAAGCGTTTCCAAGAAGACCGTGAAGACGTTAAAGATGACGAACGCCCTGGACGCCCCAGCACATCAACAACCGATGAAAACGTGGGAAAAGTGAAATAAATGGTTAAGAACAATCGGCGAATCACAATTAGAGAGGTCGCTGATGATGTTGGCATATCGATTGGATCATGTCATGACATTGTTTCCAGTGTTTTGTGTATGAAACGCGTGGCAGCAAAATTCGTTCCAAAATTGTTGAATTTTGAACAAAAACAGCGGCGAATGGAAGTTGCTCAGGAGTCACTAAATGAAGTCAACGACGATGCAGAATTACTGAAACGTATTATAACAGGTGACGAAACATGGGTTTACGGATATGACGTCGAAACTAAGGCTCAATCATCCCAGTGGAGGCATTCTGGCTCGCCAAGACCGAAAATGATTCGACAAGTCGAACGTGAAGGTTATGCTCACTGTGTTCTTCGATATTAATGGCATAGTGCATCATGAATTCCTGCCACTAGGGAGAAACGATCAATAAGGAGTACTACCTACAAGTTCAACGCCGTTTGCGTGAAGCAATCCGAAACAAACGCCCGGATCTGTGGAAAAACAATTCATGGGTTTTGCACACGATAATGCACCAGCTCACACTTCATTGCTTGTTAATGAATTTTTGGCCAGAAAAAGTACTATAACGATGCCCCAGCCTCCATATTCGCCAGACTTGGCTCCGTGTGACTTTTTTCTATTTCCAAAAATAAAGAGAACCTTAAAGAGCAATCGTTTTACAGCCGTAGATGACATTAAAAGCGCATCGCTGAAAGAACTAAAGGCTATCTGAAAGATGGAGTTTGAGAAGTGTTTGGAGGATTGGAAGAAGCGCTGGCACAAGTGCATAATCTCCAATGGGGACTATTTTGAAGGCGACAACATCATTGTAGAAGAATAAATAAATATTTTGTTCAAAAATTAAAATTCTCTTTACTTTCTGAACACACCTCGTACAGGACAATCTGCTAAAATAAATAAGCTTGCCATACTTTTAGAAACTTTTTAACAAATGATACGATCTGCCTGTGATTTATGTTTGGTTAGGAATTCTAGTATCTCGAAATTAATTTTGATATCGGAAATTACTTTTGGTTTAAATTAGTTTTTTAATTACATTTAACACGAATACTTAATTTGAATAGTACTACACTATTATAGCAGTAAAAATGCTAAGGTCACGAAACAACAATTACCAGCAAATTCAAAAGAAACTCCAAATTACCCCCTTCATTGTGAAGACCACATTCACCTTAACACATTCTCGTAAATTGTACTTGAAGTAATTTTATAACATATGGTTTTATTACCTCGTAAAACATTGCATTTTAGGTAAAAAGACACAGAACAAGTGAGAAGTGATTACTTGATATTATAAAACAGCTTTTTAAATCTAATAGTAAACTATTTTCACTACCAGTTTTTCTTCTGCTTCCTGGTAACCCCTCACCAACTCAGTTATGACGTCCATTTCGTTGACGCCTCGGATGTGGAAACACGTGCAGAAGAACCTGTGCAACAGGCGACAAACGATGGATCGTTTTACCCGAACACTCACAGAGACATCTGGTGGACATAAGTTCAAATAGTAACTGGTCATCGCAAGCATATCTAGATTTATGTAAAGAAATATGTGCGTAAATAACATAGACAGTAATTTAGACAATTGGAGAGTGATTATCGATAAGAAGGAGAAGAACAAGGGGAAGGAGGAGGAGAAGAAGAAGAAAGAAGAGAAAAAGGAGGAGGAGAAGAAGAAGAAAGAGAAGGAAAAGAATAAGGATAAAAAGTAGAAAAATAAGGTGAAGGAGAAGAAGGTAGAAAGGAGGAGAGGCAAGAAAAGAAGAAGAAGAATGAGAATAAGAAGAAAAAGAAGCAGGAGAAGAAAAAAGATGTAAAAGAATAATTTGAAGAATAAGAAGATGAGGAAAAAGAAGGAAGGAAGAAGGAGAAGAAAAATAACAAGAAGGAGAAGAAAAAGAACAAAAATAAAAAAATAAGAAGAAGAAAAGAAGAAAAAGATGAATAATGAGAAAAAGAAGAAGAAGAGGAGGAGGAAGAGAAGAAGAAAGAAGAGAAAAAGAAGGAGGAAAAGAAGAAGAAAGAAAAGGAAAAGAAAAAGAATAACAAGTAGAAAAATAAGGTGAAGGAGAAGAAGGAGGAGGAGAGGCAAGAAAAGAAGAAGAAGAAAAATGAGAATAAGGAGAAAAAGAAGCAGGAGAAGAAGAAAAGACGTAAAGAAATAATTTGAAGAATAAGAAGATGACGAAAAAGAAGGAGGGGAGAAGGAGAAGAAAAAGAACAAGAAGGAGAAGAAGAAAAAGAAGAAGGAGAAGAAAAGAACAAGAAGAAGAAGGAAAGAAAAAGATGAATAATGAGGAAAGGAAGAAGAGGAGGAAGAGGAGAAGAAGAAGAAGAAGAAGAAGAAGAAGAAGAAACGTAGTAGTGAAATGAACTGCTTGTTCTTAATCTTGCTTACATAAAGTTTGTTTGCCTACTCATACTGATAAAGTATTGTGAATTTCCAGAACTATAGAATGATTGCACAAATATATTTTAAATTCTGTAGCACTACTGAATTTCGGAATTAGTTACTTCAAGTTTATTTAACAGACATCTATATTTAACTTTTTCTTTGTTTATGTTTTTTTTTTAACCTTGAGACTAAAATAAATAGCGCTCCCACTCAATGTAAAAATCATGAAGACAGAATGACAAGGAAAATGTACGTAGTACAAAAACTCGACATCAAAGCGCTCTGGACCCATATTTATACTTCCTTCTCATTGCCCATCATTGAGTCTATAAATTGCTGTAGTGACTCCATTTTCTGTGCAATGAGATCTCCAAGTATTATAGACAAGCTTTTGACAGTCTTCCCACTTTTTTGCTTTGATTTTGTATTTTGTATTTTCGCTAAATATATTTTTAAACCACATTATATTTATATGTAATTTCTACATATACTTTTATTAAGTTTTATTGCCAATAATTGTACTAAGTATAATATCCAACAAATTTCATGAACATTAACTCAAATATTGTAATTAAAGCATACTTTGAGACAATATCTTTCCTAAAAGATCACATTCGTGAGCGATGAAAGAAATATAGCACTGGAAAATCTGCCTATTCTCAACATATCTTGAGCAGATTTTGATAAATTTTTGATCATATATATCAAGACACATACCAGCAGTGCAAAGAACAGTAGACCTCGCAGTTCTTAATTAATTTCCAAAACGCTCTACTACAGCGCTCCTAATATTTCCAGTCAATTTATCCGGTAACTGTCATATTTGGAGAAACTGTTACTGGACTGCATAACTCTTTCTCAATAAGCCAGTCAAAATTATGAATGGTTCAGCTAATATTATAGGAAATAACCAGCGACTACAATCTCAACGTTGAATCGGAACCGTCAACTTGAAGCAGTGAAGAATGGGGAAAATCTTACACATGCATCTTGCGGGCTTTGTAGAAAGTATACAATTTTCAAAAAAATGGGGCAATGCTTTTGTTTAAAATTCCGTACACTCGTCGTCGTTTCATCAGAGGCCGCCATCTTGAAACAATGTAAATAGGAAAAAAGGTTACAAATTTTAACTTTACACAAGGAAAGTAGAAAAATTAAACTTTCCTTGTGTTGAAGATGGATACTGTACTTCTATAATGAGTATCGATATAAAACACGTAAATTGTAACAGTTAAATTGGTAGTGACAAAAAAATTTCCTTTAATATGAGCGCTTATAGAAAGCAAGCGAAATTCATAAACAATGTCTAACAACAAAGAACCGAACCTACCACGCAACTCTTACCTACGGAAAAAATTATAATATTAGTATGTTTATTCCTGACATTTGAAAAACCGTGAAATTCAAAAATGTTCCAATAAAAAGTCTTTTAAAATTTGTTTCTCGGTTTGTGAAATGTTTGTGAACATCTCAAAAGTTTTCATTAGATTTCTTATACAATTCCTGTGGTGTTCTTATCAAAAATATTTAACGTTGCTACGTCAGTCTTTGCTGACAGTTACAGAGTAAGTTAATGGAAAAATCTTACACATACGTCGCTCGGGCTTTACACAAGGTTTCACCGTACCAAATTTCAAAACAATCGGTTGAAGCGTTTAGCCGAAATTGCTTAACAAACAAAAACACAAACAAATGCCGAAATGTCGAGTTAAAACAGAGATCTCTCTTCGCTCGTTTAATAAATAGTAAGTGTCCCAGTGAAACGTAAAATGAAGCCATTAAAAAATGTCTGCGTTTTGTACATTGTTCCTGAATTAGATTTTTGAACGTTAGCTACATCTCAGTATTTCTGATTGTTTAAAAAATCAATATTCTAATAATGAATGAATAAAAAAATGAATGAAAGAATGACAAATCGAAAGAATGAATGAACGAAAGAATAAATAGACGAAAAAATGAACGAAAGAATGGATGTAAGAATGAATGAATTATTTACAGAATGAATGAATGAAAGAATGAAAGTATGAATGAAAGAAAGAATGAAAGAATGAATGAATGAATGATAGAATGAATGAATGAATGAAAAAAATGAAAGATTGTATGAAAGAACGAAAGAATGAACGAATGAATGATAAAATGAATATTTTATCATCATATAAAATTTGAAAACAATCGATCAATGCGTTATTGTAAATCATAGCCCGTTATCATGAATTGGAAATTAATGGAAAAATCTTACGCATACGTCGCTCGGGCTTTACACAAGGTTTCACCGTACCAAATTTCAAAACAATCGGTTGAAGCGTTTAGCCGAAATTGCTTAACAAACAAAAACACAAACAAATGCCGAACTGTCGAGTTAAAACAGAGATCTCTCTTCGCTCGTTTAATAAATAGTAAGTGTCCCAGTGAAAAGTAAAATGAAGCCATTAAAAAATGTCTGCGTTTTGTACATTGTTCCTGAATTAGATTTTTGAACGTTAGCTACATCTCAGTATTTCTGATTGTTTAAAAACGCTATTTAAATAAGTTAATTAAATGTAAGAAAGTCTGTGCAATGGTTTTGCACCGGCATGTGCATTGGTTGTTATAATTATTATTACAGAAGTTACCTTTCATTGATTGAACACATAACTTTACTGAATAACGCCTTCAATCAACGTGTTATGCTATTCGTGTTACCGCAGTGTTTAGCACAGTGAATAGCTGTTTCCGGTTTCATACAGGCGTTAATCTAACCTTGATTTACAATAAAAGCATTAATTTACTAAATAATTTCTTTATATAATTACTTAATATTTAGGTATTAAGTACTAATTAATACATTAATTAATTAATGGCAAACATAAAAACTACTAGTTAGAAAATATTTTTTTAATTTAAAAAACTTTATATTGTGTCAGTTTTAAATAATTGTTTTAGTGTTTTCTTGGATTTATTGAAAAAAATCTCTAGTAGGATCAATATTTTCTTGCCGTGTGACACGAGGTTGTAGGTTTTAAATCAGTTTTAATGTTTTAATAAATTGCTATTTATAAACGTTTTGTTAGTTGTATCCTTCAAATACAAAAATAACTAACTCTTGGTAACTGTGTTTGGGGTTAGATGTTATCAAGTTATAACTTCTTGTCTTTTTTAAGTATATTAAAAATCTAAAACAATGATTTATTTTTCGTTCTGTTTATTTAAAAAACTACAAAATTCTGTCATAAATTGTTCTGTTAGTTTGTATATTTGTCTGTACTTTTTACTAGGGATTCACAAGAAAAGTATTAAATATATATTTCAATTCAAAATTTGATTTGAAATAATAAACGGATATATTATTTTTTATAACAAATTTCATTAATACTTTTTTGTTGAAAACAAAATGTAATACGATTTTCTTATATTTTATTAACATATTTTCAAATTTATTTCATTAAAAATTATAGGTCGCTATATCCCAAAAATTTACTCACAATTGTTTTTCATTTATGACCAAAGTTTGATTTTTAGAAACAACATCGATTTACGAGGGTTGATCAAATATAAACGAGACTGACTTTCTAAAAACTTTTCCGTTTGACATTGAACTCTAAAGGGTGGGGTTTCAGGTAGCCTGGGAGGTTTGGGACGGGCGTAGACGGGCAACATTTCCGTTCGGACCCTTCAGTATAAAACTATACAATGAGTGAGAGTGAAGTGCACGTTTCCGTGGAGCAGAGAATTATTATTAAGTTTTTGGCCAAGGAGGGGGTCAATCCGACTGAAATCTTTCGTAGATTGACGGTTCAATACGGGGACAGGACCCTGTCAAGAGCTCGTGTTTTTGCTTGGCACAAGGAATTCGCCGAAGGACGGGAAGCAGTAGAAAACCTCAGCCATGATCGTCGCCCGACCACTTCCGTCACGGACGAAAACATTGATGCTGTTCGGAAGCTCCTGGACGAAGACAGACGTATATCGCTGCGATTTATTGCAGATGATATTGCAGATGAACTCCAGTTGAGCTATGGTAGCGTTCAAAAAATCGTTACATCAAACCTGGAACTCAGCAAAGTATCTGCAAGGTGGGTTCCACGAATTTTGACCGACGTTCACAAACGGAATCGTTTGGAGATTTGCCAGCGACTATTGACCCAATTTGAACGAGATGGTGAGGCATTATTAAACCGGATTGTCACCTGTGACGAAACATGGGTTCACCATTACACTCCCGAGTCGAAACAGGCAAGTATGGAGTGGCGGAAGAGGGGAGAGAGGGCGCCTCTGAAGGCCAAATCACGATCGTCGGCCGGGAAGGTAATGGCCACTGTATTTTTCGACAATCACTGTATTTCACGTCGATTTCCTCCATCAACGACGCACAATAAATGCACAATATTATTGCGATGTTTTAGAGGCCGCAAAACAGTCTTTTCGTAGGAAAAGGAAATCTAAACCGGCGAGAAACGTCATTATTTTTTATGATAATGCCCGACCACATTCGGCGAACGCTACGAGGCTTAAACTCGATCAAATTGGCTGGGAACCAATGGAACATCCCCCATACAGTCCAGACTTATCACCCTGCGACTATCACCTGTTTGGGCCACTCAAAGAGGCGCTTGGAGGCCAGCGTTTCGAAGACGATTATACGGTGGAGACCTTCGTGCTCCAATGGCTCAATGAACGCCCGAGAACTTTTTACGAAGATGAAATTAAAACTTCCAATCCGGTGGGAAAAATGTGTTACTCAAAGGGAGACTATGTAGAAAAATAAGTTGTATCAAGAATAATTTGTAAGTAAGCAATAAATTTTTTAAAAATCAGTCTCGTTTATATTTGATCAACCCTCATATTTGCATTTCTAGGTACTT
The DNA here is from genome assembly GCA_022606455.1 of Callitettix versicolor. Lineage (NCBI taxonomy): Eukaryota > Metazoa > Arthropoda > Insecta > Hemiptera > Cercopidae > Callitettix > Callitettix versicolor. Next base: position 16,892,337 of record CM040183.1, on the reverse strand, counting down.
TCTGCACAGTTTTTTTTAATGCAATAAATTTTAGAAATTATATGTTTTATGTGGTAATTTTTTTCTGGAAATCAAAATGTATTTCGTTGTTAAATTGTTGAACCTATATTTTACCCGCTGTCATTTTAAGTCTTAATAAACAAAAATTAATAACACATGGACTATTAGCTACGGTCTATACGGCATTTAGAGTCCGAATCGAATGACTGGGATATTCTGAAATAGAATCAACTGCGCATAATACGTTGGCGCACTCCCGCATCACCCACCAGACGCGGGGCTCCCTTTCGGATATTATTGCCATTAAGGGATCTGCACATACGTCCACTCGCGTTGAAACCAAGTAAAGTACTCTATTGTTGTTTTATTATCTATATTTAAAATAAATTCTAGTTTACTTTTAACTTTTCAAGTAACAAATTATAAACTATTGATCATGCTTTTTAAATTTAAATAAGCTACAATATCGAACTCGTTACTGGTCAAATTAATTGAAACGAAATCGAATTTTTTGCTTTCGGTTTCGTATCCGTACACCGGATATGCGTGACGATATGAGCGGATATAATCAATATTATAATTTTCCGAGTATTTTGATATGAAGAATCAGCGAACGTTTTATTCCGAATCCACGCATCACAAGTCCAAAATTTGGTTCTTGTTTGGATCATTTCCTTTTGGTTGATAAGCGAACTTGAACGTTGACAGTCAGTAAACAATGCGTAAGGTTATAGAACTTTCTCTTTCCCTTTAATTATAGAACAACACTTCTGCCATCAACAGGTATTAGAGAGGTTCCAAGCGGCGCTGTCAGAGGTCGCTGGATAACACCTAACTTTGATGACACTTAATTAACTTGACGCATACTCTCTCTAATTGCGGCAGGTACAGTTAGTGTGCTTGGTAGTGTGTAATGTTACAGAGTGCTTGAAATTTGATTTGTAATTTAGCGTAATAGTTTTTGTTTAGTTTTAACACATACAGCTTTAAAACCTATCCGTTTCAATTAATAGTTGTTATAGAAAAAATACACCACAATAATATAGGAAAAGTGAGCTGAACAGAAGTACTGTGAGTTGTAGTGAGAATAAGAATTCACGTAACACATATAGATGGATGAAAGAATGAATGAATGAGTGAGTGAGTTGAGTGAATAAATGAATGAATGAATGAATGAAAAAATAAAAGAAAGAATGAATCAATCAATAAAAGAATGAATGAAAGAATGAATGAATGAGAGCAAGAATAAAAGAAAGAATGAAGGAATTAAAAATGAATGAAAGAACGGAAGAATGACACACCGAAAGAATGAATGAACCAAAGAATAAATAGACGAAAAAATGAACGAAAGAATGAATGAATTATTTACAGAATGAATGAAAGAAAGAATGAAAGAATGAATGATGAATGACTGAATGATAGACTGAATGAATTAATGAATGAAAAAAATGAAAGAAGGTATGAAAGAACGAATGAATGAATGAATGATATAATGAATGAAAGTATGAATTAATGAAAGTAAGAATGAAATAATGAATGAAAGAATAGATGAAAGAATGAATGAATGAAACATAGAATGAAAGAATTAATGAATGAAAGAATGAAGTAAAGAATGGATAAAAGAATTGAATGAAAGAATGAATGTAAGAATGAATGAATAAAGAATGAAAGAATGAATGAATTAATTAATAAATGAATGAAAGATAAAATTAAAGAGTAAAATAAAGAATGATAGAATGAATGACAGAATGAATGAATGAATGAAAGTATTAATGAATGAATGAATGAAGTAAAGAATGGACAAAAGAATTGAATGAAAGAATGAATGAAAGAATGAATAAATGAATGAAATAATGAATGAAAGTATTAATGAATGAAAGAAAGAATGAAAGAATGAATGAAAGAATATATTAAAGAAAGAATGAAAGGTCGAAAGAATAATGAATGAAGGAATGAAGTAAAGAATGGACAAAAGAATGAATGAAAGAATGAATGTAAGAATGAATTAATGAAGAATAAAAGAATGATTGAATTAATTATTAATTAATGAAAGAATAAATGAAAGATAAAATTAAAGAATGAAATAACGAAAGAATGAAAGAATGAATTAATGAAAGAAAGATGAAATAAAATAAAATGAATGAATGAATGAA
>CM040183.1:16867684-16885184 GCA_022606455.1 Callitettix versicolor | reverse complement strand
GAAATGAATGAATGAATGAATGAATGAATGAATGAATGAATGAAAGAATGAATGAATGAATGAATGAAAGAATGAATGAAAGAAAGAATGAATGAATGAAAGAATGAATGATTGAAAGAATGAATGTACGAATGAATGAATGAAAGAACGAATGAATGAAAGAATGAATGAACAAATGAACGAATGAAAAAACGAAAGAATGAAGGAATGAAATGGAAGAATGAATGAAAGAAGGAAAGAATGATTGAAGGAATGAATAATAGAATGAATTAATGAAATAATAAATGAATGAATGAAAGAATGAATGAAAGAATGAATGAATGAAAGACGAAAGAATGAAAGAACGAAATCATGAATGATGGAATGAATGAATGAAAGAATGAATGAATGAATAAATAAATGAATGAATGAATGATTGAATGAATGAATGAATGAATGAATAAATGGATGAATGAATGTATGAACGAATGAGTGAGAGGAGGAAGTGAGTGAATGAATGGATGATTGAATGAGTGAGTGAATGAAGGAAAGAACGAGTGAGGGAGTGAATGAATGAATGAATGAATGAATGAGTGAATGACTGAACGAATGAACGAATTAACGAGTGAGTGAGTGAGTGACGGAGTGAGAGAATGAATTATCACAATCCACCTATTAGTTCGGTAATGTAAAGCTTTACTTAGTAGTCCAACTCGAATCTATTTCAAAGTTCATATTTTGTTTAGTTACTCAAAGATATCTGAATTTCAAAAAAATGATTGAATAAAATACTTATTGTTATAAAATTTCCATTTCTATTAACAAAAATAAAAATGTTTTTTATCTAAATAAAAGTTTTTTGTCCATCAGAAAAATATCCAGAAAATATACAGTTTTGGCAAATGGTAGCAAAATGTTGGCACACTATGTATGCTTATACAAGGTCGTATTTTTGAGAAACTTTAATTCAAATAAGTGTGTTGTACAGACTCTAATAACATGGATACATTTTAGCAAAGATATTATTTGGTAATTCATTCACAAGTTATACGTATAAATAGCCCCGGTAATATTTGAACCAAATTTTGTAATACCATTAAAGTGTTGAAATACTTTTTAAAATATACTTCACAACAACTATTATTTAACTCGTTAATGAAATAATAATAGCAACACTAACAGAATTACCTTTTCTTTTAAAATTAATTAAAGTTTTTGTTTGTCATACTAAGCAATGCAGTTGTTAGTATAATTAAGAAAGAAACATTCAACTCACTTCCTAAAACCGAGAGTTTTCCAAATCAAAATAAACCTTCCAACAACAATCACAGCTTACAATAGAATATTTTGACAGTACATAATTATACTTTTCTTGTATGATTTATCTATTGCACGATTCCAATGTAAAGGAAGTTCCCCGCGAGGTATACTTCACATCGTACAACACACAATGACGGAAGTTGAGTGTCGGTAGATAATCTGTCGTAGTTATTTAGTTTGGAAGAATTGTATCTGTGCTGTGAATCTATGATAGCCAATGCTACCTACAATCGACCCAACCTTTACGACTGTGTTTCGTTTGAGAGTTGACTATTAGTGTATTGCCAAGCCGCCTCGGTGGCCTAGTTGATAGCGTACTAGGCTTTCACCCCGAGGACCCGGGTTCGATTCCCGGCGAGGGCTTGGCATTTTCATACGCTATAAATCATCCCATCGTCTGCATTAGCCTAAGTGTGCACAATAGTCGGACGTTAAACACCAAAAAAAAAAAGTGAATTGCCTATTATTCAATATAGCCTAACTGCATATCGAGGGTTGAAAATCTGCCCCAAAATTGACTGAAAGCGAAGAAAATACATTAATAAAAATGTTAAAATAGTGTCTAATCAAAAACATTTATAAAATACATTTTATTTATTGACAAAACGAAGCGAGGTTTCAATTACAACTCGATAGTTCGGTATTTGGTTTGTCTGTTTGTTACGCAGTTTTAGCCAAACGCATTGACTGATTGTTTTGAAATTTAAGACGAAGATACCTATATCCATATATAAAGCCCGAATTATGGGCAAGACATTTTCCCATTCGCTTTTGGTCTCTGATTTAGCAGTTTTAGCCAAAAGCATAAACCGATTGTTTTGAAATTGGGTACGAAGATAGAAGTTCGGTGTTCGAAGTGGCTAAAGCATCGGTCAGTCTACTGCGTCACTCAATTGCGCACCTAAAGGTTCTTAGTTCGAGGCGCAGTTTTTTTTACCATAAACACTGATGATTAGTCTAAATGGCATAAAGTATACAAGTTAAGGGGGAAAAAATTGGTACACGGATATCTTGTATAAAACCAAAATAACGCATGAACAACTTTTTCCTATTTACTTCCGTTTCAAGATGGCTGCCTATGATTTAACTTATCTTTAACGAGTTCACGCAATTCAAAACAAACTCATTGACCGATTGTTTTGAAAGTTGATACGAAGGTACCTTGTATAAAGCTCAAACAACGTATATGTACGATTTTTCCCATTCACTTCCATTTCAAGATGGCGGGCTCTGATACAACGTTGAGAGTGTAGTTGCTGGTCATTTCCTGTAATACTGGCTGAACGGCAAAACCTATCATAATTTTGACCACTTCACATTAAATTCTCAATAAAATTTGTCCAGTAATATATTTTGTAAATATTACGGTTTCCATTTAAAATGACAGAAAAGGCAAGGAGGACTGTCGTGGAGCGATCTGTATATTAATTAATAATGTGCAGCGAGGTCTGCTTTTTTTTTTTTGTAATATTAGTTTAAATATTTTTAAATTTATCAGTTTTCCTGTCTATTAAATGAAAATATTGATCTTTATTTTCTGACTACAAAATAAAAAAACAGTTTAGTAATCGAGAAAAAACTGTTTTTAAATTTTTCGATTTTTTTAATATAAAAAATCAATTTTACTCGAATATGTGTCTGTATGTGACTCGGTAAACATCAATAAACACTAAATTAATTGACAGATTTTGTTTAAAAAATTAGCATATAGGTCTGGTTTGCCTGTACTTGGGACTATTAAGATGTTTGTTTAGTATTTAGGATTACACAAAACCTGTTAAAAACATATTTACTCAAAATCAGCTTTAACGATTTCGATTAAAATTCTCTTAAATTCTGTCCAATAAATAGTCTACATAAGCAAAACGATTTACTATTGAATTTCGATTCACTTAATTTTAGTACAATAGATAAAACCACTGTACTAGAAACATAGTCGAAAAACTGGCAATAAAAAATAGAAAAAAGGCCCTAAAGTTAATTTGGGGAACGTATAAGAAAAGTCGCTTTCCATAAAGTCGATAATCAGACATTATAATACGGTCACAAGACCGGAAGTGACTTATGCCGCGGAAACTTTATTCAATCTAAGAAGCCGAAGAAGAACAGAGGAGCTTCAAAAAGTGGAAAGAAAAATATTGAGAACCATTATCAACAAAAAACACATGGTAGAAGGAACATACAGACTCCTGCCAAGTTCGGCCATCCATCAGGATAATGAACATCTGTTAGATAATATTAGAAAGAGGAGACTGACTTTTTCGGACATCTAATAAGGCTACCAGAAGAAAGACTGACGAAGAAGCTCCTAAATTACCAACTCAAGATGAAAGTAAAGAATGAGTGCTTAAGGAAGTGGAACAGGACCTAAAAGAATTAGGGATAACGGAGGAACGTCTGAAAGAAGGAAGGGAAAAACCAATCCTTAGGAATAAAAACATTAGGTTAAAATTTAAAGAAGGAACAAAAAGATTTGCCATTTACTCGGAGGAAGTTAGACTACAAAGATCTATAAGACTGAAAAAGTATTGGGAGAGACTCAAAAACCTAAAAGAACCAAAGTTGAAAGCCCAAAAAAATGTGCTCCATTGAGAGCTTAAATTTAAAAAAAAGATAAAACCATTTCAATATACTATAAAATATTAAAAATGATTGCTTGACATCTACATTTTGCAATTGTTTGGGTTAAGATATAATAGGTGTAAGTTTTTAATTTTAAAAACTTAATTTGTTGCCGCTAATGCAGCTATTTAGAAACTCATGCGGGACGTAATGGGTCTGGAATATTTAGAGGTGTTTTCCTCACAGACAAGACTGAATAAGGTCAAACTTTAAAGGGGGCAATCCCGTTTAGATAACGATGTTTAAATAATACGGCGGAAGTGGTTAATCTTGTTCCTTGAAACCTTCCGCCGCACTGACTTCAATAACTGCATTAGACAAACGTGCACCAGACTGTTCTTCATTTCATACAACGGTAAGATGATATAATTGACTGCCTGTGTTTCTTCGGTACACAGTCAGTGGTCAGAGAATCAAACATGATTCAAAGGTCTAAGGTTAGACCGAAGCCGTGAACTTCCTGAATATTTACGAGATACCTGGTGAAAGTTTCTTTCCACTAGAATTAGTTGTCAGTGGTATAAAAACCATTGCCTAACTTGTATTTAAATGCGTTTGTACAGACATTGATATAATAGTTTCACGTTCATTAACATGACAGATATATAATTGTAATCGTTTTAATACGTACAGTATTATATTTATTTATTATTAAAAGGATATTTGTGTGTGTGTGTGAGAGAGAGAGAGAGAGAGAGAGAGAGAGAGAGAGAGAGAGAGAAAGAGGGAGAGTATGTGTGGGGATGTGGGTTTGGGTGGGTGTGTGTGTGTGTGTGTGTGTGTGTGTGTGTGTGTGTGTGTGTGTGTGTGTGTGTGTGTGTGTGAGAGAGAGAGAGAGAGAGAGAGAGAGAGAGAGAGAGAGAGAAAGAGAGACAGACAGAGAGACAGACAGAGACAGAAAGAGGGTATGAGAGAATGTGTGAGAGAGTGAGTGTGAGAGATATGTGTGTAAAAGAGAAAGAGAGAGTGTGTATGTGTGTGAGAGAGAGAGAGAGAAAGAGGGAGAGTATGTGTGTGTGTGTGTGTGAGAGAGAGGGGAGAGTATGTGTGTGTGGGGGTGGGTATGGTGTGTGTGTGTGTGTGTGTGAGAGAGAGAGAGAGAAGGAGGGAGAGTATGTGTGTGTGGGGGTAGGTGTGGGTGTATGTGTGTGGGTGTGTTTGTGTGTGTGTGCGCGCGCGCGTGTGTGTGTGGGGTGGGTGGGTTGGTGGATGTGTGTGTGAGAGAGATGGAGAGTATGTGTGTGTGTGTGTGGGTGGGTGGGTGGGTGTATGTGTGTGTGTGTGTGTGTGTGTGTGTGTGTGTGTGTGTGTGTGTGTGTGTGTGTGTGTGAGAGAGTGTGAGAGAGAGAGGGAGAGTATGTGTGTGTATGGGTGGGTAGGTGTTGTGAGGGTGTGGGTGTACGTGTGTGTGGGTGGGTGGGTATGGATATGTGTATGTGTGTGTGTGTGTGTATATGAGTGTGGGTGTATGTCTGTGTGGGTGGGAGGGTGTGTGGGTATATGTGTGTGTGTGTGTGTGTGTGTGTGAGAGAGAGAGAGAGAGAGAGAGAGAGACAGACAGACAGACAGACAGACAGACAGACAGACAGACAAACAGACTGAGACAGAAAGAGGGTATGAGAGAGTGTGAGTGTGAGAGAGATGTGAGAGAGTGTGTATGAGTGTGTGTGTGTGTGTGTGTGAGAGAGAGAGAGAGAGAGAGAGTTTGTGTTTGAGTGTGGGTGTATGTTTATGTGTGTGTGTGTGTGTGTGTGTGTGTGTGGGTGGGTGGGTGGGTGTGGTATGTGTGTGTGTGTGTGTGTGTGTGTGTGTGTGTGTGTGTGTGTGTGTGTGTGTGTGTGTGTGTGTGTGTGTGTGTGTGTGTGTGTGTGTGAGTGTGTGTGTGTGTGTGTGTGTGTGTGTGTGTGTGTGTGTGTGTGTGTGTGTGTGTGTGTGTGTGTGTGTGTGTGTGTGTGTGTGTGAGAGAGAGAGAGAGAGAGAGAGTGCGCGTGTGTGTACAGCGTAATGTACAGAAGAAGGCTAGACAACCCCTCAAAGCTGGATTTAAAAAAATCTATTTTTTTACAATAAATATTGAGCTGAAAATTAGGCCTCATATTATCTAAGACCTTTTTTACGTGTAGGTACCAAAGGAGAACCATTGTAACGTATTATCACATGCTCACGACTACCGAGTTTGTTCTCAATCAACAAATTTCACCCATTGTTTCCTTTAGCCCTACTTGCTACTTTAATGTACAATTGCTTAAAAACATGGTTAAACCTAATATTACGATGTGTCGAAGTACATATTTTTTTAGATTTCGCGAAAACCTTTACTTTGGACGAACTGTTTCTGGGTTCAGGCTATAATCTAAAATGAAATCATTAAAGATTTTGATCGAGTGAAGTGAGGTCTTTGTTTCAACTCGACCGTTCAGCTTTTGATTTGTGTACTTGTTTGTTACGCAGTTTTGGTCAAACGTATTGAACGTTTGTTTTAAAATTCGATGTGCAATATCTCGTATAAAACCCGAACGTCGTATATGTAAATTGTTACCCATTCACTTCTCTTCCAAAAAGGCGGCCTCTGTTTTATAATGAGGATTGTAAGCAGTTTTTGCCAAACGCATTCGCAGAATGTTTTGAAATTTGGTACGGTGGCACCTTATACAAATCCCGAATGACTTATGTGTGAGTTTTCAATTCGCTGTTGTTTTCAATATGGTGGCCTCTGCTTTAACGATGACGAATATATGCCGTTTTCGCAAAACGCATTGACCGATAGTTTTCAAGTATGGTGCAAAAGTACCTTGTATATAAGCCAGAAGGCAAGTGTGTAAGATTGTTTTCAGTTCACTTCTGTTTCAACATGGCGGCCTCTGGTTTAACAATGACGAGCGTAGTTGCTGGCCGTTTCCTGTACTACTGGCTAAACGGCAAGACCTACCATAATTTTGACCACAGAAAAAAAGAGCATAGCAATTTCCAATAAGTTTGGTTTAGTAACATTTTCCCTAAATATGAGGTGTGGCTATTAAATAACGAGATTGACGCTGCGGCGGAACAAGTGCGTATGTACCAACCGCCATTGACCGACAGCTGTTTATTGTGAAGCTTTCTCTTTAGAATGCAGTTAGTGTCGTTTGTGTAACCGACACCGTTTAGTCATAACCGTCATTTCCGTTAGTGTTGTTATTCTGTTTTGCTGGAAAAAATGGTTAGTGTAATAACAGAGCAACGAATTGTTGTTAAATTTCACTTCAAACTTGGAAAAACAGCTACTGAAACTTATAATTTACTGAAAGAAGTGTATGGCAGTGAATGTTTATCCAGGGCACGTGTTTTTGAATGGTTTAAGCGTTTTCAAGATGACCGACAAGACGTTGAAGATGATTCGTGCCCAGGTCGCCCTTCAACTTTAAAAACGGATGACAATGTCGAAAAAGTTGCTAATTTGATTAGGTCTAACCGTCGATTAAGTATTCGTGCAATTGGTGAAACTGTAGGCATTGATAAAGAATGTGTACGGCAAAATTTACGTGACAATTTGAACATGCGAAAAATGTGTGCCAAAATGGTGCCAAAAATTCTCAAGTTTGAAAAACAAGCAGCTCGCAAAAATGTTTATACTGACACTTTGGATGCCATTGAAAATGACCCAAATTTATTGGAAAGGATAATAACATGTGATGAATCGTGGTTTTTTACGCATGATCCGGAAACAAAGCGCCAATCCATGCTTTGGAAGACCCCAACTTCACCGAGAGCCAAAAAAGCAAAAATCAGCAAGTCAAAATTTAAAGCAATGATGATTGTTTTTTTCGATATTCATGGAATTGTGTACCTTCACTGGGTTTCTGAAGGTCAAACAATTAAACAATATTACTACCTTGAGGTACTTGGTAAACTACGTGAAAGAGTAAGGAAAAAACGAACAGAAATGTGAAAGGACAAATCATGGGTTTTCCACCAAGACAATGCGCCAGCTCATTCCGCGTTATCTGTCAAGAGGTTCCTGGCCAAGTACAGCATCCCAGTGTTAGAACATCCACCTTAATTACCGGACCTTGAACCATGTGACTTCTATCTGTTTCCTAAAGTGAAATCTGCATTAAAAGGGACGAGATTTGAGTCCGTGGAAGCTGTAAAAGTGAAGGCGTCAAGAGTCCTGAAGGAGTTAACAGAAGATGACTTCCAACAATGGAAAATTCGCATGGAGCGTTGTAGGGATAGAGAAGGGGTGTATATTGAAGGTCATAATAAGTAATTATGTATAAAATGAAAATATTTTTTTACGTCAGTCTCGTTATTTAATAGCCACACCTCGTATTATGGTTACCTTTTAAATCCGCAGAAATGGTTGCGAACGCATCAGAGCCGTGGCCAAGTAATCAAGAATATACTGCGAGGGTTAGTGTTCTCTCTACCACTCGTATAATATTACTTAATGTCATCAACTTGAACATTATTACCTTGTTATAAGACTTACCTAGAACAGGCACAAGATTAACAAAGGTTCTAGGGAGTTTGGCTTGCAAGTAGTCCAAAGCGATTCTCAGCTTTCTACTGTGAGCTTTGGGCGTGGTTCCGACCTTATCGTAGCATTGGCCCGAGCACAAGTCGTTGGCGCCGAAAAATAAAGTGATCAGCTGAAACGAAATTAAAGTATTTACTTAAACTCTCTTACATAAGGTGGGCAGAGAATTTTAGGTAGATGGTTTTGGGGGAAAATTTCATTTTGGTAATAGTTGTGCCATCTTAGCGAAACTCAGATATTAAAATATACTAAAGCTAAAATTCTGAATATAATTATGTTTTTTCCTCTAGGAAAGTTGTTATTTTGTTGAGAGAGAGAGAGAAAGGGGAGAGAGAGAGAGAGAGAGAGAGAGTATGTGTGTGTGGGTGGGTGAGTGTGTGTGTGTGTGTGTGTGTGTGTGTGTGTGCGCGTGTGTGTGTGTGTGTGTGTGTGTGTGTGTGGTGTGTGGGTGGGTGTGTGTGTGTGGGTGTGAGGATGTGTGTGGGTGGGTGTGTACGCGCGTTAAGTTAATAACAATTTAAGTTAAGTTGTTAATTCTTAACTTTTAGTTATCGAAAAGTTTTTGAAAATAAAAAAAAAACGTCCCAAGACATAAGGAAAATATGAACTTAAAAATGCAAATTGAAGCTTAGCCTTTCCTAGCTTTAAACATTTCATATTTGTTTTCGCGTTTCGGAATATTCCCATTATCAAAACGTTTTGCTGTACGGCTCCCTCAAATCTAGGTTCGTTCTTTTCTCCTACCTTGTCCTCTTCTCTCCCTACTTCTACCGCCTAGTATGGTTTCCCATTTACCTATTATTTATTATATTTTATAGAAACCGGTCTGTGGAAAGAGGAGATTTTAAAATATTACAAAAAAAAAACTAATCTAGTTCTGAGGGAGCAATACAACAAAACGTTTTGATACTGGAAGTATTCCGAAATTCGTCAAAATAAAATGTTTGAAGCTAGAAAAGACAAACATGCATGTACTCAACCAAATATTAAAGATATTTTTGATATTTTTCCCACAAAAATTATAAAGTTTAAGCAACAAAAGTTCAAGTGAAGTTTCTTTCTTTAAAAAAAAGTGATATAAAACATACCAGTAAATTGTTTTTTTATGTAATATTAGAACATTAAATAAAATAAAATCAATATTTCTGGTTAGAAAATTTTCTCTTGATTTTATTAATATAATTATATAAATTATAACTTAATTAATATAATAAGTCCTCAGTCAAAGAAAATTAATAAGTTATTGAAGTAAGTTTTCAAAACAGATATTTGAACAAAGATAAGATTTAATTTAACTTTGTTCCATTAGAGTCTTCACTTAAATCAAAGCTACTTACATGTTACTGAATATAGGGTTTGCAGTTATAACAAAAACTTGTACGTCCAAACCTGATAATATTTAATTTAGAACTATACAATTTAGGTGTGGGAAACAATATTTTTGAAATTCGTACTAAATGAATGGTGTTTTACAAACACTTAATCATATGCCATTGTTTCTCAATAAAATCACACAAAAACCGTTAAATCTACCTAATTGTTAAAAATCGGTTCATAATATTTTGATAAAATTTTGGTCACAATACAATTTTTAAGTGAAATTATTGTGGTTAAATAATTTTACTGCTGCAGAACAAATTGACGCAAAAAAAACAAACACAACGGAAGTCAAGATTATATTTTTTTCATCTTTTTTTACATTTCCTTCGAAACTGTAATTGTTTTTATTAAAAACGTATATTGACTTGAGTTGTATATATCCGTAAATGCGGAAACACTGGTGAATTTATTTTGAAACATTATTGAGATTTTTACATTTGTTTTCAACCATACCGAACCGTATGGTTATTTAATCAAAATTGTTTGAACTGACTTTGTGAAAATTCTATTTTGTTATTTCTTAACGTTTATTTATCGAAAAGTGTTTGAAAATAAAAGAGCGTTCCAGGACAAAAGGAAAATATGAACTTAAAAAATGCAAATGAAGCCAACCTTCCAATCTTTGTTAAAATCAACTCTTGGATCCTTCCGCATTTTGCTGACCAACATCTTCGCCTGCTTCAAAGCATCGTAGTCCGCAGACACTGGTATCGCCACGTTCATGTGGGAGTTGGGCGACAGGAACTCTCCTTTCCCCACGGAGTATCCTGTTAGGTCGGAGTTGAACATTTTAAGGATGTTTGGCAACGTCAGGAATTGCCGCCACGTACCTTCTCCTCCTGTCAGGATAATGTAACTTATTAAGATTAGTCCCATCAAGTAAAAAAAACAGTATAATTAAGCTGGGCTAGTCGTTCCCATTTATTTTAAACTATACTTTGCTATGAAGCTGAAATTGTTTGTTTGCATTTTTGTTACTTTTATTTCAACTATAAATAAAGTTTTATTTTTTAAAAAATATTTACTTACAAAAAATTTCTGTTATTGGACCAAAAATAAAAATCATGTATACAGTTTTCTCTTAATTTTTTATTTTAACCGCGATAATTTTGTTCGAAACGCGACAAATTAACGTAGCTAGTTTTTAACGACATAACCTGAAACTTATAGCCTATCAGCTGTTCAATGAAATCAGCTGATCTTTATGAGTTAATATAAAACAACTGATCTTTTAATATAACTACCGAAATAAATTTAACGATTAATTTCGTATACTTAAAACTGTCTAATTTCTTCGCAGTTCCGCAATATAATGGCTGTCGCATATGGTTCACACGCGAGGTCCCCGGTTCGATCACGGAGGAATCACTGAGATTTTTAATTATAATTAATTTAATATTAGATTTGCGACGCGCAAAATATACTGTTATATATACATCTATATAAACATCTATATATACGTCTATATGTACATCTATATAAATATACATCTATATATACATGTTACTCGCATCCCACGTCAAGCAAAATCCAACATCGCAAACAGCCCAAAAAACACGATACATGTTAAAACATGCACACATGCTCGACTAATAATCCTGTAGGCGCAGTGTTATATACGATTTGTGCAAACTGAGTCTGTTATAACAGTACAACGTAATATTAGACGTGAGTATCGTGGTGAACCACATACAGCAAAAACTATCCGTTATTGGCTGAAGTCTTTTCAGGAAACCCGGCAGTATTTTAATAGCGAAGTCGCCAGATAGATCGAGAACTTGTGAAGCTACACCTTATACACCTATTTCACAATATTAGTGCTTAGGTTATTAGTGAATCAGTGATTAGATTTACGTTTCCTGTGATTCCTCAGTAACAGCTGTGATCCAAATCAGTACTTTTACACATGGAAGAACAGTTCCTTAAAGTAAAAATATTTTTTTATTGTTGATCATACAAACCTCCGCACCAAGACACGCCGCGGTACTCTATGATGGTTCCCAGAGCGAATTCCTCTAAAGCACCATTCCCAGCCACCAAGCTGTCACCCATGGCACCTACTACGTCTATATCGCCAGGGCGAAGCTTGTGAACACTAGTGGGTTTCTCGGAGGATCGCACTCGTGAAGACTCTGGGCATGGAAAGTTGAAGGTGTTGGGAAATGTTGGTTGTCTTCGGATGTGATTTGGTTGTGAGCTGTATAGTAAGTCCAGTGTGACGTTGTTTTCCTGGAAAATAAGTAATTAGTTTATGATATTACTGGTTATTATGTTAAATTGAGTTTTTATTTATTTTAAATATTAAATTGAATTAAGTCAATGAAATAATTTATATATTAAACTTAGATATTATAATCCATTAACCACTCGTCTTTAGTCAAAATACTAGCGCGCGCACATAATACACACACACACACACACACACACACACACACACACACACACACCAATCCTCCCACACACACACACCACACACACACACACACACACACACACACACACACACACACACACACACACACACACACACACACACACACACACACACACATACACACACACACACACATATATATATACATATATGTATATGTATAAAGGGCCAATGCGTTTGATTAAAACTGAATACACTTGTCATCGTTAAATCAGAAAACGCCATCTTGAAACGGAAGTGAATGGGAAAAATGTTATACATACGTCTTTCGGGCTTTATGTAAAGTACTTTATTTTGAAATTTCAAAACAATTGGGCCAATGCGTTTGATTAAAATTGAGTACACTTGTCATCGTTAAATCAGAAAACGCCATCTTGAAACGGAAGTGAATGGGAAAAATGTTATACATACGTCTTTCGGGCTTTATGTAAAGTACTTTATTTTGAAATTTCAAAACAATTGGGCCAATGCGTTTGATTAAAATTGAGTACACTTGTCATCGTTAAATCAGAAAACGCCATCTTGAAACGGAAGTGAATGGAAAAATGTTATACATACGTCTTTCGGGCTTTATGTAAAGTACTTTATTTTGAAATTTCAAAACAATTGGGCCAATGCGTTTGATTAAAATTGAGTACACTTGTCATCGTTAAATCAGAAAACGCCATCTTGAAACGGAAGTGAATGGGAAAAATGTTATACATACGTCTTTCGGGCTTTATGTAAAGTACTTTATTTTGGAATTTCAAAACAATTGGGCCAATGTGTTTGATTAAAATTGAATACGCTTGTCATCGTTAAATCAGAAAACGCCATCTTGAAACGGAAGTGAATGGGAAAAATGTTATACATACGTCTTTCGGGTTTTATGTAAAGTACTTTATTTTGAAATTTCAAAACAATTGGGCCAATGCGTTTGATTAAAATTGAATACGCTTGTCATCGTTAAATCAGAAAACGCCATCTTGAAACGGATGTAAATAGGAACAAAACGTTACACATACGTCATTTGGGATTTATACACGATAACTTCGTAATAAATTTCAAAACAATCGAACAAACTGAGTAACAAAAAAAAACACATACACAGACAGACACATACACACACAAATGAAATACGAAGGGTAGAATAGTCTTCAATCAAAAAACTGGCCTAGCGCGAGCGAGCGCACACACACACACACACACACACACACACACACACCACACCCACACACACGATATATCTTGTGTGTGTGTGTGTGTGTGTGTGTGTGTGTGTGTGTGTGTGTGTGTGTGTGTGTGTGTGTGTGTGTGTCAGAATTCAGCCATTTCATATCAGGATAATTTCATGTCATTTCATGGGTCCTGGTTGCATCTTACCACACTTATAAGCTCAGTTCTCTAAGGAATTTCCTTAAAACAAAAGTTATTACATACTCTATTACAAAACATTTCAATAACGTTAACTCACCAAACTTTGAGCGCCATCGTAAGGTATAAAAGTGTTTGCATGTCGTCCAATCAATGAGTTGTAACCGACATCACTGTCGACCTTGGAATCAGCTGGTATCGAAACTACTAACAGGTATAACCACAACTTCAACATGGTGTCAAGCAATTCAACTTGTTCACATCATCTTGATTTACATCGATGCATTCTGATAATGCCGGTGATACTGAATCCACTACTGATACTAGAAAAAAGAAAATATGAATTTTAAGAACATAATAACAATTTAACTGATTTGTATCTTTTTAAATTTTGTAATCTGAATCGGTAACTTTGGTTATGTCCGCCTCGGTGGCCTAGTTGATAGCGTACTAGGCTTTCACTCCGAGGACCCGGGTTCGATTCCCGGCCAGGGCCTGGCATTTTCATACGCTATAAATCACACCATCGTCTGCATTAGCCCAAGTGTGCATAATAGTCGGATGTTAAACACACAAAAAAAAACAACTTTGATTACGAACGATTAATATTTGAACACAACTTGTAGTGGAGAAATAGTTGTTAAATATTTTTTTAAATGCCAGTTGCCAATTTTTAGGTTTCTTCCGTTAGCTCCAAAGGTAGGGGGAAAATTACTCAGTCCACGTTTTGGGTCAATAAAGTTGTACCTAACATATATACCAAGTATCTTAGTGAGGAATGGAAAGAACTTTTTGGACATTCTCTAAGGATAAATGTGAACACGAAGATTTATAAGTTCGCTAAAATAGGTATGGTACCTGGGCTGGCAGGGAATAACAATCTGATGTCTGTCAGCTGGAGAAACTCTGGGGGCAGTTAACGTGTTCATTGTACCGACTAAATTCCCAGAGGTGTTTCTGTCTCAAAAACAAGCGGCGTTGATCCAGGAGATCATTCTAAGCGAGGTACTATCCTTCGAGAATGAGGCCAGCACCCAAGTCTTAGTTCTCACTCTGAAAATAGGGCTTTCTGTATCACCTGCGTAGATTATGGAGCCAAACAGTGGATTGAGACTAAGTTCTCCGCTGTAATTTAGACAGATGGCGTAGTGCTGAAGGTAGCTTTTGCCACGGAAGTGTTATAGACATAGAAGGTGGTTTTCTAGATACTGCATCCTCTGGGTAAAGTCCACCATTCCAATTGCTGAGAATGATGGAGCCCAAAATATAGGCTAAAGACTCAGCGATGGAGGGTCTTTGATCGAAAGAAGACAGAACTGGAGAAGACTCTGGTGTTCGTGATCGACGGGGAATCGCTAAAGACAATGAAGAAGGTGAAGAAGGTGTGTCTGAGCCTCTTTAATATGTCTCCAGGTGATTTTTACTCTTAAGAAGGATGAGAATAGTTCGTCAACCTCCATCAGAGTAAGGTGGCAACTGCCGTCTTACAGAGGCTGCTTGCGCAGGAGGAACCTCCCTTAGTGCAAAAACCTTAAATGACGGGAGGCAGGATAGCAGTACTGGCTTACGCGGAGGGACTGTACTGAGCTATGTGTGGAATCGAGGAGTAGAAGGGTTGTACTGACCTCTGCGTACTTCTCACACGATAATATGGGACAGCTCCAGCAGGATGAGCTAGTCAGTGGATTAAAAAACTTACTAAGGGCACCAATCTACTGAACTAAAGGGTTGTACTGACCTCTGCCTACTTCTCACACGATAATATGGGACAGCTCCAGCAGGATGAGCTAGTCAGTGGATTAAAGAAACTTACTAAGGGCACCAATCTACTGAACTAAAGTACTTAAGGGAGGGACTGTACTGAGCTATGTGTGGAATCGAGGAGTAGAAGGGTTGTACTGACCTCTGCGTACTTCTCACACGATAATATGGGACAGCTCCAGCAGGATGAGCTAGTCAGTGGATTAAAGAAACTTACTAAGGGCACCAATCTACTGAACTAAAGTACTTAAGGGAGGGACTGTACTGAGCTATGTGTGGAATCGAGGAGTAGCAGGGTTTTACTGACCTCTACGTACTTCTCACACGATAATATGGGACAGCTCCAGCAGGATGAGCTAGTCAGTGGATTAAAAAACTTACTAAGGGCACCAATCTACTGAACTAAAGTACTTAAGGGAGGGACTGTACTGAGCTATGTGTGGAATCGAGGAGTAGAAGGGTTGTACTGACCTCTGCGTACTTCTCACACGATAATATGGGACAGCTCCAGCAGGATGAGCTAGTCAGTGGATTAAAGAAACTTACTAAGGGCACCAATCTACTGAACTAACTGAACTAAAGTACTTAAGGAGGGACTGGGAGCTATGTGTGGAATTGTACTGACCTCTGCCTACTTCTCACACGATAATATGGGACAGCTCCAGCAGGATGAGCTAGTCAGTGGATTAAAGAAACTTACTAAGGGCACCAATCTACTGAACTAAAGTACTTAAGGGAGGGACTGTACTGAGCTATGTGTGGAATCGAGGAGTAGAAGGGTTGTACTGACCTCTGCGTACTTCTCACACGATAATATGGGACAGCTCCAGCAGGATGAGCTAGTCAGTGGATTAAAGAAACTTACTAAGGGCAACAATATACTGAACTAAAGTACTTAAGTACTTAGTACTAAGTACTTAAGGCTTTAGCTGCACAGTTGATCGCAGTGCCTGGGATTGTATAATCCTATCCTTATGTTTTCTAATCGCAATCTTAAAATAAGTCTTTCTAGTCGCCATTTTATGTTTTTAATCTTAAAAACTATGTTTTTCCATATACAGAGTTCAACTTGTGCATCCTGTTCAACGTTCAATTTCACGATATTAACACAATTCATGAACTGATTATCTACTGATATCACAAAGATATCTTTTAAAACATTCAACATCGACTTTCTTCGAAACTGTTCACTTTACAAGATATCTACAACATGCTCGAATGTTTTCCCCTTTTCAATACATTTTTCTATATATCAAATAATAAACTCTTCTTCAACAAAAACAACTGAAAAGTAGGCTAATGTAGAAAAAATACAACGAAACAATTTAAATTTGTACACTCGGTAACACTCGGAATATTTTAAAACATTTTAATTTAAAAAAAAAAGGTTCTTTCTTTTACAGTGTTTTTAAAATATTTATGTTTCTCGAAATATACGTTGTATAAATTTGAAACAGCCGAAATTGTAAAATGGTTGATGATTTTTTTTAATTAATGGATTAATGTGATAGGTCCAATAAAGCATGCAATATTTTAAACCTGTTGTATTATTCAGGTTGAAAAAGTATGATTTTTTGCGTTAAAATATAAAATATTACTAAGAGAGAAAACATTTGACCTAAAGCAACATTGTATCATTTTTAAAACACGTTTTAAATTTGTTCTAGTTCCTTTCTGAGACAGTTTTACTTTGAGTGTTCTCCGCGTGACTACGAGGTTTGTCCAATAAATACGCGAACTGGTTGAATATGGTGGCTGGTCGAATATGGTGGCCATTACGGAGAGTTAAGCCCACGTCCACTGGCCTCACGTGTTGTCTGGGACCCAATGAGCCGTCAGTGCTTGGCAGAACGTTACGCTGTGCGGATCTTGCGAGTAGAGTTATTTTTAGTTTTGCATTATTTTTTGTTCGTCGATATGAAATTGACCAATTCACTGAACAACGAATTAACATCAAGTTTTTGGTAAAGCTTGGTAAAAATTACCAGAAATTGCTGAAATGTTGAGAGTTGTTTATGGTGATAATGCTATGAAGAAAACAGCCATTTTCAAGTGGATTAAGCGCTTTAAAGAAGGTCGAAGACGCCACGGATGATGCAAGAATTGGACGACCTTCAACCTCTTGTGTGCAT
>CM040183.1:16852684-16862684 GCA_022606455.1 Callitettix versicolor | reverse complement strand
AGATTTTATTACTCAAATTAGTTCAGTAAAAAAAAAAAAAATTATTGCACTTAAAAAAACAGGACAAAAGCTAGAACTTTGTTCATGTTTTTTTTTCAATCGTCTTTCGAACTCCTTTTATTTCATACATTGCGCCATAATTCTCAGAATTTAGTGAAATCTGACAAACCGATTTTCAGAAAACCTCCGATTCTTGGCGGTAGAAAAGTGTGTGTAATGTCTTTGTAACATTAACTTTATTCACTTTAAAGGTTAAGAAGTTTAACTCATCCTGTATTAAGTCATAATAGATTAGAGAAACATTAACTGCAACTGCTTTAAAGATTTAAACAAATTGCAAAAACAAACGTTAAATAAAATTAAATAAATCTATCTTTACTGCTGTCTTTACTCGATTCAATAGGGCGTTTATTTGTCGCTCCTTCACTAAACGGAATACAGAAAGTGAATGAAAACATGTGTGTGTGTGTGTGTATGTGTATGTGCGCGCGCGCTCCTGTAAGGTAACTTAATAATTAATTATTGGTAGAAAATATTTCTATACTATTTGTCCCCTTCAAGATATAGATTAGGCAACCAGCATAACAAATTCGGTAATGTTAACTCCCATTGGTGTATTTTATACTGTTATAAATAATAAATGAACGTTATAAAACAACCTTGATTACAAATAACTATATCAATACATATATAAACAGAAGAACATTTTTTTGGGTAGGCTTGCCATTAAAAAGTGAGCCTCATTAAAAATATTTATCAATTTAAATAAGCTCCACAGTATGATCCTGGTTGAACATTTACAATGTGAGCATAACTAAGTTGAATTCTATACAAACAAAAATAAGTTTCTTTTTGTTTTTGGCTTAGAGGAGTTAAGGATGGTAAAATTTTTAAAACATCGACGTTCCCATATATCGTTTGGAAGAACTTCGATGGTATTAAAAAATCGTGAAGAAACGATTTTAAAAATAAGGCTATTGTCTGTATAATTAAATCGGACCGAAATTGCTAACTTAATCGTTCTAATATATATATATATATATATATATATATATATATATATATATATATATATATATATATATAACAACTCAAAAAGTGATCTAGACATCAGGATGGATGCTCATTTCAATATCCCGGGCCTGGTTCTTATCATGATGACAAAACCATCAACTATAGTTCTCAAATAGCTCATTTTTCTTTCTGAAATTGAGCTAATATCTAAGAATACATAATTTTTCAAAATTGTTTTATCAAATTTGTATACGTATTGTGCAGAGCTGAAAACAGCCGTTTTCATAGAAGTAATATTTAAGAAAAAGTTAATTACTATTCCAGAATATATTTTGTTAACAGACAACTGTCAAATTTGTTGTTTATTTTTTGTTTAGTGTTGAACTGTAATTTTATGTTTCAATAGCAATATTTATTTCAGTTTTGAATATCGAAAAACGTGACAAAAATTGTTTTTGGCAAAAGTATGTTACAACAGAATTTTTTTTACAATTGAAACTGAACATTAGTCCATCTATCACTATACCCCACAGGGGGTGCAGACTAGCTTTACCTATTGAGAGGATTTAGACGTCCCTCGCGGTACACGAGTCTAACACACACTTACGCTTATAATACTACACTTACGACTTTAACACTTTACACTCACACTTACATTTAGGGAGGCGATAATAGCCTCAATGTGCTTTTCGCCTTAAAATAACAAAAAAATCTATCAATATATCTATGAAATGAAAGCGTTAGTTGGTTGCACATCCTATGACGCACTCCAAAATCCAAAAATCACTTGATCTTGTGACAGTTGTATCAATCTTGTCTTAGTCCAAATCAAACGGTTTTATCCTGTCCAACCGCCGAACTTGAACCGAGTTGTCAACTTGTAGCATCTCGATGTTACGGTGCTTATGCAGTCTTCATGCTTCCTAGCAAATCGCCGAACCTCTTCATGAACTGTAGCAATTTGTAAATCCTTATGAAGATCATCATTGCGTATGTACCATGGGGCATTAACAATGCCTCTCAGTACTTTATTTTGAAACGTTTGAATAATTTTAATATTGCTTTTTTTCGTACAGCCCCAAAGCTGCACAACATATGTCCAGATGGGTTTTAGGACTTGTTTAAAGAGTTTATTGTGCACTGACAACTCAGAATGTCGCCCAAGAAGCCAATGCATTTTCCTTAGTTTCAGATTCAGTTCATTACGTTTCTTTTTGACATGTACCTTCCAGCGCAGTCTTGCGTCCAGTGTCATGCCCAAGTATTTTGCATTATCTTGTGGGATCACTTGTTGATTGATAACCACGGGAAGATAATTGAATTTTCTGTTAGTAAAAGTAACATGAACAGATTTTGTCTCATTCAGCTTTATTCGCCATTTTTTAGTCCAGTCACACATTCCATTGACAACTATCTGCAGCCTTCGAGTAGACTCAATGCTATTTCCTTCTGAGATAACAGCAGTATCATCCGCGAATGTTGCAACGATGGCCTCATCACAGACTGGAATATCACTGTATAAAGCAAATATAAGAAGGACCCCAACACACTTCATTGTAGAACTCCGGCAGATATCCGCTTCAAATCAAAGTAACTATCTTCATACTTGATTCGAAAGTGCCTTCCTGAAATATAGGGCTTCGACAACAGAATTAATAAAAAAACGATTATATTACCATTAAATATTAAAACGTACGGCAAACTATATTAATTTTATGTATAAATGCAAAATTACTTTGTAATAATATGTTTATTAAAATTATCGTTAATTCGATACTTGTAATGAATGAGTGTTAACGATATGAAATTGTTACAAGAAAGGAATGTTCCTTAAGTAGTTTTTACATTTACAAAACTTAAGTGTTTCTGTTGCGAGAAAGTTAGTGCATAATTTGTTTCATTAAAATTAATAAAACTTACTTGTAAACTGAAAAGTCTGAATGTGTGTGTGTAGAAGGACCTTAATAATTGCCGGATGAAAGTGCTTCTAAATAAAGTTATACCCTACTAGATATAAATTAGGCAATTTGCAAAACAAAACATTTAATAATCTCTCGCTAGTGTATCTCATATTTTCGGGAATAACACTTGAACGTCATTAAGAACTGCCGGTCAAACTTATAAGTAAAACGTATTTTTTTGGACAGGCTTGCCATTAAAAAGTGAGCCTCATTAAAACATATCAGAAATTAAATAAATTTCACGGTGGTTCAACATTTTTAGCGCCCATAATAAGTAGGATGTTAAGGAATTAAAAATCATTTTTATGTTACGGTATAAAAGAACACATAAATCCACAAATCATATGTTGCAAGCGTTACAGTAAGCGAGATGTGATGTTCTGTCCTGAATAAATGGTGTCTTGACCTTACTAATAAATATATGGATACTTTTTTTATCAAAAAAAAATTATTTAACAAAGTTAAAAGAATAAGTTGCAGGAATAACGTTTTTAGGTTGGTATATTTTTTAATTTTCATTTCATTATATTTTTTTTTGCTGAAACTATTTACAAAAATATTCAGTTTACACTCGACAAGTGAAACAAATATTGGCCAATCAATTAAAATAAATAACCTATCGGCACTCCCAGTCAAGCGATAACACTGTAATTTCAAAAGGTTTAAACCTCTTGAGGAGTCTATCGAGCAGTCCAGAAGCCACTCGTTAATATGGTATTTCAGTGGTTTTCGTAGCTTTTTTATTTCTTTAGACAGTTTTCTCTTCTAAGTTCCGATGGAGAGCATTATGGTGAATATACCATGGCGCCCTAACCATGGTTCGCAGAACATTTTTTTTTGAGAAGTGAATGTATTTTTTTACTTTTTTTATCACATCACCATAGATGAATGCCATAGGTACAGCACCAAGTTATTATGCAGCGATAATTCTAATCTTTTGCCTAACAGCCAGTGCATATTTCTTAATTCTGTCTTGAGTTTTTCGTTTTGCTTTATGATATACTCCTTCTATTGAAGTTTAGCCGCCTCGGTGGCCTAGTCGATAGCGTACTGTGCTTTCACCCAGAGGACCCGGGTTCTATTCCCGGCCAGTGCTTGGCATTTTCATACGCTATAAATCATCCCATCGTCTGCATTAGCCCAAGTGTGCACAATAGTCGGACCTTAAACACAAAAAAAAAAAAAAAAAAAAAAAAACAACAAATCTATTGAAGTTTAACATCGTGTATTAGAACGGGTGGATGTATGTTCCATTTAAAACGATATGTGGCTGGTATTGAATCCTTTTGTTTGTGAATTATCGTGTATTTATTTGGTTTTGTCGCCATTTTTTGGTCCATGTGTTTCTTGGATTCATTGTGTCTTGCAATTTCTCAGTTGACTTTTCAATCGTATCGCCAGCAGTACCGTCCACAAATATACAACTGCGTGACTGCGTTGGCACTGGGATATCCCTATACAACCGCGTGACTGCGTTGGCACTGGGATATCCCTATACAACCGCGTGACTGCGTTGGCACTGGGATATCCCTATACAACCGCGTGACTGCGTTGGCACTGGGATATCCCTATACAACCGCGTGACTGCGTTGGCACTGGGATATCCCTATACAACCGCGTGACTGCGTTGGCACTGGGATATCCCTATACAACCGCGTGACTGCGTTGGCACTGAGATATCCCTATACAACCGCGTGACTGCGTTGGCACTGGGATATCCCTATACAACCGCGTGACTGCGTTGGCACTGGGATATCCCTATACAACCGCGTGACTGCGTTGGCACTGGGATATCCCTATACAACCGCGTGACTGCGTTGGCACTGGGATATCCCTATACAACCGCGTTGGCACTGGGATATCCTATACAACCGCGTGACGTGGCACTGGGATATCCCTATACAACCGCGTGACTGCGTTGGCACTGGGATATCCCTATACAACCGCGTGACTGCGTTGGCACTGGGATATCCCTATACAACCGCGTGACTGCGTTGGCACTGGGATATCCCTATACAACCGCGTGACTGCGTTGGCACGTGACTGCGTTGGCGTTGGCTGGGATATCCCTATACAACCGCGTGACTGCGTTGGCACTGGGATATCCCTATACAACCGCGTGACTGCGTTGGCACTGGGATATCCCTATACAACCGCGTGACTGCGTTGGCACTGGGATATCCCTATACAACCGCGTGAATGAGTTGGCACTGGGATATCCCTATACAACCGCGTGACTGCGTTGGCACTGGGATATCCCTATACAACCGCGTGACTGCGTTGGCACTGGGATATCCCTATACAACCACGTGAATGCGTTGGCACTGGGATATCCCTATACAACCGCGTGACTGCGTTGGCACTGGGATATCCCTATACAACCGCGTGACTGCGTTGGCACTGGGATATCCCTATACAACCGCGTGACTGCGTTGGCACTGGGATATCCCCCTATACAACTGGCGTGACCGCGTGCGTTGGCACTGGGATATCCCTATACAACCGCGTGACTGCGTTGGCACTGGGATATCCTATACAACCGCGTGACTGCGTTGGCACTGGGATATCCCTATACAACCGCGTGACTGCGTTGGCACTGGGATATCCCTATATACGCGTGACTGCGTTGGCCGCGTGACTGCGTTGGCACTGGGATATCCCTATACAACCGCGTGATTGCGTTGGCACTGGGATATCCCTATACAACCGCGTGAATGCGTTGGCACTGGGATATCCTATGGCGTGACTGCGTTGGCACTGGGATATCCTATACAACCGCGTGAATGCGTTGGCACTGTAATATCCCTATACAACCACGTGAATGCGTTGGCACTGGGATATCCCTATACAACCGCGTGACTGCGTTGGCACTGAGATATCCCTATACAACCGCGTGACTGCGTTGGCACTGGGATATCCCTATACAACCGCGTGACTGCGTTGGCACTGGGATATCCCTATACAACCGCGTGACTGCGTTGGCACTGGGATATCCCTATACAACCGCGTGACTGCGTTGGCACTGGGATGTCCCTATACAACCGCGTGACTGCGTTGGCACTGTAATACCCCTATACAACCGCGTGATTGTGTTGGCACTGGGATATCCCTATACAACCGCGTGACTGCGTTGGCACTGAGATATCCCTATACAACCGCGTGACTGCGTTGGCACTGGGATGTCCCTATACAACCGCGTGACTGCGTTGGCACTGTAATACCCCTATACAACCGCGTGAATGCGTTGGCACTGTAATATCCCTATACAACCGCGTGAATGCGTTGGCACTGGGATATCCCTATACAACCACGTGAATGCGTTGGCACTGGGATATCCCTATACAACCGCGTGACTGCGTTGGCACTGGGATATCCCTAGTATAAATTTGCAAAAGTAATGACGTACAAGTTATATATTTAGTTTTGTTGGTAGGGTTGTTAGTGAGACACGTTGCAATACAAAATAATACAGTTTCCGAAGACAGAATTCAAAACGTATCAGCACTTTTCTTCGCAAATCACAAACGACTTTCATTGTTTAATCCGGTAAAGCTAAACAAAACAGTCATACTTACAAAGCCGTAATAACGTTTTTTAATATTTTATTTTTAATTATATTTAACTTTAAAGTTTCAAAGGTAATTAAATAATAATATTAACATTTGAAAACATTCAATGAAGGAGAAAAACCGCAACATCAAAGAAGTCGTGTTCAAAGTGTTTCCGTTTTGTTACAAATGGATGCGCACTATGCTATTGTTGTAGTACTTTTTAATCGTTGTTACAACGTTAAAAAATGATATATAGCGCTACAAAGGAAACAGATTCGCAATTGGAAATAAATTTAAATATAAAGAAGTAATCACTACGAAGTAATAAAAAAGGGAAAAAATAAAAACAAACACTACTGCAAACTACGGCTGTAGTGTAACATGAAATTCATAACTATGTAATACATTTCTTTGTAAAATGCAACATAACAAACGGGATATTCTTATAAAGGATAACACCAAGTGACAATAATATCCTAATAGACCCTGTAATCTGTACTTTATACTTTGTAAGTTGTGCCAAGTACAGCCGCCATTATAAAAACGTGCTCGATATCAGAGGCTGAAGTCCAAGTAGTTGGACTATTCGCCGCTACGATCGCTGCAAGATTAACAGGCTGTGGAGATGTTTGAGAAAATGTATAGTATTATTGTCTATTTGACTGTAGTTCAACACTCTACCGCAAGATGTCACTAGCTGCGAACACTCATAAGGGTTGTACACTGTAGAAAGAAATTCGATTCTTTGTTAAAGACATAAAAAGAAAATTGTAAAAATATATTTCCGTTTACGAAGGGTCTATAATAATCAGTTGTTTTATATTAATAGATGTTAGGCTGTGTCAGTAGTAAAAATGGCTTTATTCCTGTACGATGTTTTACATTCTAAACTTACTTAACGAAAACCTAAATTATTAATTAACTTATAGCTTTCCGTTAGACAGATTATGAAAAGAAATTTTGTGTGTTAAATTTTTTTATCCAAAGTATCATTGTGATACATTATAATTTAAATCAAAATATTAACTGTTTTCGCATTTAAAAGCTTACAATAAATTTTCGAAGAAAAATAGTTCCCAAAAACGGTGAAATTTACCACCGTAAGTGAAGAAATTTATTTTGCATTGAAAAAATAAAAATTTGTCTAAATAACAGATTTTTTATTTCAAAAACAAGCGCGATCGCAAGGGACCACCGTTACAAACCTTACTGTAAATGATCTCTAAGCCCTACTTTCACTCACTATTGTTTTGCACTTTAGTATCCGGCTACTTGTACGTGAAACGAATAATTCAATAATTATTTAAAGGCTTGTTCCTTTTTTGCAATATACATTGTTTACCAAGTGGTTTCGCGTACTTACGCAATACACTGAATTATTAAATTTTTCTGTAATATCAGTTGAAAATAATATATTAATTAAATATATGCCCGAAAAAAAACGGCTGAAATGTGAACTCTTAAATTACAAAGTAATTTCATTTTAAATTTATAACAAAAATTAATATTGGCTCGTTCACATACATCGTTGATGCCGTTTTGTAACTGCTACACCAAACCCTTCAAATGGTTAAATTCAAATTTACATAGTACTATAGGAACACGCACGGGTGAATTACACCTCTATGTAAAGCGGTGTAATTTTCAGCTAAATATTTAATTTATTATAATTTGTTTCGAAATATTAAAATCATACTTCAATTGTCCGATCTTCTTCTGACTTTAAAATCTCTACATGTCATAGGTTTGCCACTGATTGTAAACGTACCAGAATAACATAGCTTTGTAAGCACTCGCTGCTGGTGGCATCTTGCGGCAGTGTGTTCAACTACAATTAAATATACAATAGTACTGTATATTTTCTCAAACTCCTCCACCCCCTGTCCTTGCAGCGCTCGTAGCGGCAGATAGTCCAAATTACTGGGACTTTAGTCGCTAATATGAAGCACTATTTTTATAATGGTGTTAGTGTATTTCTAGTTCACATTAATGTACCTTCTCGCGAACACACACTAACCTTTACTTTTATTAATATAGATTACTATTAAAATAAAATGCACATACGTTAATAATTCCAAAATAATCTCGCATTCAGGTAGGCTATATCGTTAACGTGAAAGAATCGAATTTTCAAAAGTAATAAATTTAATCTACGTTTTGAGGTTATGTTCACTTAATTTGAGTTTTAAGTTATAACACAACGTATAATTTATTAATTCCAAATACTTGTCGAACATTTCAAAATAAAGAAATATTGTTTTAACGTTCGTTTTCTACGACACCCGTTTGTTAAATAAAATAAAACTTGAAAATAAATTAAGACTCAATTCATAAATAGGACATCTTCATTCACAAAACTAACTATAGCAGCATTATTGGAAAGCTGTCTAGATTCATGAATGGAATCTGAGTGTACTAGAGTGATTCATTTCAAACCGACACACGTACACTCGCGACCGGTAAAACTTGAACGTTTAGAGTTTCTCACAATAGAACCGATATTTAGTCTTATTAAATATATCGCGAAACTATTCGTTAAACATCTAATGAAACTAAATGGTTTTTAATACATATTAAGAAAATTATACATTAAATAAATAGTGTACAATCATTGCACAGATGTATTTAATTTGATTCAAATGAAGCCTACAATCGTACAAACATAATGCAGGAGCAGGTTAGCTCTCTGTTCCGGAGGTATTAACAAACAAAACTGAAAACAAACCATGTTAGCACACAAAACTTGTTAAGTTTGCACTCTTAACAAGTGCAAATAGGAAAAAAACATCATTATTCTTCTACAATGATGTCGCCTTCAAAATAGTCCCCATTGGAGATTATGCACTTGTGCCAGCGCTTTTTCCAATCCTCGAAACACTTCTCAAACTCGATCGATAGCCTTTAGTTCTTTCAGCGATGCGCTTTTAATGTCATCTACGGCTTTAAAACGACGGCCCTTTAAGGTTCTCTTTATTTTTGGAAATAGGAAAAAGTCACACGGAGCCATGTCTGGCGAATATGGAAGCTGGGGCATCGTTACAGAAATGAAATGAAAATAGCCTTTCATTTCTCAAGTAAATACAGAATTTCTGCAAATTTCGATAATACACAAAGGATAAATAATACAGAATTTTAAATAGGTAAAAATAAGTTTAAGTTAATGGAAGTTTGTGATTAAATCGAGAACATTGAATATGGAAGTACCGCGACTTGGATAGAGGGTGGAGACGTTGGAGAAAATAGACAGTACTATTATCGATTTTAAATGTAGTTGAACACTCTGCCGCAAGAGGCTACCACCACGAGCGGTCACATCACAAAAAAGTTATCATTCTAGTAAGTTTATATACAATATCGAGAGGTAAAAGTTCTCTGGTCGATTTTTTTATAGAATTTTCTGGGTCAAATTCGATCAGAATTAATTTGTTCTTTTTTAGTAAAAACGTATTTCTCTTATTACACTAGAAATATTGA
>CM040183.1:16837684-16842684 GCA_022606455.1 Callitettix versicolor | reverse complement strand
TATTCTCCTTTTATCGTACGTGATTATCCGTGTGCTCTCCTATTTTTGTAATTTTTCCGTTGAATGACGTCATTTTCGCTATAAACTGATGTATTTAATTATTGCACATAAATATAAAATAAATCTGTTTCGTAGTCGTTATAAATATGCATGAGGTAAATTATTTCAGTATATTTTTTCAGTTCTTTGTACACAACGATTATTGACGTTAAAGTACAGGAAAAAACTAACATGCGTTTTCCTTTAAAATTTAGCAATTATAATTTTCAGTTACCCTGACATTTTTCTGTTCCAGGTCAGTTCGCAGATCATTAAAATGTGAATTTATCAAACAGTGTTTCCTTGTCGCTTTGTCAAAGACATTTAATTTCAGAATTTCTATTGTAACAAAGATACAGTATTAGTTTTGTATTTAATCAAATATAACTTTGAAACTACGGAATTAAACAATGCTGTGGAAGTTTTTCTTTGTGTTTCTTTTCTCGTATTTATATTTGAGACAAATATTAGTTTAAAATTTATTTTAAATAATCATTTTATATACTTTCAAACTAAATGTTTATAATGTTTTTTCTCCCAAAATGCTAAACTTTAGAACATAGTTAATAAATTATTTTAAACGCATTTAAGAATAAAATAAAACAGTTAACTACATAACGTCTCTTACAGAGTGATTCTGGCAAGTTTGGCAAGTTGCTTGATTCAAATACTTTAACACTCGGTACAACAGCAAGTTTGATAAACAGTTATGTAAAATATTAAAATATGCTTGGATCAAGCCATCGCTTAGTTTATTACGTGATTTTATTCATGTATAAAAATATATTATCGCAAGATAATATTATTATCTGTTACTTTTGTGTGGTCCGCAAATATGACAAATAGGTCTACGTGTTGGTACTTGAGCCTGTTGATTTTCCAATAACTTATATTTGCCCAGAAAAAATTTGATCTTTTGGAAGAATTAGGATTGTCGATCTAGCTTTCAAGTGTTCACTCATGAAACTGAGTGTTAATTTTTCAAAAAGTTGCGTCTTTGCTCACTGTAATCCGGATAGTTGAATTATATTTGCATTTATTCCGGAAATAGCCGCCTCGGTGGTCAAGTTGATAGAGTACTGGGCTTTCACTCTGAGGACCCGGGTTCGATTCCCGATCAGGGCTTGGAATTTTCATACGCTGTAAATCATCTCATCGTCTGCATTAGCCTAAGTATGCACAATATCCGGACGTTAAACACCATAAAAAAAAATATTCCAGAAATGCCGATAAAAAAGGTCCGTTGTACAACGTCTCGTGCTTGAGATGTCGAGTAACTGGCACACATTTGATCGACAGTATCAACGTAGTCTTATAATCCAAATTTACAATAGCCTTTTTGGAATCTTCGTCAATAGAATAGAAACACGATTAAAAATACTAAACACAAAACTATCTGAAGGGTAAAGTGACTATGTATGCACAAATGTAGTGAGAATAACACTACGAAAGCAGTTGCACAGTTGGGCGCGCTGCAGCAACTTGGCCGCAGACGTAACTATCTCGCATTCATGCCTTATTCACAGTACGGGTGGGCGTTTCTGCTATTTTTACAAAATATCAACGAACAGTTTGTTGAAAAAAACTACTGTTTTTAAAAACAGTTGGAAAAAAACAGGTTTAGAAAACTGAAACTCGAAGTTGTATTAGCAGCTAAAACATAAGCACAAACGTTCAGTTTTCTAAGACTACTTTTTCATTCACATTACCACCATGTCCTTAACTGTTTTTGGGTGTAAAGCATTTAGAAAAAAATAATCTTTATAAGTGTAGTAATAATTAAATTACATTCTCAAAACGTAATATATATGTATGCAATTTTATATTTACAAAATGCAATGAATTTCTAATAAAAGCATTCTTTTTTTTACTTAAAAATTAAATAGTCCTTTCAATATTTACTGAAATGCAAACAATTTAGAATATTTTTAGTTGATTAAAAAATATTGATGATTCATAATAAATATAAAAAATACGTATAAATAAAATTAGGTTATGTATTTACAAAATGGGAGATGTTACTTTCATATTTTTATTTGGAAGAAAGTAGGTTTTCACTTTTCAAAACTGAAAAAAGTAACCTTAATAAGTACAATATAGTAATAAGAACATAGGCCAAATGTGTTTAAATAAAATTAGGTCTATATAGTTACAAAATTATAGGTTATTAACATTAGGTTATTATAGGTTAATGATAGGTTATTAACATTAGCATTAGCAAAAAAATAAGTTTTCCATTTTAAAAAAAGTAAAAGAAAACTTTCAAAATTGTCCACTAAATATTTTTGAGTTTCTAAACACAAAGTAAACTACGGAGAAAAACTAGTATAAAACATAATTATGGCTGATTTTTTAGTTTAAAAAATGTTTGAACAACAAATTTTACATTTAAAACTTTCAAACAACTCGCAACAAAATAGAGATAAACCTTGGCAATGATCAAACAGTTCTTACTTCACTACAAGCAACTTTGAAATAAAGGGAAAAAATATAAAAGCAGGTTGAAGAAAACAGTTAGCAGGAAAACAGTTTTAGCGCTTGCGGCAACGTTCGAATAGAACGTTGGTGTGGGGAAATCCAAACAGCTGTTCCTTGTTTAACAAATCACGATCCAGTCCAAATCAAACTGCTTGTTTCCGTTTGGAAAAGCAGTTTGTTTTTCGTATATAGAAAAACAGTTTTTTTAACAGTTTGGTGTTTTCTTACCCACCTCTAATTCACAGACGGACTGGAGATAAGGTGGTATTCTTTTTATACAGTTCGTGTCCCTCAAGGTGGTCTTGACAAATACTCAAAGCCCGGAAAACATTTCTCCAATAAAAGATTGCGGCCAATTTGCCTTTGGCCTGCCCACTTAAGGGTTAAATACAATCGACTGTATATCTGAAGGTGATTATTACAACACGTAATTTCTAAAGTCTAATACAAAAAATATTATAATTACTGCACTCAGCTGTATCGCTTACGTTGTAGAAATGAATTTCCAAAAACCAACATCACTGGATTGTTATTCAGACAGGCGTGGTAGTTTGTTACCGAGCATAATCTTGTTTTAAGTACGGTGATTTAATACTTTTTTAAAATCGTAATATTATACTCAATATTTTTAACATTATGTTCATTGAACCTGATAACATCGTTGAAATTTCGTAAATACGAATTTAATTTTTAAAAAAATGAACCGTATCTATCGGGTTTATTTTATAATTTTCAATAAATTTCAAAACGTGTAACACTATTTATGCATATTTTAATGCTGATAATAATATATTATAAGATATAAATAGTTATTTTTAGCTTTTGAGTATTTACGAATACATACTATTACGTCAAATGTTTACCTTTCCGTGTATATTTGTTTTGTGCCTCATTATTATTTTTTTTATAAACTTATATATATATATATATATATATATATATATATATATATATATATATATACGGGTATACGAGGGTGGTTTGAAAAGTTTCCGACCTCAACATGAAGATAGCAGCACTCGAATTTCGTTGTTCATCTGTTGACAGTTACTCACCAAAGTTTCAGCCATTTTGGACGCGCAGTTGTTATGTAACAGTCGTTTGAATGAGTTGATGTGAGTATTTTTATGAAAATGGACAAAGTCGAGTATAGAGCTGTCATTAAATATTTGTTTTTGAAAGGCAATACGCCAACGCAAATCAAAGATGAGTTGGATTCTGTGTATGGGGACTCTGCACCATCATTTACCACAGTGAAATTTTGGGTAGCTGAATTTAAACGTGGCCGTAAGAGCTTGGGAGACGATGAACGTTCGGGACGTCCAAAAACTGCAATTACCGACGAAAACATCGCCAAAGTTCACCAAATAGTGCTAGATGACCGCCGAATTAAAGTGAGAGAGATAGCAGACGTTATGAACATGTCAAAAGAATGTGTTTGTCACATATTAAATCAACATTTATACATAAGAAAACTGTCCGCGCGTTGGGTGCCGCGTTTACTCACGTTAGACCAAAAACGTGTTCGAATGAACATTTCCAATGCTCTGTTGGCGCAATAAATCCCAGTTTTGGCGCCGATTAATTACTGTAAATGAAACTTGGATACACCATTATACGCCCGAAACAAAAATACAATCCAGTCAGTGGACTGAAAAAGGGTAACCGGCTCCAAAAAAAAAAACAAAAACTGTTTTTTCGGCTGGGAAAGTGATGGCGACTGTTTTTTTGGATAGTCATGGAGTTATTTTAATCGACTATCTTCAAAAAGGAAAAACCATTACAGGAGCATACTACGCATCATTACTTGACAAGCTGAAGTCAGAACTTGCGGAAAACGGCGACATTTGCAGAAAAATAAAATCCTGTTTCACCAAGACAACGCACCGTCTCACACCTCAGCGGTTGCCATTGCAAAAAAATCCACGAATTACGGTTTGAACTGCTTGACCATCCGCCTTACTCACCATATCTAGCCCCAAGCGACTTCTTTTTGTTCCCTCATATAAAAACTGCGCTCGGAGGACCGAGATTTTCGTCAAATGAAGAGGCAATCACCTTCGTGAACAATTATTTTGCAGACAAAAACACCGAGTACTATTTGGACGGGTTACAGAGATGGGAGCATCGCTGTGAGAAGTGTGTAGAGGTACAAGGAGACTACGTTGAAAAATAAAAAAAAATTCTGAAAAAATGCTTTGTATCTTTGTTAGGTCGGAAACTTTTCAGACCACCCTCATATATATATAAGGGCGTCTGTATTATTGCCGTTTTACTGTAATTTTTCTCAGTCAATGCCAATGAATCTAGGTCAACAGGTTTGTAGTTTTGTAAATATGAGCTTAGCAGAGTTCTATTAAAACATTCATAGTAATTTTTTGAATGTTCAAGTCAGGGTAGCCTTACAGAGTACGTAGAATGAAAATCTCTCGTTTATTTCTGTAGGAAGGTTAGCTTAATACACACTTTGTTTCTTTCAGTGT
>CM040183.1:16815184-16832684 GCA_022606455.1 Callitettix versicolor | reverse complement strand
ACGCCTGAGCAACTTCCATTCGCAGCTGTTTTTGTTCAAAATTCAACAATTTTGGAACGAATTTTACTGCCACGCGTTTCATACACAAAACACTGGAAACAATGTCATGACATGATCCAATCGATATGCCAACATCATCAGTGACTTCTCTAATTGTGATTCGGCTACTGTTCATAAACATTTCTATAACTTTTTCCACGTTTTCATCGGTTGTTGATGTGCTGGGGCGTCCAGGGCGTTCGTCAGCTTCAACGTCTTAAAGGCCTTCTTGGAAACGCTTATACCACTCGTAAACTCTTGCTTTACTCATAGCAGACTCACCATAAGCCTTTGTTAATATTTCACACACTTTGTTCCGTTTTATTCCTTTTTTTACGCAACATTTGATACAAATTCTTTGATCCAATTTTTATTTAACAAACGAAAATCGCCAAGCTCTTAAAACATGTCTAACCTTAGTGGCTGTCACAGACCAAGTCAACAATGAAAAGAGCTGAAAGTTTTATTATACTTGAAGGTCATGCATACCAATATAATAAAAAAAAATATTTGACAATCGGACTCTCCAAGCCCGCGAAATTTAAAAATTCTCGTTACTTTCTGAACACACCTCGTATCCACCATATAGAATCAAGCTTTATTTTTTAAACACAAATCTGGCCACGTGATGCACGATTTTCATGTGTATCAAAAGGAAACGGCCTGAAAATCAAACAAAAACAAACTTTTTTTGCGATAGCTGCCTTTAATTCTGAGTTTTTTGCTTTTAAATTTGCAACATTGAAAAAATGTATTGACAATAAAAATTAAAACAAGTCGTCAATGTATTTCTACTATGTTAGCTTTACAGAATGCATCAGTAAAGGAATTTAAACATTACTAGCGATAAAGTTGGTAATAATGCAGGAAAATTAATATCTAACAACATAACCATATACTGTATTCTGTGGTTCAGTTACCACAGTTCAGTGGTTCAGTTAAAACAGTGGTTAAAGTTTTCTGTGGTTAAAGTTACCTTCCAATAACTTTAATAATTATTTCTGTTATTCATTTTAAAAATTAAATATGTTTTCCATCATGAATTAATAGTAAAATTGTTTTTTATAAACATACTAGTTATCAATAATTCAAAAGTACCCCCTCTCTTCAGCATGGCAGAATGCTAATTTCAATAGGCTAACAATTTATAACAGCTGGCCTAGTTTAAAACAGCTGTTACTTTACAACAATACAGTTAGTACTGCTAAACTTACTGAACATTATTGTTAGTATTAAAATGTTAAATGTTCGTTATTGGATAAAATATCTAGGGAAAATACAGCAGAAGAATTGCACTTTATGTAAAATTAGCATTTTTTGCTAAAGGGATAAAATTGTCGTTTTATAAAAATCTAGGAAAATACAGAAGAATTGCATCAAAAAGTAGTTATCCTCTCTTCAGCATGGCAGAATGCTAATTTCAATAGGCTAACAATTTATAACAGCTGGCCTAGTTTAAAACAGCTGTTACTTTACAACAATACAGTTAGTACTGCTAAACTTACTGAACATTATTGTTAGTATTAAAATGTTAAATGTTCGTTATTGGATAAAATATCTAGGGAAAATACAGCAGAAGAATTGCACTTTATGTAAAATTAGCATTTTTTTGCTAAAGGGATAAAAATTGTTTTTATAAACGTACTAGTTATCAATAATTCAAAAGTACCCTCTCTCTTCAGCACGGCAATACGCTAATTTCAATAGGCTAACAATTTATAACAGCTGGCCTAGTTTAAAACAGCTGTTACTTTACAACAATACAGTTAGTACTGCTAAACTTACTGAACATTATTATTAGTATTAAAATGTTAAATGTTCGTTATTGGATAAAATATCTAGGGAAAATACAGCAAAAAAATGCACTTTACGTAAAATTAGGCCTCTAGCATTTTTTTGCTAAAGGGATAAAAATTGTTTTTTAAGCATACCAATCAATTCACAAAGGATTTCCTGTCTTCAATGGCAGTACGCTAACTTCAGTAGGCTAACCATTTATAACAGTAGGCCTAGTGTAAATCAGCTGTTATTTTATAAAAATACAGTTAGTATTGCGTCACTTACTTAACAATCATTATTAGTATTTAAACTTCGTCGCTGGATAAAATCTGCAAGAAGAATGCAATAAAAAATGTTAAAGCGATTTTACTGTTTTAAGTCAAAGTTTACTTTAAATAATAAAACGCAAACCCATCTGTGCATTAACAAATTATTGTTCCAGGTAAACTATCTACCAGACATAGGAAGTGTTAAAATGTTCACTCCCTAAACTTTACAGGCTACAAAGCTGAAATTTGGTGTGTTGATTCGACCCACATACTTTTAGAAATTCCTAAATTTAATTTACAAACAGTTAGTGTTTACATAGGTCTCTGGTTTAAATGCTTAGCCAAAAAAATATTTGTTTATTTATTTTTAGATTTTTTATAATCTGTCGTTACGGAAAATTTGAACAGACCATTTTTAAATCAACCACTGTTTTTTTCTTTACTTTTAAGAAACTAAGTTGTGTTGACACTACCCACATTTTTCATTTAAATGAATTAAATGTAATTCTTGCTAAACAGCTTCGTCAAGCTAATAAATTTGGCATTGGAAGGGAAAACGTTTTCGACTTTAACATTTAACATTTTTTTTACAGTGATATATAACACGTATACATTCAAACATTTTAGACCCATTTTGTTTACATTTGAACGATACAGTGTTCTTGGTTTTTCAGCTAAATACTTTGCCTATCTGGCGTGTACTCTTGCAATAAAACGTCTTGTTATAGCACACACAATTTGTATTTTGTAATATTATTACTATTTGTAGTGTTAGCTTATCACATTTCTATAGTTCATTTAGTGCTTTTTAAATCAGGTGTTGATTTTGTTAGCTTTGTTTTGGTTTGTGTTTATACATGTGTTTCTAGCATTGTTTTAATTTTTGTTTTATAGTCTGCAAAGCTAGAAATGTTAATAATGAAATGTTAAAACATAGAAACTTAGAAATGCAATAATGAAATGTTAAAACATAGAAACTTAGAAATGCGATAATAAAATGTTAAAACATAGAAACTTAGAAATGCAATAGTGAAATTTTAAAACATAGAAACTTAGAAAACTTAGAAATGCGATAATAAAATGTTAAAACAAAGAAACTTAAAAATGCAATAATGAAATG
This sequence comes from Callitettix versicolor, assembly GCA_022606455.1. Classification (NCBI taxonomy): domain Eukaryota; kingdom Metazoa; phylum Arthropoda; class Insecta; order Hemiptera; family Cercopidae; genus Callitettix; species Callitettix versicolor. Next base: position 16,829,477 of record CM040183.1, on the reverse strand, counting down.
TTAAAAGATAGAAACGCATAAATGCATAAGTGAAATTTTAAAACATAGAAACTTAGAAAACTTGGAAATGCATAAATGAAATTTTAAAACATAGAAACTTAAAAATGCAATAATGAAATGTTAAAACATAGAAACTTAGAAATGCAATAATGAAATGATAAAACATAGAAATTTAGAAAACTTAGAAATGCGATAATGAAATGTTAAAACAAAGAAACTTAGAAAACTTAGAAATGCAATAATGAAATGTTAAAACATAGAAACTTAGAAAATTTAGAAATCAATAATGAAATGTTAAAACACAGAAACTTAGAAATGCAATATTGAAATGATAAAACATAGAAACTTAGAAATGCAATAATGAAATGATAAAACATAAAAACTTAGAAACGCAATAATGAAATATTAAAACATAGAAACTTAGAAATGCAATAATGAAATGTTAAAACATAGAAACTTAGAATGCAATAATGAAATATTAAAACATAGAAACTTATAAAACATAGAAATGCAATAATGAAATATTAAAAACATAGAAACTTAGAAATGCAATAATGAAATGATAAAATATAGAATCTTAGAAAACTTAGAAATGCAATAATGAAATTTTAAAACATAGAAACTTAGAAATGCGATAATGAAATGTTAAAACATAGAAACTTAGAAAACTTAGAAATGCAATAATGAAATGTTAAAACATAGAAACTTAGAAAACTTAGAAATGCAATAATGAAATGTTAAAACATAGAAACTTAGAAAACTTAGAAATGCAATAATGAAATGTTAAATAATGACTTTAACTTTACTGTTCTAATACAATAATAGTGTAAAAACATTTCTTAAATTCAGTTGTGTTGCTACAACAAAACATGTTATAAATAACATCTTGTGCTGTTATTTAATAAAGAAAATTTTATTTGTGAGCTACTAATTTAAATAAAACTTAGTTATTAGTCGAGTTTATTTTACTTCCATTAAATCGCGAAAAGTATTTACTTTTTCTTCGTTAAACTTACTTTTATACTAATTTAAGGTAGGAATCTTCATTTAAAAGCTTTGGATTTCTCGACTTCATTAAAGTGTTTCCTTAAGGGAGTCACTGCGCCCTATCTTCCACCACCTTAACATGTCCTTTTTTCTCAGGAACTAATAAAGGTATTTCACTTCTATTTTTTTCTTCTAAAAATATTTCCGATTCATCATTATTGAATTCACTATAACTGTCAAGGAACTGGTAAACCCAGGGGGAAGTGACAGCCTGGATCTAGATTCAGAATTTGAAGTCATGTTTATAACCCGACTACAAGCTATTATTTTGACGTGGTATTTTAGTTTCTTGAATATTTTGGTACTTCTAAACATGATACACTAAATTATACACAATTATAGCTTTGCAGACTATAAAACAATGCTAGAAACACATGTATAAACACAAACCAAAACAAAGCTAACAAAACCAACACCTGATTTAAAAAGCACTAAATGAACTATAGAAATGTGATAAGCTAACACTACAAATAGTAATAATATTACAATATACAAATTGTGTTAGATATAACAAGAGGTTTTATCGCAAGAGTACACGCCAGAGAGGCAAAGTATTTAGCTGAAAAACCAAGAACACTGTATCGTTCAAATGTAAACAAAATGGGCCTAAAATGTTTGAATGTGTAAGTGTTATATTTCACTGTAAACAGAAAAAAATTAGCTATTATAAAAGCAACAAAATAAATCGTCAAAAATAATTTTCTCTTCAATGACACCTTAAATAACTTAATTTACAAGACAATCGTGTAATGTTCTTCACTGTTTATTTTTAGAAATATAAAAACCACCTGAAAGACCTAAGGTACAAATAAAATTATGCAATAAACGTTGATCACAGAAAGTAAAAAAGTGTTTCTTTTCTTATAAGTATCATTAAAATTTCTGTCAAGGACTCAGTAATATTTTATGATAGCAAGTTTCGAGGAAATGTCTTTATTTATAATTTTGTATCATCCTTTTCCGGTTTCAGAATTGTTCTGAATTCTTTCCTTATTGAATATTTTATTGTAGATATTGCGATGACCTCATTATCTGAATTTTATTTATTACAGTATCATGCATAATTTACAATATACTTGGTTCTAAAAAAATTTTAATAAATCTACAGTGACGTTTTAAGCTCAAGAAAATTTTAACAATTAAATTTGAAGTCGATCTGAACAGAAATATGACGCTAAAGTTGGTTTAACTGATCAGTTGTTAAGAATTTTTATATATTTAGAAAATCGTTAAAAAATATTATGTTTGACGTTGAGATCTGCATAGGATTAGAATATTTCTGCGCATGCGTTATGTAGCCTAGTGATTTTCTCCCTACATCAGCTGATTTTGTCTGTAGCTTTCGTAATAAATAATTAGCAACAATAAAAATGTTAAGCGTTAACAGCTGTCTTCTTTTAAATCGTTACGAAACGCAGCTGTTTTAAGAAATAACAGGCATATTACAAAATAGTTAATTTCGTTTATTTGATTATCCTTTTAAACCTTTAACTGACGTTGCCTTGGTTATTAATATTTTTTTAATTGTTTTGTTTTATTTCAGGAAATGCTATTCCCTATTAGATTTCTACCTTTTCTTGTTTTATCTTTACCTTCTTTCATGTTACAATAATACTTGCTACAGTACAAATGCATGACTTATTCCCAAGCGTCTAGTTGCTCCTTAGCAGTTCCTAACTACTTCAATAAACCGTGAAGTCATCAGCTAACACCAGTACTTTCATATCTTCTCCCTTACCATATCATTAGAGCGTCCATAGATTAAAAAAAAATTGAATAAAATTGCACTTCTTCTTACCATTAACCATTTATTTTTACACGCATTTCTTTTAATGGACAAATTGGATTTTAATGTTCCTGATTCCAAAAACGTTTGTCCGTATCTTTGCAATGTCAGTGAGCGACTTTATTTTACTGTTCTTTCTTCGATTTGATTTTTAGTTGAGTACATTTTTCTAAAATCTTTTTAAATATTTTGACTGAATTTTTCGATCAAACATTGTACATTTAATATATTTTTAACTGCTTAATTTAGCTAAAATATTAAAATTGCGCCCCCAACTTAAGAGAAACACACTTTAGGAACAGAAAAGCAATAGTTACAATTCGTAAGTATGGATAAAGTTAGAACGGACGGCAACTAAATGCGGAGCAGAGTTGCTCTGAGCAAGACTAGCGTAGCGGAGCTGAGCAGAATGAAGTCGAATGGCAACCAGAAGCGGAGCTGTTTGTATGTTTTAAATATAAATATATATTTAGATGCCTGCTTTAAAACTAACTTCACTATTATGTTTTAAAACCGTAACCTAGGCAACGGTAACCTAGACAACGAGAAAGAATAAGTTTATAGGCGTGGTCAATGTGGTGGGGGAAGTGGAGTCAGCTTGAAAACCGAACTAGGACAGAATCAAAGCTACGCGGAGTGGAACTCCGCTCAGCTCCGTTACGCTTTCAGTGGCCGCACTTACAGTAAACACAATAGGTTCTCTCCGCTCAGCATAACTCCGCTCCGCATTTGTTTGCCGCCCGTCTTAGTGTTAATGTCTTGCTCAAATATAGTTTAACGCCTAGTTTTTTAATACACTATACAATAGTCGCTTCTCTCCATAAATTACTAATTTATAAAACTAATGTTAATGAGTAAACAATGGAGGAAGCAGCTGTCTCGCTGATGTGATAGAAGCGAATTTCCAAAAGTATTTTTTTTATTTTACCGTTTTTGAAATTCTTATTTTATCATAAATAAAATCTGCATATTTTACGATTTTAAACTTTCAAAATTACATTGAAAACACGAAAACGAACCATGACAGCCGTCAAAAAATTTCTTAATTTCAACGGATTTTGAAAATTCAAAATTATGTTTCGTGCAGTTTTTAACGCGGATTAGGACATGACATTCAGTATTTGCAAAAATACTTAAAAAGAGATTTTTGAATGCCAAAATTTGAATGGCTTACACACACACACACATACATTACTAAAGCGAGGAAGCTACTGAAGGCAAAAGGTGGAGAAGAGGTGCTAAAAAATATTGCGCCATTGTCACACTGGACGTTAAAAATGCATTCAACTCAGCGCGATGGAGTAATGTATTGCAGATCCTAAATAGTATGGGAGTTCCAGTGTATCTCCAGAAGGTGGTAGGGAGTTACTTTGAAAATAGAACTCTCATGTATGACATTGAAGAAGGAAAAAAGAGGTACAGCGTAACAGCAGGAGTACCACAAGGCTCTGTGCTTGGACCCCTCCTTTGGATCATCACGTATGATGGGGTCTTACGAGTCGGTTTACCATTAGGCGTAAAAGTCTTTGGATTCGCCTATGAACTTGCGGTCGTTATTGATGGGAAGTTTTTGGAAGAAGTTGAGGTTCGGGCCAATGAGGCAGTGAAGTCAATCCGGAGATGGTTGACATCTATGGGTCTGCAGCTCGTCTATCAGAAGACGGAGGTCGTGCTTGTGACCAACAGGAAAAAGAGGGAAACAGTAACTCTTACAGTTGGAGATTAGCAGATAAGTTCCGTCCCAGCCCTTCAATACCTTGGCGTGTGGGTTAACGCGAGACTCTACTGCAGTGAACATCTCAAAGCAGTTAGTGAAAAGGTGGCGAACGTGGCAGGAGACCTTTGCAGGCTCATGCCGAATCTGGGAGGTCCAAGACAGGCACGCTGCCGACTTCAGGCTGGGGTAGTAAGCTCGGTGTTCCTTTACGGATCGCCGATTTGGAGCCAGGCTATGACGGTTGCGAGCTATGCGCGCAAGGTTAATGCGGTGCACCGCCGTGCGTTGCTGCGTGTCGTGAGTGGTTACCGAACAGTTTCCTACGACGCTGCATGCGTAGTGGCGGGCGAACCGCCAGTGGAGCTGATGGCTGATGAAAGAGCGAGGCTGTTCTGGCGTAAGCGAAAAACTGAGCCGCGGTATAGTCATACAATGGCAATTGCAGAGGAGCGAAATCGGACCCTGGAGACATGGCAGCGACAGTGGGACGAATCAACAAATGGACGATGGACACACCAACTGATAGGTAACATCCAGGATTGGTGCAACAGGAATTATGGAGAGGTGGATTTCTATCTCACACAGATTCTCACTGGGCACGGTTACTTCCGAGCTTATTTGTTCCGTTTCGGGCTGGAAACAGACTCGGCTTGTCACCTCTGTCTTCCAGCAATGGAGGAAGATGCGGAGCATGTGTTTTTCCTGTGTCGGAGATTCGACAAAGAAAGGATGAGGCAGCAAACATATTTGCGAGGCAGTATTGCACCGGAAAGTCTGGTTGCGACTATGATGGCTTCAGAGGCCAACTGGAGGGTCATTACGGGATTCGCTGCAGTGGTCATGGAGAAGTTGAAGGCTGAGGATCGAGAAAGGAGAGCCAACGCTGTAGAAGAGTAGGCGTTCAGCCAGTTCAACTTCCCATGAAGTAATGCCTGGCGGCGGTTCCGTGGGGAGGTTTACAGAAGAGGAATGCTTTTGGTGGTTTTTTTTAGTGGGTAACAATATATCTTAACTTGAGTTTGAACTCAATTTGAGTCCCACACTCTGGGGTAGTGCGTACCCTACCCCAGGTAGTATATAAAAGATTTTTTCCACCTTTTTTGGCATTGCAAAAAAAAAACACACACATACACACAGAGTCAGGCAGGAAAGACACTCATTTCAAGGTCCCGTACCTGGGTCTTACCATGATGGCTACTCCAGTGGTTCATTTTTCCAAAAGCAATTCGTTATAATAAAAATATATAAAAACACATTTAGTGTTATCCCGAATGGACAAATTGTAATCTTTGTTCTAAACTCGGAACAAGAACTAATTACTTTCAGGTTTGAATAAACTATAGCCTACTATAGCAATGCAATTGTTAATAACAGAGTCATTGTGCTTTATTGACTTTTAAACAAAGAATGCTTTCCAACTACAATAGAGAAGTTTTTTAAAGAAAGAATTGTTTGGTTTGATTTGATTTGAAAAATAATATTACAGTTTTATTGTACATCAAGTTATGTACTTTACTTATTGTAGATAATAGAGTCCCACTGGGAAATCAATAGTTGGAACAAATCGATTCTTAATAAAAAAACAACCGCGGCAAGCATCTATCTCGGTGACTTGAAGAAATCGAGTTTCAAAACATCGATAACATAACGAAAACGAGCATTTAGGCACACAAAATCAAACTTGGCATGGACGATGATTTTCGTAATGCTTGTACGCTTAAAATGTGCTTTAAATTTGCAGCTTTTTAACTGAACAAAATAACTCTTTCATCTTAATATGATTTTAAAAAAATGATTATCGATGTAATTCGTGTTAAAATTGCATACATTACCACTTTAAATATTCAAACTTAATAAAAATTACAAAAATAGAACCAACAGAGATAGTTTTCTCATGTGTTAAGAACTTTTAATTTTTTTATTTACAATTTAACTTGAGACGTGAAATCAAATCATCAAAATATTTTATTAAAAAATTGTGTTTTAAAGTTTTTGTATTATTACCATTTTGAAACGTGTGAACGAAGTTAGGTATAAATTTGTCTAAGCTATGGAAGTCTGTTTTTGTGATACTCTACATTTTCGATTATTTAAATGTTATTTTTAGTACATTTTTCCCACTGCGAAACAGTTGCGTGCCTTTTCCTAGAAGTAGCAATGTAGCTTTTGATTGCAAACATTTAGATGGACAGTCGTGTTTAGAATAACAGCGGCAAACAAAAGCTGTGTTATTGTCGTGATGGAAGCAAAATTAAAAAAGTATTAATTTTAAATAAACAAACTGATTTTGTATTTATTCTGACATAAATATTATAAAAACTGCATTATAAATAAAGGTGTTAATTCTAATTACGATATGGAAATCATATTGTTGAAACTGAGATTAAAAAATATAATCTATAATGACCACCATTTTGAAACAGAGTAATAGTACATTGATCTATGGTCAATATTTTTTTACTATTCGTGATTCCAAAAATGTGTTTCCGTTTATCGATGCGTGACTTCGCGAAGACAGAGGGAAGCGAGTCTGTGTTTCAATTCAACTATTCGGCATTTGGCCAAACACATTGACCGATTGCTTTGAAATTTTGTTCGGAAGTATCTTGTGTAAAGCACTACGTATGTGTAATATTTTTTGCCATTCAATTCCGTTTCAAGATGGCGGCCACTCTTTACAATAAAGAGTGTAGGCAGTGTTAGCTAAAACGCCGCCGCCTCGCTCGGTGGCCTAGTTGATAGCGTACTGGGCTTTCACCCCGAGGACCCTGGTTCGAATCCCGGCGAGGGCTTGGCATTTTCATACGCTATAAATCATCCCATCGTCTGCATTAGCCCAAGTGTGCACAATAGTCGGACGTTAAAAAAAAAAAAAAAAAAACTATACGCATTGACCGACTGTTTTGAAATTTGATAGGAAGGCACCTTGTACAAAACCAAAAAGACGTATTTGCAAGACGTTTTCCAACTCACTTCCGTTTCAAGATGGCGGCCTCTGATTTACAATAAAAATTGTACACAACTTCGCTAAACGCATGGACCGACTGTTTTAAAATTTGATAGGAAGGCACCTTGTACAAAACCAAAAAGACGTATTTGCAAGACGTTTTCCAATTATCTTCCGTTTCAAGATGGCGACCTCTGATTTACAATAAAAATTGTACACAACTTCGCTAAACGCATGGACCGACTGTTTTGAAATTTGATAGGAAGGCACCTTGTACAAAACCAAAAAGACGTATTTGCAAGACGTTTTCCAATTCACTTCCGTTTCAAGATGGCGACCTGTGATTTACAACAAAAATTGTACACAGTTTTAGCTAAACGCATTGACCGACTGTTTTGAAATTTGGTAGGAAGACCTTGTACAAAACCAAAAAGACGTATTTGCAAGACGTTTTCCAATTCACTTCCGTTTCAAGATGGCGACCTCTGATTTACAATAAAAATTGTACACAACTTAGCTAAACGCATTGACCGACTGTTTTGAAATTTGATAGGAAGGTACCTTGTACAAAACAAAAATACGTATTTGCAAGACGTTTTCCAATTCACTTCCGTTTCAAGATGGCGGCCTCTGATTTACAATAAAAATTGTACACAGTTTTAGCTAAACGCATTGACCGATTGTTTTGAAATTTGGTAGGAAGTACCCTGTACAAAACCAAAAAGACGTATTTGCAAGACTTTTTCCAATTCACTTCCGTTTCAAGATGGCGACCTCTGATTTACAATAAAAATTGTACACAGTTTTAGCTAAACGCATTGACCGATTGTTTTGAAATTTGATAGGAAGGTACCTTGTACAAAACCAAAAAGACGTATTTGCAAGACGTTTTCCAATTTACTTCCGTTTCAAGATGGCGACCTCTGATTTACAATAAAAATTGTACACAACTTAGCTAAACGCATTGACCGACTGTTTTGAAATTTGATAGGAAGGTACCTTGTACAAAACCAAAAGAGGTATTTGCAAGACGTTTTCCAATTCACTTCCGTTTCAAGATGGCGGCCTCTGATTTACAATAAAAATTGTACACAACTTAGCTAAACGCATTGACCGACTGTTTTGAAATTTGATAGGAAGGCACCTTGTACAAAACCAAAAAGACATATTTGCAAGACGTTTTCCAATTCACTTCCGTTTCAAGATGGCAACCTCTGATTTACAATAAAAATTGTACACAGTTTTAGCTAAACGCATTGACCGACTGTTTTGAAATTTGATGGAAGGTACCTTGTACAAAACCAAAAGACGTATTTGTAAGATGTTTTCCAACTCACTTCCGTTTCAAGATGGCGGCCTCTGATTTACAATAAAAATTTTACACAGTCTTAGCTAAACTCATTGACAGACTGTTTTGAAATTTGATAGGAAGGCACCTTGTACAAAACCAAAAAGAGGTATTTGCAAGACGTTTTCCAATTCACTTACGTTTCAAGATGGCGACCTCTGATTTACAATAAAAATTGTACACAACTTCGCTAAACGCATGGACCGACTGTTTTAAAATTTGATAGGAAGGCACCTTGTACAAAACCAAAAAGACGTATTTGCAAGACGTTTTCCAATTCACTTTCGTTTCAAGATGGCGGCAGATGATTTACAATAAAAATTGTACAAAGTTTGAGCTAAACGCATTGACCGACTGTTTTGAAATTTGATGGAAGGTACCTTGTACAAAACCAAAAAGACATATTTGCAAGACGTTTTCCAATTCACTTCCGTTTCAAGATGGCGGCCTCTGATTTACAATAAAAATTTTACACAGTCTTAGCTAAACGCATTGATCGACTGTTTTGAAATTTGATAGGAAGGCACCTTGTACAAAACAAAAAGACGTATTTGCAAGACGTTTTCCAATTCACTTCCGTTTCAAGATGGCGATTTCTGATTTACAATAAAAATTGTACACAACTTCGCTAAACGCATTGACCGACTGTTTTGAAATTTGATAGGAAGGCACCTTGTACAAAACCAAAAAGACGTATTTGCAAGACGTTTTCCAATTCACTTCCGTTTCAAGAAGGCGGCAGATGATTTACAATAAAAATTGTACACAGTTTGAGCTAAACGCATTGACCGACTGTTTTGAAATTTAGTACGAATTTACCTTTAATAAAATCAAAGAGATGCTTATGTAAGATTTCCCCCATTCATTTTCGTTTCAAAGAGGAGGCCCTGAATTAACGACGAGTGTACGCATTGGCCAATTGTTTTGAAGGTACCTTGTATACAGCCCGAAAGACGAAAGCTTTTTTCATCTTTCACTTCCGTTTCCAGATGGCGGACTGTGATTCAACGTTGACAGTACAGTTGCAGGTTATTTCCTGTGATACTGTCTGACCGGCAATACCTACCATAATTTTGACCGATTCGTAGACAAATAACATACAATTTCTAATAAAAGTGGTTCAAAGAATGTTTCATAAATGTTACGGCTATCGGTTAAATTGACGCAGAAGTTATGAGTTTTGATGACAAACTCATAATGATAACTGAATTTTTGTTATCATCAGACTTAAGCTGATTTTGTCTGTAGCTTTCGTAATAAATAATTAGCAACAATAAAAATGTTAAGCGTTAACAGCTGTCTTCTTTTAAATCGTTACGAAACGCAGCTGTTTTAAGAAATAACAGGCATATTACAAAATAGTTAATTTCGTAATTTTGATTAACTATATATTATAATTATATTTGCTTGTTATATATAAAAAATTATATATATATTATAAGGAAATCAGTGTAAACAATTAATTGACGCAAGCCCATGAGGGAGTGCTCTGTCAATGCTAGGTTTAATGTTAGTTGAGCTTGTGGTATTTAGATTTTTTTGTGAGAATTGTATGAGCTGCATAAATGTAAATGATACGTGTGCTTTACGTCTAACATTATACTTATAACTTGACAACGTTTTCACGCTGCCACAGATACTGCACTACTGTAGAGAAATAATATTAAAGAAAACGTGTCGCGTTTGTAACATCACTTATTCAATTACTTTAATGAATTGTTTTTGTTTTTATGTATCCGTCGCCTGAGGATGGCGTCTGTAAATGGCGAGACAAGTCACAGTAATATGGCAGTTTCAGTAATTAAATTCACAGGATTGAGCAAACTGCAAGCAACATTCTTGCAGCATCATGCAAACAAATTCCAAACGTTAGTTGTAATGGCATTGTATTTTCACAATAATGCTTTCAGTTGTAGTTTTGTCTTCTTTATTTCGTAATTTTTGTTTTTCGACGAAGTAAAATTCCAGCGAACAAATTTTAAATGCAAATGATGATTATCCGAGTTTTTCAATAATTTGTAAGAAAACGTATACTTTTGAGATTCAACTTCGAAATGCGTTTTATCGTTCGACGGAATTCCACAAACGTTCATCTCATCAAAGTAATTTTCGTGCCAAATTTGAAAAATATGAAAAATAATTTTAAACAGCCGTTTAAAGTGTGCTTACATGTTGAATACCCTAATTTGTACACCTCCACACAGATTAACACCGGTTGTCCAATTTCTCGTGTAGAAATTTATTTTATGCCTTTTTATAAAAAAATTACTTGATGACTGTCTCAAATTGCAAGAAGCATATTGAAAACTATCAAACAATATTTATATAGATGTATCCTGCTCAAAACGGGTCATTCTGCTTTTATATGAAACAAAAAGATTCAGTAAATAACAATGTACACAAAATAATAATATATTGGTTTAATACAAATTCTGGATAAACGGCTATTTTTATAAAAAAAAGTCATGTCAACATTTTGGTACTTAGTTTTAAATTTACGAAAGCAACTTTTTTAAGAATTCATTTCTTAAATGAACAGAATTTTCATGCCAAAAACAAAAATCTATTGATCAATTGAAAGCTTCAGCTCAATAGGATATTATTTACATTGCGTTATTTTTAGCGTTTCAAAATGGCGTACAAAAACTCTTAAATGTCGTGATGAACATTTTCAAATTCAACATTAAAAGAACACTCAAATATCGAAAATAAAATTGCAAAACATACTCGTTTTCATTGATGTGCCACATTTATAGGAGTTTCCATGGTTTTTTTACATTCATCTAAACCTACATTCTAGAAAAAATTAAAGTTGACCAATACGAACAAGTTCCAAAATGCTGATTTTTATTTCCATATTTGAATAGTTTGGACCACTATACTCACAACGCAACACTACTCGAATACATTCATAAGAAGCTTTCATATGAACAGTAAAATCTCCCTATAGCGGCATTGCAGGGAATATTTTTGCCGCTATAAAGAGATTTCCTCTATAGCGAGAGCTCAACCAAAATATATATGAAATGTATTTATATGCTTCCCTGTAGTTGTTGTGTAGTGGTCCCCTCCGCGATGTTCTGCCGAACAAAGATTTTCGACTTGTCTTTACTCGAAATTATGGTGGGAACCATAATCTCTCTAATATTGTTAAAACTAGAGAAAGAATGAAGTTATTGTGTGCGGGATATGCAAGGTGGTGCGCCGGCAGTGATGCCCAGAAGTGTAATAATCTAGTGTATTATAGACCCGAGATACGCGACCACAGCAAACCAATCAGAAGCGAGTATTGGTTGACGGAAGTGAACTAGGTTTCGCAGGGGTAGGCTGTTTGAAAGCCGGAAATGAAGTTTAGCGATTTAGTCTGGATGTTTTACAGTACTGATAAACAGAACTAGATTATGTAACTTAGTTCCTACGTTGTTTAGCCGGTGACAAATATCTGAAATAATTGGACTATATTATTCACTTTTTTTTTAAATAAAGAAACTTTATTGTGACAATTGATGTGTTACACAGTGTATGTTCTTTAAATCTTCCTTATATATTCCGTGTTGGAAAAACGTCTTCAGACCCTTTTATTACACAAATGTAAAATAGAAAGTGTTGCAACAAGTGCCATTAATTCTGAAAAGCGGTACTTAATCTTTCCAGTACACTGAAGGCAACGACGTGTCAGTGAAGGCAAAATTACAAAAGCTTTGTGTCATTACGCCTCCTTGTACACAGTTGCGCCACCCGTATATTGTCACTGATGTCACTTGCAGTGTAGGTCAGTTACACTGGAATAGTATTTATGCCATTAGTGGTTAGCAGACACGATTGTGCATAACAGTTGTTTAACTGGTTTAACAGCAACGTAGTATGAAAACAATTAATGACGTAAAAAACAATAAACACACTTTCCGTTTGAATGCATTTTTGTAAATATGTAGTGCAACTTCTTTTCGATTTTTTCGTCATATTCTTGTCAAAACTCTTTCTTACTTTCCCAAAAGTAATAATCTGAAATATAAAAGAGCGGGCAGTAAAAGAAGTTTGAAATAAATGTGAGTCACATAACCTCAAAATCGTTCCCGCGCGAAAGTAGTTAACGTGTTTTTTAAACATGACAACGATTAATTAAAGGTAACGATCCATGAGCGAATAATAAACATAAATGAGGGCAGACAGTTTTTCAAAATCAGCCATAAAATTTAGTTTGTTTTAGTTTTATAAAAGCTCCTTGTTTCTGTATTGTGGAAACGGTTGAAGTTAGGTTAGGTTCTTAATCCTGATTTGTAATTTAGACTAATCAATTTGTGATTTTTTTACCACTGCCACCATTAACCAATGCCTCCATTTTTTTCATAGGAACGTCTTTATTATACAAACATTTTCACAATATACACTAGACAGGCTTGCCAACGTAACAACGCAATAACAACGTCCCGTTACTAGGGAGCAAATAACAAAAAAACATGTGCGTGTGTGATTAACATGCGTGTGTATACCGAACATTAAACAAATTTGAAAAAAGTGAAACTTAATTCTTTACGCGCGCACACACACACACACGCACAAAACAACTGTAGAATAATTGCGTAATATTGCGTAGATATGCACGATATGCGTGCATACCACGAGTCTCGTAAAGCAATAAAGTTAGTTAACCAGTTTTAGTGGACAAGTTTTAGTGAACCTGTTTTCGAGTTCCCACACAACTAAAATAGGCGCACGAAAAACAGTTAATAACAAAAAGTTAATCTTTTAAAAATTGTCTTGAAAATAATACAACCTCCAGATGTAAGGAAACGGTAAAAAACGAGTTTTTTAAATAAATGTAGTACAATAAATGGTTCAAATGTAAAACTCTCTTCCAAATAAAAAACAACAAGACGGACCCGCTGCTTAAGCAGAGAGAAGGATCATCAGAACGTGTCTCAACAAAAGCTATCGGAAAGACGGGACTTGGAGAATAGCCACCAATGAAACAGTATACAAATATATCGACCCAGTTCTCAGTGTAATGAAAAAACGAAGAATTTCCCACTTCTTTCACATATTAAGAATGCCGGAGGACAGAATCCTGAGACAACTGGTAATGAGAAGCATCAACAGGAAAACACAGGGAATATACATCACACAAGTCCTCAGAGACCTCAGTGAAATAGGACTGAAAATGGATGATGCAACAGACAAATGTAAAATAACACGCGTTCTTAAGACTAATAAATTTAAAATGGATAAACCGAAGAGACACAAGAAGGTTGATCACAGATGCCGTCAGGAAGCAACGATCTGATCGAATGAGGGATTATTGGAGAAAAAAATTACAGCCCAATGTTAGGAAGAACTAAAACTTAGACTACAGTGGTCCCATGAGGCCAAAAATTTAAAAAAATGGTTCAAATTCACAAATTTTCTCGTACCAAATTTCTGTCATATATTATTATTCTAAGTGCGTTT
>CM040183.1:16805184-16807684 GCA_022606455.1 Callitettix versicolor | reverse complement strand
AATGTTTTGGGTTATGTTGCTGAAAACTAACTGTTACATGGTAAAAGAGCAGTTGTTTTATATTGATTAGTAACGATCAGCTGATTTCATTGAACAGCTGATAACCTATTAAATGTTTTGGGTTATGTTGCTGAAAACTAACTGTTACATGGTAAAAGAACAGTTGTTTTATATTGATTCGTAACGATAAGCAGATTTCATTGAACAGCTGATAAGCTATTATATTTTTTGGGTTATATTGCTGAAAACTAACTGTTACATGGTAAAAGAACAGTTGTTTTATATTGATTCGTAACGATCAGCTGATTTCATTGAACAGCTGATAAGCTATTAGATGTTTTGGGTTATGTTGCTGAAATCTAACTGTTACATGGTAAAAGAGCAGTTGTTTTATATTGATTCGTAACGATCAGCTGATTTCATTGAACAGCTGATAGGCTAGAATAACTTATAGATTACGTTGTTATAACTATGTTAATTTATTGGGTTTTCGGAAAAAAATATCGTAATTAAAATAAAAAGGAAGAGAAAACATGATACATGATTTTCATTTTTGGTTCATTAACAGAAATTAGTTTCTTTACTTAAGATCGTTTTACAACAATATCATTTATTCGATTTAAAATTGACTGAATTTAAAATATGTTTACAAAATTCATTACTTCATTTTAGTTTTCTTTTTAAATCTGATTCTAACAGCGTTAAAATTTGTATTATACATGCTGATTATCATAATGAAATTTAATTTTTTAATAGAATCAAACATCAATGATTCTTTCGCCCCGACTCATTTCATGGTCCCTGTCTGGGTTAAAATTCAACGAATGTATGTTCATTAAACGTTTAAATTTAAGGAATATCTTGATCCTGTCATATGACAATGTCTTTACTGCATTAAAATTTCTGATAAATTTTGGTCAAAAATCGATAATGTATTCAATTTAAATTAATCAATATCACTCTAAAATATCAAAAAATGCATAAGCTGGAAACACCTAATACTGAAGATAAACTGTCAGATAATAGGAAAAAAATTGCAAATAAATTAAAAATTAAATATGCAACATTTATTTTAAAAAATAACCATTTTTACTCAAGTATTTTGATTTATATAATTATTAATAATAATCACTGTGTTCAGTTTAATGATCTTCCCTAGCTTCGTCAATTCTACTTTCGTTGACGTGTTTCGGAGAACCTCCATCTTCAAAAACTATATCTATACTGGTCATCAATATTATGGCCCGTCCTATTTATAATTTTCTATCTCCGCCTCTGTTGTTACATAATTAATAATATAATACATAATATAGTGTAAAACTTTTGAAATTGCAATGCCCTAAATTTGCTTTATGGTGAAAGTTGTTCGTAATGACACATTTTCAAGAAAATTATAAAAAACTGTGTTAATCTAACTTAAATAATAGGCAACGTACTGTGTGCAAGCTAAATCAGCTGATGTCCGATAATTATTGCGTTCCGATAATAGCTCTGATTAATTGCGCTTTTAATTATGTAAAAGCTAATTAGCATAAGTTAAACACTAAATTAGCGTATCAGTATGTGTAATAGCGTAAATATTAACCGATCAATTGTCTTGTTTTAAGCAAGTAAATTAATCACTGAAGTCAATAACGTAAATGTGAACATCCATTTTGTTAAATAACTATCAATGAAATAAATTAAAATAAAATTAGTACAATGTTTTACTGATTATTATTTTTTTTTGTTTTTAACGTCCGACTATTATGCACACTTGGGCTAATGCAGACGATGGGATGATTTATAGTGTATGAAAATGCCAAGCCCTGGCCGGGAATCGAATCCGGGTCCTCGGGGTGAAAGCCCAGTACGCTATCAATTAGGCCACCGAGGCGGCCTTTTTACTGATTAATGTAGAAACTTTCCACGTGAAATGAAACTTTGTTGATTTATATTTAGTTACATTTAATAAATAACTCTATATCACTTTTATGTTATTACAATTTATGTATCATAAGTATTAAAACAGTTTGAAATTTATAAACGCAGACAGAAAACATAAAATGTTCATAAACGTTTACAGAATTGTTTGTTTTTAACACTTCATACAGTTCTTCTTTTTAACAATGATATAAAATGTATAATGAGAAGCAAAGTTAAAAAACTTATATATAAAGAGTGACTTACATGAAACTTACCTTAGTTTATTTTTTATCTTATTTCAGCTTCTTAGAGCCTATATTTTTGAGCGAAACGATGTCTCTGTTTCAACTCGACCGTTCGGCATTTGTTTTGTGTGTTCGTTGCGCAGTTTTGCACAAACGTATTCACCGATTGTTTTGAAATTTCGTACGTAGGTACCTTATATAAAGCCCAAACGATCTATATGTAAAATGTTTTTCTTACTCACTTCCGTTTCAAGATGGCTACCTCTTATTTACAATAATGAGTGTACAGTTTTAATCAATCGTATCGAACGATTGTTCTGAATTTTTTTACGAAGGCACCTGTATAAAAC
>CM040183.1:16742684-16797684 GCA_022606455.1 Callitettix versicolor | reverse complement strand
GAGGTCTACTGTTCTTTGAAGTATTAGTAGGGACAAATCAGTATTTTGATAGAAATCAGTATAAAATGTAGATTATATAATTATTCTTTCGAAAACACGACATAACCTAAAACGTATATCCTATCAGCTGTTCAATGAAATCAGCTGATCGTTAAGAATTATTATAAAACAATATAACATGAAATATAATTAACTAAGAATATACCGCGAGGTCTACTGTTCTTTGAAGTATTAGTAGGGACAAATCAGTATTTTGACAGAAATCAGTATAAAATGTAGATTATATAATTATTTTTTCGAAAACACGACATAACCTAAAACGTATATCCTATCAGCTGTTCAATGAAATCAGCTGATCGTTAAGAATTATTATAAAACAATATAACATGAAATATAATTAACTAAGAATATACCGCGAGGTCTACTGTTCTTTGAAGTATTAGTAGGGACAAATCAGTATTTTGACAGAAATCAGTATAAAATGTAGATTATATAATTATTCTTTCGAAAACACGACATAACCTAAAACGTATATCCTATCAGCTGTTCAATGAAATCAGCTGATCGTTAAGAATTATTATAAAACAATATAACATGAAATATAATTAACTAAGAATATACCGCGAGGTCTACTGTTCTTTGAAGTATTAGTAGGGACAAATCAGTATTTTGACAGAAATCAGTATAAAATGTAGATTATATAATTATTTTTCGAAAACACGACATAACCTAAAACGTATATCCTATCAGCTGTTCAATGAAATCAGCTGATCGTTAAGAATTATTATAAAACAATATAACATGAAATATAATTAACTAAGAATATACCGCGAGGTCTACTGTTCTTTGAAGTATTAGTAGGGACAAATTAGTATTTTGATAGAAATCAGTATAAAATGTAGATTATATAATTATTTTTTTCGAAAACACGACATAACCTAAAACGTATATCCTATCAGCTGTTCAATGAAATCAGCTGATCGTTAGGAATTATTATAAAACAATATAACATGAAATATAATTAACTAAGAATATACCGCGAGGTCTACTGTTCTTTGAAGTATTAGTAGGGACAAATTAGTATTTTGATAGAAATCAGTATAAAATGTAGATTATATAATTATTTTTTTCGAAAACACGACATAACCTAAAACGTATATCCTATCAGCTGTTCAATGAAATCAGCTGATCGTTAAGAATTATTATAAAACAATATAACATGAAATATAATTAACTAAGAATATACCGCGAGGTCTACTGTTCTTTGAAGTATTAGTAGGGACAAATTAGTATTTTGATAGAAATCAGTATAAAAGGTAGATTATATAATTATTCTTTCGAAAACACGACATAACCTAAAACGTATATCCTATCAGCTGTTCAATGAAATCAGCTGATCGTTACGAATTATTATAAAACAATATAACATGAAATATAATTAACTAAGAATATACCGCGAGGTCTACTGTTCTTTGAAGTATTAGTAGGGACAAATTAGTATTTTGATAGAAATCAGTATAAAATGTAGATTATATAATTATTTTTTTCGAAAACACGACATAACCTAAAACGTATATCCTATCAGCTGTTCAATGAAATCAGCTGATCGTTAAGAATTATTATAAAACAATATAACATGAAATAAAATTAACTAAGAATATACAGCGAGGTCTGCTGTTCTTTGAAGTATTAGTAGGGACAAATCAGTATTTTGATAGAAATCAGTATAAAAGGTAGATTATATAATTATTTTTTTCGAAAACACGACATAACCTAAAACGTATATCCTATCAGCTGTTCAATGAAATCAGCTGATCGTTAAGAATTATTATAAAACAATATAACATGAAATATAATTAACTAAGAATATACCGCGAGGTCTACTGTTCTTTGAAGTATTAGTAGGGACAAATCAGTATTTTGACAGAAATCAGTATAAAATGTAGATTATATAATTATTCTTTCGAAAACACGACATAACCTAAAACGTATATCCTATCAGCTGTTCAATGAAATCAGCTGATCGTTAAGAATTATTATAAAACAATATAACATGAAATATAATTAACTAAGAATATACCATGAGGTCTACTGTTCTTTGAACTATTAGTAGGGACAAATTAGTATTTTGATAGAAATCAGTATAAAATGTAGATTATATAATTATTCTTTCGAAAACACGACATAACCTAAAACGTATATCCTATCAGCTGTTCAATGAAATCAGCTGATCGTTAAGAATTATTATAAAACAATATAACATGAAATATAATTAACTAAGAATATACCGCGAGGTCTACTGTTCTTTGAAGTATTAGTAGGGACAAATCAGTATTTTGATAGAAATCAGTATAAAATGT
Organism: Callitettix versicolor; assembly: GCA_022606455.1. Lineage (NCBI taxonomy): Eukaryota > Metazoa > Arthropoda > Insecta > Hemiptera > Cercopidae > Callitettix > Callitettix versicolor. Next base: position 16,795,324 of record CM040183.1, on the reverse strand, counting down.
AGATTATATAATTATTCTTTCGAAAACACGACATAACCTAAAACGTATATCCTATCAGCTGTTCAATGAAATCAGCTGATCGTTAAGAATTATTATAAAACAATATAACATGAAATATAATTAACTAAGAATATACCGCGAGGTCTACTGTTCTTTGAAGTATTAGTAGGGACAAATTAGTATTTTGATAGAAATCAGTATAAAATGTAGATTATATAATTATTTTTTCGAAAACACGACATAACCTAAAACGTATATCCTATCAGCTGTTCAATGAAATCAGCTGATCGTTAAGAATTATTATAAAACAATATAACATGAAATATAATTAACTAAGAATATACCGCGAGGTCTACTGTTCTTTGAAGTATTAGTAGGGACAAATCAGTATTTTGATAGAAATCAGTATAAAATGTAGATTATATAATTATTCTTTCGAAAACACGACATAACCTAAAACGTATATCCTATCAGCTGTTCAATGAAATCAGCTGATCGTTAAGAATTATTATAAAACAATATAACATGAAATATAATTAACTAAGAATATACCGCGAGGTCTACTGTTCTTTGAAGTATTAGTAGGGACAAATCAGTATTTTGACAGAAATCAGTATAAAATGTAGATTATATAATTATTTTTTTCGAAAACACGACATAACCTAAAACGTATATCCTATCAGCTGTTCAATGAAATCAGCTGATCGTTAAGAATTATTATAAAACAATATAACATGAAATATAATTAACTAAGAATATACCGCGAGGTCTACTGTTCTTTGAAGTATTAGTAGGGACAAATCAGTATTTTGATAGAAATCAGTATAAAATGTAGATTATATAATTATTCTTTCGAAAACACGACATAACCTAAAACGTATATCCTATCAGCTGTTCAATGAAATCAGCTGATCGTTACTAATTAATATAAAACAATATAATATGAAATATGCGATGATGTATAATAATTTAAATTATGAGTAAATCAATTTTATGAACTAAACCGACTGTATGTACGTATATTTTAATTGAGATATTATAAACCGCTTCAAAATATACGAGACCGGTTAACTGCCGGTAACGTCAATAGAAAAAAACGGCTGTCGGTAATTATTTATCCAAGATACATTGTATACATTTAGAACACGTAATGTTCTACGAAAACTTTGTATTTTTTTTGTAAGTTTCCAGGAGGCCTAATTACGATTGTATTTGTCAGTTTACCTTACATTGCTCGCTTAGGAAGAATTTTTTTCTATTTTATTTTTTTTTATGTTTAACGTCCGACTATTGTGCAAACTTGGGCTAATGCAGACGACGGGATGATTTATAGCTTATGAAAATGCCAAGCCCTGGCCGGGAATCGAACCCGGGTCCTCGGGGTGAAAGCCTAGTACGCTATCAACTAGACCACCGAGGCGGCTTTTTTCTGTTTTACTCAAAGCACTAGCATTAGTGTAGATATTTAAAATTCGTCGCCATTTGCATATAATACTTCTAAGTTGTGTTTATTGAAAAAATAAGTTATTTTTGGCGTTTGTTGAAGGAGACTAATATACTAAAATAAGTAAAATTCATTTTTTTAATCTTTGACTGGATGTTTGAGTCGACAGTTTTACAAATGTTCGTTTTCGAAAAAAAAATTATTATATTGTACTTAGAATAATTAAATACGTTTTTAACATTTAATTTTGTATTTAAATGTATTTAATGTATTTTGTAACAATTAAATACCCGTAATTTTGACAGACGATACTTGGGTACAATCTACATTTTTGGTGGCGCCGCCTAGGTGGCCTAGTTGATAGCGTACTGGGCTTTCACCACGAGGACCCGGGTTCGATTCCCGGTCAGGGCTTGGCATTTTTATACGCTATAAATCATCCCATCGTCTGCATTAGCCTAAGCGTGCACAATAGTCGGACGTTACACAAACAAAAAAAAAAAAGTTTTTAACATGTCTTATTGTAAATAAGTCCAAACATCGAAATTAAAAACGATCAGATTCAACATTATTAGTTTATAATTTTTCTACATTAGTAAATTTTGTTTACGTAAAGCTATGATTCAAAATATATTTAGTATATATATTTAAGGAAACGTTGACAATCACGAGTGTTTATTCACCTGAATACAGTAATCCTCGAGTCACCCACCTGGTATGTTCAACACTCGCACTACCGCAGACAGAACAGTACTGAAGTACTACCTCTAGGACGTGTTCCCTCTCTCTCACTCAGGAGGATTAATTCATTAACCTAGCCCCGTGTGTGTTTGACATGCAGCAGGTGCTAAGGAAAGTGATCGACACAAAGCACAATCGAATTTGTAACTTTTTGATGTCGAAATAAAAAGAAATCGATTGTCGACACGCGATCTGTATCTGCGGCTCTAGCACTTACCGGTTCGTGAAAGCGAGACTGGTTTTGGTTTTTGTTTGATTTACATATGGGAAATGTAGGTGGTGAAGTTGGTTTCTGAGTTAATGAGGTTATGAGAGTCTCTGTTTTGAATTGTGATGTTCTCTTAGGTTTTACTAAAAGAAAACAAGTGCGCACGTTTTTATAAATCTAAAACTATTTCTATTTCATTATTGCAACATAGCCACGGGACCATATATTTAAATAATTAGGATTACGACCTATTTTTCCGTCTAGTGGTCTGTTTACTCGTCTCGTATGTCAAACATCTTCAGGCCGTCAAACAAAATGTCAAAACCTTCTGTCGAGGTCGTCACAAAACATTGAAAACACACAGTACAAACACTAAACACAATTATGATACATGAACTCGTATGTCGTTACATTCCGGACTGCTTTGTGTTTAGTGTTTGTGACGTGTGTTATCAATGTTTTGTTTTTTAACTTCGTAACGACCTCGACAGAGGGATTTGACATTTTGTATTAAGGCCTGAAGATGAAACAGTAAGGTTTCGAAACCGCGGTAGTCTTTACAATCTGAGTAAATAGACCACTACATGGTAAAATAGGTTATAATTCTAATTATTTGTATTTTTCAACAGTTATTTCTGTTATTGTTATTATTAATAACTATTTATTATTATTATTTATTTATTTATTTTTATTATTATTATTATTAATTAATTAAGTTTAATTTTGAAAAAATATAATCTGAAGCTCAAAACAAGTCCGTTATGAAAATCCGTTCTACTGTATTAAAAAGTTCATGCAAAAATGTTTTATCATCAAACTTGGCGTTAAAATATCAATTACGCTCATTACATTACCTCATTAAATCTTTGAATTTCGTAAAAAATCTAAATACTAATTTATACTGTTTTTAACACTAATGATCAAAGTGATGTCAGAATTATGAGTAATGAAATTTATTTTTCGTATTTTCCTTATAAAATTCAAAATTACATGCCGAATATAAATGTTTGTGTGATGTTACTTTTGAAAATATGCTTCTAACACCCCAGAGAAACGATATCAATATCAATGATCTGTTTTAAGTTACCAAACATATGTTTTATCTTTTTCAATTTTAAAAATAAAATATTCTAATAGTTATCTAAACTCTGACGTAAATTAAACATTTTTTAAGGACGTTTGAATTACCAGTGTTTTACAAATATTTGTTTTTGCAAAAAATTATATTGTACACAGAATAATTAAATACGTTTTTAACGTGTTTAATTATAGATAAGTCCAAACATCGAAATTAAAAGCGATCAACTCAACATTATTAATTTATGATTTTTCTGCCAGTAAATTTTATTTGCGTAACACTATGGTTCAAATGATTTTGATTAAACACAACCAATTTTTGTAAATTTAATTTTCAAACAAGAAATGTGAAGAAGTAGCAAGAAGCTGGAAAATGTTCGCATTAGCTGTCATATTTAATTAATTAACTTTCTGTATAATTATCTTGTTTTACGATAATTGAAATTAAATACAAAAACCTAACCTAACATTTAGAATATTATCGAACTAAACAGAGTGAAAATATTGTTTTAAAGTTTAATAACAAACAGTATTTTGCCTGTATCTCAACAAAACTCACGTGCTTATCACAAACATTTCTGCAATACTGTTCAATGTGAAAATATGCAGTTTACAATAAAAAACACCAATGGCGAGACAGTATTCGCACAGCTGTTATTTAGTCTATAATTACGACTACTTGATATGTGGTTTTAATAAAATCGTGACAGATTTAATTCACTAATAATATAAATGTTATGGCTTAGCGTATTACTTTCAAACTGTTTTCATTTTTATTGCTGTTGTTGGAATAAGACATTTACGTTATACATTTTATGACAATACCAAAATAGTTCTTGTCTAGACGATAAGTCTGCTCTCTCCACCGGCCATCTCTGCTCACAGCTGCAATGTTTTACCAATGTCCAACTGTAGCAATTAATTCAAAGATTACATTACGAGAAAACAGATTTCTACCAAAATCAGCTGATTGGTGAAAGTGATTTACTAACACTAATCAGCTGTTTTGTTAATATGAGATACGAGTCCCAATCGCACAAATTCTACAAGTTCCACGATTTCCTTACGCAACTTGTACGAGCAAGTTGTATATACTTTGTATGAGTTTATTTTGATGTTCTTATTACACAATTTTACGTATTTTTAGGTTATGGCAGTTTTTAATTGTTAGATTTAGTCAGCGGTGTTAGTCAGATGACAGGTTTTGATTTGTTGGTAAATTCAGATTTATTGTTGGTATTCAATAGGTTAGTTTATATTGAAATATTGTTTTGCATAGTTTGATTTACTATTTTGTACACAAAATGTCAAACTGGACCAAACACAAAACTTTAAAAACTTATCGAATAAATAAGATCAACTAAGATTTAGGATAAGAAATCACAGGATTACAAAGAACGCAAAAGGAAGAAAACAAAGTCAGAATAGTAGAGAATTTTCTAGTAATAACAAGGATAAGGATTGCAGGCCTTCTTAATTTTATATTTCCTAAAGGATGCACAAACCACATATAAAAGAGATATTGATGAAAAAACCAACAATGATTTGTATTTACATAGCCTAATGCGGTTTTAATAAAATTTAAAGTGGGAAAATTGAAAATTAACACATATTTTTTTAATAATAAAAATTTTTAACAGTATATAAAGTTGTATGCCAGAGTACAGAATGACAATAAGTTCATAAGCATACAATTGTACGACTTATATTTTTTTGATTTTATTTACATCAGTGCACATGTTAATAAATATAAGAACTTAGCCACATTATTAGACACAGTTTTATTGTATAAATTTAGAATATTTGCTCTTATATTTATTTCCACGGACCAACATAATAAATTACCATTTGTTAAATGGAATGATTTGTGTAATTGTAAATACAGGGTGTATTTTTACTAACTATTTAAGATGTGTATTCTGTATGATCATACATGTATCTTATAAAGTCCCCATACTTTAGTGTCCCAATGCAAACACGCAAAACGTGTTCCAAGTTTTAATGACCTGATCAAGCGGATGACTTCAACTTTTTCTAAGAGTTTGTAGCTTTACTTGCGAAATACACGGTAAAAAATTACAGAGAGAGAGAGAGAGAGAGAGAGAGAGCTTTCTAAAATTGTGCGCCGGTTTTTCTAAGTAATTCCAAGTAACTTTGTTTCGCTCAGATTAACGGACTGGTTTTTGAAAAAATTTACGGACAATTCAAAACAGAAATGCAAATAACGGGCACTCTGATGAAACCGTTTTTATTGAACATTACGTCTTTCGTTTTATATGAAAGTAGTTTTTTTTAACGCACTGTTATTCAATTTTATGGTTTTACTTGAAATGTTTATTTCGATTTTGGGAAGTCACACAATTGAGTTTAAGACTTGCAAGAGGCATCTTTATTTACTTAAGTGTTTGTTGAACAAAGTACTTTTTGTTAAAAAAGGACCAATTTTTAAAGAAATGGTCAAAAATTAAATACCTATAAATTTTGTGAATATATAGTTCAAATAATTTACGTGCTTGATCAGCAGATGGCATTGCATGCAACTTTTTTTATTTACTGTCATAATCTAAAAGGGCTGTGTAAACACACACACACACACACACACACACACACACACACACACACACACACACACACACACACACACACACACACACACACACACACACACACACACACACACACACACACACACACACACACACACACACACACACACACACACACACACACACACACACACACACACACACACACACACACACACACACACACACACACACACACACACACACACACACACACACACACACACACACACACACACACATACACATACACTAGAGATGGGTAAGAAAACTCCAAACTGTTAAAACTAACTGTTATTCTATTTACGAAAAACAAACTGCTTTGCCAAACGGAAACTAACAGTTTGAATTGAACTGGATCGTTATTTGTTAAACAACAACAGTTTGGACTTCCCCAACACCTACGTTATATTCGAACGTTGCCGCAAGCGCTAAAACATTTTTCTCGCTATTTTCCTGTTAAACTGTTGACAACAGTACAAACACCTTTTCTTTAACTTGCTATACTTTTTCCCTCTATTTCTTGTTGGAACGTAGTGAAGTAAGAACTGTTTGGGCGTTGTCAAAGTTTATCTCTATTTTTCAAATGAGTTGTTTGAAAGTTTTAAATGTAAAATTTGTTGTTCAAACATTTTTTAAACTGTAAAAACAGCCATAAATGTGTTATATATTAGTTTTTCTCCGTAGTGTACTTTGTGTTTAGAAATTCAAAAATATTTAGTGAACAATTTTGAAAGTTTTCCTTTACTTTTTTTATGTTTTTAGAATTAAGTGCATAGTTTTTAATTATTTATTGGATGTGTGGACTTTTTAAAATTCACAATATCTATTCTTGTATATATCTTGATTAATTTTAGGTTATTTTAGGTTAATAACCTATCATTAACCTGTAATAACCTAATGTTAATAACCTATAATTTTGTAACTATATAGAGCCAATTTTATTTAAACATATTTGGCCTATGTTCTTATTACTATATTTTACTTATTAACGTTACTTTTTTCAGTGTTGAAAAATGAAAAACTACTTTCTTCCAAATAAAAATATGACAGTAACATCTCACATAACCTAATTTTAATACATAACCTAATTTTATTTAAACGTATTTTTTATATTCATTATCAATCATCAATATTTTTTAATCAACTAAATATATTCTAAATTGTTTGCAATTCAGTAAATATGCAAAGGCTATTTAATTTTTAAGTAAAAAAAATGATGCTTCTATTAGAAATTCATTGCATTTTGTAAATATAAAATGGCATACATATATATTACGTTTTGAGAATGTAATTTAATTATTACTACATTCAATTATTTTTTTCTAAATGTTTTACACCCAAAAACAGTTAAGGACATGGTGGTAATGGGAATGAAAAAGTAGTCTTAGAAAACTGATCATTTGTGCTTATGTTTTAGCTGCTAATACAACTTCGAGTTTCATTTTTCTAAACCTGTTTTTCCAAACAGTTATTTTTTCCAACAAACAGTTCGTCGATATTTTTTAAAAATAGCAGAAGTTCCCATCCCTAACATACACACACACACACACACACACACACACACACACACACACACACACACACACACACACACACACACACACACACACACACACACACACACACACACACACACACACACACACACACACACACACACACACACACACACACACACACACACACACACACACACACACACACACACACACACACACACACACACACACACACACACACACACACACACATGCATGCATGCATACACACACACACGCGCGCATATATATATATACGTAATGACTTTATAGAAACAAATGACTTTGCACAAAAATTGATTTTGATAATGACTTACTCGACAAAATAGGCTAATACATATAGAAACGACAGCAATTAATACCTTTAAAACTACATAAATTTGTTATTGGGCATTTTTTATTATGATTTCTTTATCGTGATCGAGTTCAAATCAGCAAAAAATTACAATTTTAAATTTACCAATTTTTCAGAAATAACAGAACCATGACAGCCGGTTGGTTAATTTTAAATCAAATTTAATACGTAAAACTATGCTGATTGTGACCGTAAAATCATAGTGTCAGTAAAGTGGCGATTAAACGAGGCGTTCCCGGGTTCGGATATAACCACGCTAGACACTAAATAGCTCATTGAAACACAATTTCATTTAAACTTTATAACCTTCAGTAATCTCTAAACACTATGTTCTGACGTGAACATAAACCATTAACAGTTAAAAAGTTGTATGCTTGTACAACGCACAGTGTCTTGTTATTTATTGCCAGATGATAATAAAATACCGTAAATACTTAAACAAAACGTGTTACATGATGTGCACAGACTCTTATGTAACGAGCGGTCAAACTGGACTCGTTTTGGGTGAACTCGTGTGTTGACATACTTTTTTTGATATTTAAGAACAGACACATTTTTGTGAAACTTTCCACAGTCTGTTGAGTGGTGGTGAATGTTTGAAATTATTTAAAAATAAATTAACCGTGTGATTATGTCACTGCTAGCAAGACTTCAAAGTTTCCTAGTGATAGAGTCAAGTACCACGGACTATCGGAATACCTTAGTACAGGATGGTATTGTCTGAAACGTTTTGCACATTCGTCATCCAGTGCGAACGTGGGATGATTGATTATTGATTGTTTAATTAACAAATTTGCCAATTAACAAGTAGATATAGCAAAGTAAATACCTCGGAAAATAATTGCTGTTTTATTGTGAAAATATTACGCAAATGGTTTTCAAGGTCGCTGATTACGAATCAGAGGTTGAAAAAAGAAAAATTCAATATGGCGACTCGAAAATATAAAAATTTACACCAAATAAAAATGAGAAAAAAATAAATAGTTTAAGGGTTTTATAGACGTCAAATTTTAAAAATAAAAATTACTAAATTTTTCCAAAATACAGTAGTGATTTTGATGAAATTTAACTCGTATACAAATATTGTCCTAAATTAACTGAATAGAATGGATAGTCGATATTACTTGCAACTCCCCCTACCAAATGCGGTTTGGGAGTTATTGACAAAAAGCTATGAAAAACGTATTTTCTACAATTTAATTTACAAAATTTCAACATGGAAATTTAAAATCGATAAGCTTTGTCAAATTTTAAACTTTAAAAATCACGGTTTTAAACAAAAAGGAATCATTGACCTTAATGAGGTTTGATTTGGGTTTTTTATCAACATCCCTCTCACTGGAATTTCTGAAATTGTAGCACTTTTAAGTACAATTACACGTGACCTTCAACCAACATGGCGGTATCGACGCGAAGAGAAGGTCCCGAGGTACCGAAGTAGTTGTTTAAACAGGACTTAGATAAGTCGTGACACGCTTGAAGCTTTGGCCGAGGACTTCCTCTTGCCTTAAGTTACTTTCTCACACACACTTAGCTTGGAGAAAGTTTTGTGATAGGTTAAAAGAATCGATGTTGGCTTTATCTAGGAAACATCGGCTTCGCCTTTCTTCAATTCATCAAGCATTGTGTTTTGTCATGTCGTATTCCACGGAAACTGTATAAGTTGTGATAAAACATTATACAGCACTAACTTTCTCATAAGTACTTATTTTGCGAAAAACAAATAGTTTGAACACTATCGACAAGACAGACTGGAAAACAGCCCGAATTCTCGAAATCGGTTGATCAGATTTCAATGTAATATTTGAGTCGTACTAAAATTTGAATTTAAACCAGTATTTTCTTAATTGTTTGGTCATCGCTTCACGACAACGCTCTGACGCGCTTGTAACATTTTCCCCAAATTTAACCGGTAACCGTAATATTTACGGAAAATATTACTGGACCAACTTTAATGGAAATTTTATGTTCTTTCTCCATGAAGCGGTCAAATTGTGATAGGTGTTGCCGTTCAGCCAGTATTACAGGAAACAGCCAGCAACTGCACTCATTATCGTTAAATTAGAGGGATCTTGAAACGGAAATTAATGGAAAAACAACATACACATAAGTCTTTGGGATAGTATATTATGTAATTTCGTACTAAATTTCAATAAAATCGTCAATGCGTTTTAGCTAAAACTACGTAACAAATAAACACACAAACCAAATGTTGAACGGTCGAGTTAAAACAGAGATCTCGCTTCGCTCGCCCGGTTATCACGATTCGATTATAAATCTGGAAAATCTAACCTGATGGCGATTATGGTTAAATTCCGGGGTTCTCTTTTCTTCATACAAGCTGTTTAGATTGATATAGATTTTTACACACACACACACACACACACACACACACACACATATATATATTATATATATATATATCATATATTATATATATATATATATATATATATATATATATATATATATATATATATATATATATATATATATAGAGAGAGAGAGAGAGAGAGAGAGAGAGAGAGAGAGTTTAAAATATTTGCAAACAAAACTCGGGCTATGATTATACTTTCAAAATTAAAAACTTACTTTTGTAGGTATGTCCTAAAACACTTAGTTTTCCGACTGTGTGTCATTACGTTTTTTTTATTACTTAATTATTATACTAATCAAATGAAATTTCATATATATATATATATATATATATATATATATATATATATATATTAGTATTGATTCACCACTAAACAGCACTGATCAGTGAGCAGTTATTACACTGCAGCACGCAGTCTTATTAGCAAACTGTTCTCTAAACTGTTATTAAATCACTTCTACTGTTCACTGCTCATTTACATAACTACTTAGCGTATTCACTGCTAACAGGAAAACGCTCAAGCCCACTACTAGACAGCACTGAGCAGTGAGCAGTTAGTATACGGCAGCACGAAGTCTTATTAGTAAACGGTTCTCTAAACTGTGATTAAATCACTGCTACTGTTCACTGCTCATTTACTTAACTACTTAGCGTATTCACTGCTAACAGGAAAACGCTCAAGCCCACCACTAGACAGCACTGAGCAGTGAGCAGTTAGCACACGGCAGCACGCAGTCTTATTAGTAAACTGTTCTTTAAACTGTGATTAAATCACTGCTACTGTTCACTGCTCATTTACTTAACTGCTTAGAGCATTCACTGCTAACAGGAAAACGCTCTCCCATTAATCACCACAGTTATGAAAACATATACATGGACAGCACTGAGTTCAGTGACTGTTCAGTTAGCACACGGCAGCACACTGCAGTCTTATTAATCCCACTGTTGACCAGTGAGCAGTTAAACTGCAGATTAAATCATTAGTAAACGGCTACTGTGATTAAATCACTGCTCATTTACTGCTCAACTACTTAACTGCTTAGATCATTCACTGGTAACAAGAAAACGCTCTTAATCCCACCACTGGACAACACTGAGCAGTGAGCAGTTAGCAGTTAGTATACGGCAGCACTCAGTCTTATTAGTAAACTGTTCTCTAAACTGTGATTAAATCACTGCTACTGTTCACTGCTCATTTACTTAACTGCTTAGATCATTCACTGGTAACAAGGAAACGCTCTTAATCCCACCAGTAGATAGCAGTGACTAGTGAGCAGTTAGTATACGGCAGTACGCAGTCTTATTAGTAAACGGGTGATTAAATCACTGCTACTATTCACTGCTCATTTACTTAACTGCTTAGATCATTCACTGGTAACAAGAAAACGCTCTTAATCCCACCAGTAGATAGCATTGACTAGTGAGCAGTTAGTATACGGCAGCCCGCAGTCTTATTAGTAAACGGTTTTCTAAACTGTGATTAAATCACTGCTACTAATCATTGCTCATTTACTTAACTGCTTAGATCATTCACTGGTAACAAGGAAACGCTCTTAATCCCACCAGTAGATAGCATTGACTAGTGAGCAGTTAGTATACGGCAGCCCGCAGTCTTATTAGTAAACGGTTTTCTAAACTGTGATTAAATCACTGCTACTATTCACTGCTCATTTACTTAACTGCTTAGATCATTCACTGGTAACAAGAAAACGCTCTTAATCCCACCAGTAGATAGCAGTGACTAGTGAGCAGTTAGTATACGGCAGCCCGCAGTCTTATTAGTAAACGGTTCTCTAAACTGTGATTAAATCACTGCTACTATTCACTGCTCATTTACTTAACTGCTTAGATCATTCACTGGTAACAGAAAACGCTCTTAATCCCACCAGTAGACATACTGAGCAGTGAGCAGTTAGTATACGGCAGTCAGCAGTCTTATTAGTAAACGGTTCTCTAAACTGTGATTAAATCACTGCTACTGTTCACTGCTCATTTACTTAACTGCTTAGATCATTCACTGGTAACAAGAAAACGCTCTTAATCTCACCAGTAGATGAACAGTTAGCACATGGCAGCACGCAGTCACACTGTTCCATAAACTGTGAATAAATCACTGCTACTGTTCACTGCTCATTTACTTAACTGTTTATATCATTCACTGCTAACAGGAAAACCTCTTAAGCCCACCACAAGACAGCACTCAGTTAGCACACGGCAACACGCAGTCTTATTAGTAAACTGTTCTCTAAACTGTGATTAAATGACTGCTACTATTCACTGCTCAGAGCATTCACTGCTGACAGGAAAATGATCTTAAGCCCATCACTAGACAGCACTGAGCAGTGAGCAGTTAGTACACTGCAGCACGCAGTCTTTTTAGCAAACTGTTCTTTAAACTGTTATTAAATCACTTCTACTGTTCACTGGTCATTTATATAACTGCTTAGCGCATTCACTGCTAACAGGAAAACGATCTTAAACCCACCACTAGACAGCACTGAGCAGTGAGCAGTTAGCCCACGGCAACACACAGTCTTATTAGTAAACTGTGATTAAATCACAGCTACTATTCACAGTTCATTTATTTAACTGCTTAGATCATTCACTGGAACAAGAAAACGCTCTTAATCCCACCAGTAGATAGCACTGACTAATGAGCAGTTAGTATACGGCAGCACGCAGTCTTATTAGTAAACGGTTCTTTAAACTGTGATTAAATCACTGCTACTATTCACTGCTCATTTACTTAACTGCTTAGATCATTCACTAGTAATAAGAAAACGCTCTTAATCCCATCACTAGACATCACTGAGCAGTGAGCAGTTAGCACATGACAGCACGCAGTCACACTGTTCCATAGACTGTGAATAAATCACTGCTACTGTTCACTGCTCATTTACTTAACTGTTCAGAGTCTTCATTGCTAACAGGAAAACGCTCTTAAGCCCACCACTATTTGACCCACTCTCAGAACCATCGAGTACTAGAGCGACTCCCAGCAGCTCCTGATGACATTACTTGTGCAGCAGTACTGGAATACTTAATGATGTTTGATGTACGACTGTTTACTCTACCTCCAACAATGACATCAAACAAAGGCGGACAACACGCGGAAGGATAATTACTTTCAGTAAAACAGGCGCAGAAAATAAATATTGTTTTAACGCGCCGATATTCGAAACGTACCATGCTATGCATTTCGCTTCCTAAAGCCACTTTCACCTTCAAATATTTGAGCAACGCAATGAATAATGCATAACGCGCAACCCAGACTTATTTGGAACGTTTCCAAACGCAGTTGTTGGGTCATCCGCGGGCCGTATTATATAACAAGAGCAAGAAACTGACTCCGGTTTGAATGGGTATTACCGGTTTAACTTAAATATATCCTCCAAGGTCACTAGGACTGTGTTTTGCCAGATAGGTCAATATGGTTACCACCGTTTTAGGTACGTACATTTCGATTTGTCGGGCAGCAGGAGTTCGGTTAAAGGAAGAAAAACTCTGAACACTTATTGATGGTGATGTCCTCTGAATCCAGAATGTATTTAAATGATTTCTGTATAAAGCAAAGTCGAAGTATTTTGTTAAATTTTTTGTACGATGAATAATTACAATCTTGATTTAATTATTTTTCGATTAAATGTGATTAATTTCATGAAATTAAATAATATATTTATTTTCAATTTAATTTATTATCGATACATTTCTACAGCTACCAGCAAGAAAGCAATAAAATGCCCAATGAGAAAAATTTTAAAAGAGTAATTCTTTTCTAAATTAATTTTTCATTTTTGAATGGAAGCTTTTAATATGTTAATGCATTCGAAATGGTTCATCCATACTTCGAATTCCATCATACATAATTTCATCTCTTCCCTTCACAAATAAAACATTTAAGGGTAGCATAATTAAAAAAATTTTTCCTGACGACATTGTAACTTCAGTTAAATGTAGTATATATATATATATATATATATATATATATATATATATATATATATATATATATATTTGGTGATTAACGTCCGACTATTGTGCACACTTGAGCTAATGCAGACGATGGGATGATTTATAGCGTATGAAAATGCCAAGCCCTGGCCGGAAATCGAACCCGGGTCCTCGGGGTGAAATCCCAGTACGCTATCAACTAGGCCACCGAGGCGGCTATATGTATATATTTATATAGATTTTAAAGTAATTTTTTAAAATTGTCAGTTGTAACCGATAATTTCAATTCTACAGTTACTAGGAAGAAAGCAATAAAATGTCCAATGAGAAAAATTTTAAAAGATTAATTCTTATCTAAATTAATTTTTCATTTTTGAATAGAAGCTTTTAATATTTTAATATTAGCTTTTGGCGAGAGGAATGAATAGAAAAAGTCTGCCGAACGGAACAATATACATGATATAAGGAATGAGCAAAATAATTTAATTTCTCCATTTCTGTCTCTTTCTTTTTCTTCCTCCTTTTCCATAACGGTACACGCGTATTATATGAAAACGTTGTGTTGCTTTGGTTTCGGTATTTTTTCTTAGTTGAAGAACGTTGTAACCGTATATAACACTTTCGAAATTAATATAAACGTTTATAATAATTGTTGTTAATATTGCTAGTTTTTAACAACAACCTGAAACACTTATTGTAGCCTATCAGCTGTTCAATGAAATCAGCTGATCGTTACCAATTAATATAAAACAACTGATCTTTTACTACAACTGCAGTAAATAATAACTAAGCTAGGTTCACGTATTTATTTATTTAAACAAGACAAGATACTTGTAGACTTATCTTTAAACTAATTATACATTCAGCAAAGATATCGTTAACAAAAGTAGCGCTTCTCTTGATAATTCCCCGAGTTCCACGTGTTTACTTTTTTAATTATCTCTGTTTTATGACAGGTAGATAATAAATGCATAATTTACTAAAAGTCTTAACTTAAATGAAGATTCATGTTTACATCCGTAAGTCAATTTTAAAGTTAGAAATTCTGGAAAGAATTGTTTCAATGTTTTTTTTAAGAAGTTATACGAACGATTTTTAAAATATTTCCTAAATTGGTGTTAATTTTAAATGTTTAATTAGTAAACCGATAAGCGCAAAGTTTAAGGAACAATAATGTTCCTGAGCTATTTAGTTTTGCTTAAATTCGTTGAAATTTTGCGAATAGTCACAAAACCGAAAGTTGTTGTTCCAGTTATGTGATTGCACAACCGGATCCTCTCACACTAGGCGTCTGAAGTAACGCAATTTTGCCGGTCAAAATACAGTAATTACTGAAGCTATTTGCTAATTGGACCAGTGACCGGTTGAATACGATACATTTTGCTTTGACGAAATACCGCCAGATGATACCAGAAATACCGCAGCTTTTTCTCTCTTTATTTGTTTCACCCAACTTTGGGGTACAATAAATCAATCACTTTTTAATGTTCTGTGCCTTCCTCGTAGCCCAGTATTGCTTCATTCGTTGTGATCTTGCTTTTCTTTCTTCGTCAGAGATTTGGATCGTTCGCTTGGATTTGACTTTGCCTTGGAACCGTTGTTTCTTGTCCTTGGTTATTGTTTTGGCTGTTTTTTCAATGAGCATAGTGTCAGTGATTTGTAGTTCTGTTATGTTTTTCTCTGTTTCTCTAAACCAAAGTGGTTTGGCTCTTCTACTGCGAAAGTAGTCAAATATTTTTTTGGTTAGTCTATTTTTGTCCATTCGGAGGATGTGCCCATAAAAATCAATTCTCCTTTTTCTTATTGTGTCTGATAGTGTTTCAGTTTTTTGGTAAAGAGTTTCATTACTGATGTGGAGTAATTGGTTGTTACGGAATTTGGGGCCTAAGATTTTTCGTAATATCGTTCTTTCTTTGATCTCCAGCCTTTCAAGTGGACCCTGAGTTGTGAGAGGCTGGTATACCGCAGCCTTTAATACCATCGATAATGGTTTTTCCATTGACTACAAATTTTACAACTCAAGTATTTATAAGCACTGAATGGCCATATAACGCCCTTTCCGTTGTCAAAAACCGAAAACCTTCTAATGAATTAATTATGCCTCTAAACAAAAAAATTTGAACAAAATCGGTTACACCATAAGAGTTAATAAATAAGCGGTCACTGTGGTCGATGTGGCTAAGGCACCGGTCAGTCTGCTGCGCCTCTGAACTGCGCACCTTCAAGGACGTTAGTACTAGTCGCAGTTACTGCCGTTCCTTTACCCTTACCGTTAACGCCTAAGAGGTTAGGTAACGTAAACAAAAATAACAATAAGTAATTGCATATATAACCTGTAATTTAAAAAACTATTTTTTTACAGGCAAAGTACCACAAAACGGATATCTCATATCGAGAAAAACACCACATAAGTTTGTTGGGACGCTATTTTGAAACCTACCGTAAAAATTGACTTTCTTTGCTAATGTGGTTGAAAGGAGTACTATAACCAACAAGCAATCGGTAATAATGTTATAATATGTTTACGTCATCTCTCACGCCATTTTTTTAAGTATCAAAAAATGATTTAATTAATGGTACTTTACTATTGAAATTAATAATGTATTTTCTTAATTCAATTAAACTATGATAATAAAATTTTCATACGGTACTAATATAGTACATTGGTACTATGCATATATACTAATTATAAATATAGTAGTAAAAATAGTACTAGTTTAGAGAGCTGTAGTATTTAAAACTCGTTTATAACAAAGGTAATATATTGTATATGTATCTATGGTACAGTAGAAATACGTTCTAGTTGAAGTAGTACGTAAAAGTTCCACCAGAGCGCAGCATTTCACTCATATACAGGTTTATCCAAAATCAATTATTCTCAAAAACAAATTCATGATTCATGATTAAAATTACATATAAAGAAATTAAATAAAATTTCTAAGCAAGTATTTATACCTGACTGAAAATATCTGGTTGTCAATCGAGACAAATTGGCGGAAAATTCTCGTGAAACAAATTACATAGTTATTCCGGTGACATGTTTTATACAACAATTATTACGACTAAATAGAGAAGTTGTAACCATTTTAGTAGAGAAGATCCAATTAAGTTGTGAAAGTTGTATTGCATTTCGTTTTTACGTTAAATAAGTAAATACAAAATAATGTTACTGTATTTTTTTCTGTGAAGTACTCCTATATTTCTCTCTCACTGTTTGTTAAGTTGAAGGTGTTGCAATATATTATTTTTTTTAATAAGTTGATAATAAGGTAACTTGTTGCTATCTATAGCCGTCTTTTTCAAATAAGTTAATAATATTTTCATACGTATAAATGTCCCATTGTCTTCATTGTCTTGCACAATTTTGTTGCAAAAAAATCTATCTATCAGAAGAGAAATGAACCTTTCGTCTTGAGTCTACAACATATAGAGATCTCACTGCATAGTTAATTGTGTAAGTGAAAAGTGGAGAACGCTATCTAGCGGAAGGGAAAAACTATGTACTTTAGGTTACCTTTTGCCTTGAGTCTGTAATACATAAGAGATCTCACTGCATAGGAAATTGTATGGCTGAAAACAGAGAACGCTATCTATCTGAAGGGAAATGAACCATGTTAGTATGAATCACTAATGATATAATTAGACATCTTAATCTAGTGTTAAATTCACAATACTGCAGCAATTTATAGACTCAAAAATGAGCAGGTAGTGGAAAAATGACTCCAGAGCGCTCTGTTAACGGGTTTTAGTACTACGTGCAATTTACCTTTAATTCTGGCATCCTGATTTTAACATTGAGTTAGAGCTATATGTATTGTAGACTCAAAGATAAAATACAATTTTGAAATTTTCATATTAATGGGGTCAGGTGTGTGGTTTTACTTTGATATCTGTTCTTAATGTAACCTATAAGTATCCAAACAAAACACTCGTAGCCGCCTCGGTGGCCTAGTTGATAGCGTACTGGGCTTTCACCCCGAGGACCCGGGTTCTATTCCCGGCCAGGGCTTGGCATTTTCATAGGCTATAAATCATTCCATCGTCTGCATTAGCCCAAGTGTGCGCAATAGTCGGACGTTAAACACAAAAAAAAACACTCGTGTGTACTACTGAAAATTCTAAAATTTTAAATGTAAGAAAGTTTTTTTCGCGATTTTTTCTTGTATTTAAAAAAACGATATTTACAATAATTGACAAACATTAAAAAAATGAATTAGTGAAATGTATTTCTTTGTCAATGGAAACAAATTTCACGAGAATGGCGTTTTTATGAAAT
Organism: Callitettix versicolor; assembly: GCA_022606455.1. Taxonomy (NCBI): domain Eukaryota; kingdom Metazoa; phylum Arthropoda; class Insecta; order Hemiptera; family Cercopidae; genus Callitettix; species Callitettix versicolor. The sequence goes on along the minus strand of CM040183.1, from coordinate 16,776,769 downwards.
GTGCTTCGTTCTTTACGTACACCATTTTTGTTCATAAACAAAAAACAAAAGGAATGTAATGTAATGGTGATTTGGCCGAAAATGCTTTACACGACATGAAATTTCTCAACAAAACAAAATGGTAACTGAAAGACTAAAAGATACATTTACGAAAAGTTTTGTTAATACACGACATTGCCAAAACATTTTTTTTACGTTTTTATCATTATTATTATTTTGCTTTTTATATTCTTCTTCTTTTCTGCTAGGATTATTATCACTGTGTTCAGTATAATGATCTGCCTTCCCTAGCTTCGTCAATTCTACTTTCGTTTCAGAGTACCTCCAATTACGCGTTTCAGAGAACCTCCATCTACAAGCCACCATTAAAAAACAAGATAATGTGCTTAATTATAAAAAAGACATAAATAAATCAAAAAAACAAAAATAATCTTTCAACGAACTCGGAGCTCTTTTTGTTAACCATAAAATTCTCTCATTACAAAATCTCTCATTAAAATTACTGGCTTAAAATTATGAATGACGAAGATTTGAACAAAATATTTCGAGCATTTTTTGATTAAAATAGGATTAATTCACTGTTTTGAAACTTCTGAACTGGTTTGTTTGGTAGATAATTAAATTTGTGTTAGTTGCGTAGTATTTCAAATGTACAACAGCTGTGAGTGTGTCATTGTTTATCACTTAGACCATATGTAGACACGGAAGACCAAATTTAGGCTTCGATAAATGTGTCGTAGCCATTTTGAATATTTTAAAATTCCAAATATATAATTATTACAATCGGTGATTATTTACTTGAATAACAAACATGACGTAGCCTACTTTATAATCAAATATTGTCAAGTAATTTAAACAAAAACGTATTTCTTTCAAGATTTAGTTTTTTGCAAAATTTTTATTTACTATATTTTTTTTTTTGAGAAAAATCAGTCTAGCAGATTAAAATTTTTTTATTATTATTTTGTATCGATAGTTTTGGTTCCGATTACTTGTATTGTAGGAGGTACACTTTATAAAATGTGAAAGTAAAAATTATGATTTGTGAATTGAAATCAATTTACATTGTTAATGTAAACTTAGTAAGTTAATGCACATTAACTTCTTTGTTAATGTAAGTTTTTTTGTGTTTAAAGTCCGACTATTGTGCACACTGGGGCTAATGCAGACGATGGGATTTATAGCGTATGGAAATGCCAAGCCCTGGCCGGGAATCGAACCCGGGTCCTCGGGGTGAAAGCCCAGTACGCTATCAAGTAGGCCACCGAGGCGGCTAATTGTTAATGTAAGCCCCTTGTTAGTTAATTTCTATTGGAAAATGACCTTTTTTTTGGTGTTAAACGTCTGACTATTGTGGACGCTTGGGCTAATGCAGACGGTGGGATGAGTTTTTATAGCGTATGAAATGCTCGGTGTGAAAAGCCTATCAAGTAGGCCACCGAGGCGGCGCCTTGTTAGGAATCGAACCTTTTTTTGGTGTTAAACGTCCGGGTGGGCTAATGCAGACGGTGGGGTGAAAGCCAAGAATACGCTGGGGTGAAAGCCCACTCACTAGACCACCGAGGCGGCTGGAAAATGACCTATTAAATCGGCCATCGTGGTAAGACCCAGACCCGGGCCATGAAAGTGCTGTTCTTTGTCACCAGATCACCTTTTTGAGTAGTAGTTAATTTCCAAATTTACGTTCGACTTCAGACTTGAAGCGAGAACAATCTCGAAGATGCCAGACACGATTCTGGTGAAACGACGGAACTATGTTTCTCGAAACAATTGTATCGAACGGAGGTACACCAAATTTCAACGTTAGCCGCATCGACCACCGATTAATGTGGTTAACACTCCGGTCAGTCTCTAAACTGCGCACTTCAAGGTCGCAGGTTCAAGCTCCCTTAACGCGTATCCCTCGGAACTCATTATTAACTGGCATAATCAAACACGGCACGTAAATCTATTGGTAACAGCGATCCGTACAAAATATTCGGCCACAAACTGAGTGTTGATAAGATTTTGAATTTTTGAAGTTTTTAGAGTTTTAGAACTAGAATTTTTAATATATTGAATTACACACAACTCTTTGTTCTTTCCGAATTTTATCGTATTGGCCAAATCAGCTGCTCTAGATATGAACAAGAGATAGATCTACTATCCGAAGTGAAAACATCTGACTTTATTTCGATTCTCGAAAAACTACATTAAAATTCGCGATCAGCATATTTCGGTAGGATAGTATTAATGTAAAATTAAATCATTTCTTAGTTTTCCAATTATGAAAAGCATAACTAATTGTCACTGAGGTTGACCAATATACATTCTTCGGGGCTACGTTAAGTTTGCATGTCAAACTATGAAGATAAAACTAAGGTTGCAATATGTTGCTGTATATATATTTAGTTTCACATAATTCCTACTGCACCGCTAATTGCTCGAATCGAATGATATAAATATCAGTAAGATAGCTGTAATTAGTAAACAATTATCACCGCCTATCGCCTATCCACGCTAGGTAATTAACTTTGCTCATAGTTGTAGGTAGATATATTATGTTAGTGGCAAAAATAAAGTGGTGAGCTATTAGTCTGAAGGAAAACCTAACTCGACTCGACACAGTGTAAAGCGTAAGTTTCGACTATTGCCTTCATTCATTTTTTTTTAATTTGGACTAAAATAATTTTTTATAAATCAAATAAAACCAAATGTTGGGTTTTAACTCGTATTTTATGTAAAAAAATAGTTATTTACCTCACAGTTGAATAGGTTATACTGTTGAAATGAATGTCAAAAAGTTTTAAAAAAACACTCTTAGCTGTTAAACTAGTCATATTTTTTACAAGTATTTTATTATATTTTTTTTAGCATTTTTTACAAAAAATATAAAAATACTTGTTTGGTTTTATTCAACAGTTTATTGCAAAAAATATAAAAATACGATTCATTTAAATTTAGAGTAAATATTCAATTGAAATGAGCAGAATATTTATTACACAACATCAACTCTGAATACAAAGTTTAACAGAGAGATTTTTTGTTTGGACTTCAAAAAGTAGTTTTACAATACTCGCTTTAGTTTCCTTCTATGTCGGTTATTTTTGCTTCAGAAAGCACGAATATATTTATATTAATAAAATGTTGTTCTTTTAGTTTTTAAAATGTTTTTACAAATAAAAGTTAATTTAATATTTTAAATAAATTTAGCGAATAAAGTAAGTGGGGACTTGAAGTGAATTTGGGGAAAACGGAGTGCATGTGCATTGGTGGACGGCAGCATGATATAATTTTAGAAGATGGACGGAGGATACAGCATTCTCAAAATTATACGTACTTAGGACTTAAAATGTCACAAGATGGTACATTAGATGAAGGAATTAAAGAACGAATAGTATTTGGAAGGAGAGCTGTATCTATGCTGAACGGGGTGTTGTGGGATCAAAACATTTCAAAAGAGAATAAAAAAAGAATTTATGACACAATTGTAAAAAGTATTATAACATATGGTAGTGAGGTATGGCCAATTAAGAGGAGAACAGAAAGAATGCTGTTGGCTACTGAGATGGACTTTTGGAGAAGAGCGGCAGGAAGATCAAGAAAAGAGAGAGTGAGAAATGAAAGTATACGGAGGATAATGGACGTAAGGCATACAATTGTAGAGGATATAAGAACAAAACAACTGGTTTGGTACGGGCATGTACTAAGAATGCCGGATGAGCGAACTCCCAAAAAAATCATGCAATGGCGAACACCTGGAAGAAGAAAACGAGGAAGGCCGAGACTGAGCTGGAGAGAGGAAGTCGAAAAGGAAATTTAAAAAAGGGATCTAACAGAAGACCTGTGGTGGGACCGCGATCGGTGGAGGTTGGAGATCGGAAGACGGCGTAGAACATTGTAGACCGAATTATAGATAGATAAATTTAGCTCACGTCTGTAGTACTGGCTTTAAAATGTGGTAAAAAAACATTAAACTAACTTTTTCACAATAAATAATTTCTTTGAAAAAAAATCTGTTCATCATATTTCGTTAAAACGTTTGTTGCCACTCACGAAGACTCTTTAAATGAATTTAGTTCAATAGATTTGAAATAAAATACCTGTATATTTCGTTAATAAATAGAAAAAAAACAGAACTGTTTTTTAAGGGCGGTCGGTGGTTGTTTAAGTTTCTCTTTTACTTTCGAAAAATAAATTCATTTTATTTACAATTTTTGCACTGATTTTAGTTCTAAATTTTCATAATTAATTGTAACAAAATCAAATTAAACTATTTCCAGGAATTTTTCAGAATTATTTTTACTAAATTTGAGCAAAATTTGATAATTGTCAGCAAATATCAAGAAAATGTTTTTTTATAAATATTTTTAAAAATTATTCTCGAAAAATTAAAAATTTTTTTTTTAATTTTTGGTTTTAAACATTCTCGGACGTCTTCCGATTAATAGCTTCCATTTTCGCTGCCATTCCACACAGATCTTAATCCAATCCCCCTTCCTTATCAGTTCCTTCTCTCCAACTAAGTCTAGGTCTTACTCTTTAATTTGAGTCGTCTTCGTTTAATTCATTCCCTTTGAGGCTGGTTACTAGATTTTGTCCCGACTTGGAAGACCACGGTTTGATTTCGGAGTATCCTTCTCCAAGATGAGATGAGTTTCTTTCCCTAAAGCTAGCACTCTCCTGCAGCCCACCTGTTGGTCCGCGAGTCGTATTTTATTTCCCACCTACTCTCCAGCATGCCGGTTAGAGCTTTAATCTATCCGCAACCTGGTTAAGCTCCCTCTAGTGGTCTGGCTCCTCCGAGAGTAAAACAAACAAATGTCATTGCATTTAAAAAAACATATATACGTACAAAACGTCAAAAATTCGTTGAATTAGTTTAGTATCGACCGATATACAGACATACGGATATTTATATCATTTATTTATATTCGGCGATCTGAAAAAACCCAATATCGACTTCTTCACGATCACCAAACTTACTTTATACTTCGTAGAGTGAGACAGAAAAATGTCACGTACTTGTTAAGTCAGCACCTAATTATTCTTTAAAAATTTTAAACTGATAATTGAGGCTTAATTTAACTGCTTACATTTATTTTTATCCGTTCATAGTTTTAGGTTAATCCACTCAGTAGTTTATGAGTGATAAAGTCAGACACATGCAATGACTAAATCACCATAAAATGACCTTAAACTGAATGTAACACATTAGTTGCCAGGCTGAGGTATGTGATTTAGCTACACGGGTGTAAACATTTTGCATAACCCGCGCCTTAATTTGACAACGGGTCCGTAATTAAATATACTGCAACACCATTATTGTCACAACAGCTGTCGTAATGGTTCAAGAAAATCTTATAAAAATGTTTTTTCTTTGTAAACTATTAAACTATTAAAGCCCATTTTGTCCTATAATTATGAAATTTTGACAATGTTTAATGCATGTTTTTTTTTTCGTGTTTTATATTTTTGTGTAAATTTTTAAGAAAATCCTACAGTAAATTGATTTGGTATCCAACCATAGAATATAGTTTTATGTTTCAAATGTTATTACAAGCCTTTCTGTTCAAATTTTAATAAAAATATTTTTTATTAGAGAGAATAAAGTTGTACGTACATCTCAGATTTTAGATGTTTTTTAACTGTATTGATAAAGAGGTTTAGATTTTATGTTAAAATGCATGATATATGAGAAATTAAAAAGTAATTAAATGTAAAAACGTTCTTTTTCGCGATTTTTTCTTGTATTTACAATAATTGACAAACATTTAAAAATATATTAGTGAAATGTATTTCTTTGTCAATTTAAACGAATTTCACGAGAATGGCGTTTTTATGAAATGTGCTTCGTTCTTTACGTACACCATTTGTTCAAAAACAAAAAACAAAATGAACGTAATGTAATGGTGATTTGGCCGAAAATGCTTTACACGACATGAAATTTCTCAACAAAACAAAATGGTAACTGAAAGACTAAAAGATACATTTACGAAAAGTTTTGTTAATACACGACATTGCCAAAACATTTTTTTAATGTATTTATCGTTATTATTATTTTTAGTTATACAACCAATATTCTTTTACTTATAAGCCGCCTCGGTGGCCTAGTTGATAGCGTGCTGGGCTTTCACCCCGAGGACCCGGGTTCGATTCCCGGCCGGGGCTTGGCATTTTCATACACTATAAATCGTTAAATCGTCTGCATTAGCCCAAGTGTGCACAATAGTCGGACGTTAAAACAAAAAAAAATCTTTTTCTTACATTTTTAAGTTATCCCTTACCACCATAGTTTTTTGTACTATTATTTATTTATTTTTTTTTTTTTTTTTAACGTCCGACTATTGTGCACACTTGGGCTAATGCAGACGATGGGATGATTTCGATATCAGAGGCTAAAGTCCAAGTAGTTGGACTACATGCCGTTATGAAAGCTGCAAGGACAGTGGAGAGACGTTTGAGGAAATAAACAGTACTATTATCTATCTAACTGTAGTTCAACACTCTGCCGCAAGATGCCACTACCAGCGAGCGCTCATAGCTCCCATAAGGGTTATCATTCTAGTACGTTTATATGCAATGGTTGTGCTAGTCAGCAGTCTCGTGCAATCAGTTTTGTGTAATAACTATAATTAGAGCGTATGAAAATGGCGTATGAAAATGCCAAACCCCGGCCGGGAATCGAACCCGGTTCCTCGGGGTGAAAGCCCAGCACGCTATCAACTAGGCCACCGAGGCGGTGAAACCAAAAATGTAGATTGTACCCAAGTATCGTTTGTCAAAATTACGGTTTTTGCAAATGAAATAATTTTCTGAAGTATAAAAATTATTTTGTTCACAACGAGACTAAGCATTTTACAGTCCCACTAAAGGACTCAGTATGCCTAAAAGTTTTAATGCATGTAAGATTGCACATTGGCATTGCCAAATAAAAGTTTAGCACTTGTTTATTTAAGGAAAACATTAATAAAAATAATGATTTTGACTAGTTTTCTTTAGATATTGATTAATAATCTAAATGTAACGATATGAAAACGTCTTTATCAGCTGCACTGGAATAAGAAAAAAAAACTAACAATTAACGACAATAATATTTTGCAAACAATGGGCATTATAAAACCAATCAAGACGGATAATTGCACAGGAATATTAACGTTTATTGCTTTTAGGATCTCAGGAAATAATGCTTTCTTAACAATTGTCTTTTCTAGTGACTGCAATTTTATTGAACTATAGTAGTTGTCGAAGTTTAACTGCGCGTGCGACCTTCCTGCTCGATATCAGAGGCTAAAGTCCAAGTAGTTGGACTACATGCCGTTATGAAAGCTGCAAGGACAGTGAAGAGACGTTTGAGGAAATAAACAGTACTATTTAACTGTAGTTCAACCCTCTGCCGCAAGATACCACTAGCAGCGAGCGCTCATAGCTCTCATAAGGGTTATAATTCTAGTACGTTTATATGCAATGATTGTGCTAGTCAGCAGTCTCGTACAATCAGTTTTGTGTAATAACTATAATTAGAGCGTCTTTTAAATAGCAAAATTACAGTCCAATAAATTTATATTAATATTATAAATGCGAAAGTAACTATGTATGTCTGTCTGTAACGTTTTCACATCTAAATCGCTGAACCAATTTTGATGAATTTTGGTATAAAGCTGGATGGGACCTTAAAGGATGACATAAGCTACGTTTTGTTGCAAAATGAAACGATCCGGGAATAGAGGATGAAAGTTTGTAAGGGGAACCAGTAATTCGTCAAATTATGAATATAAAAATTAATTTTATCTCTACTTTTTGAAATAAATAAAGAATGTAACTGTGTTTTTGACCAATTAAGGTAAATAGGGGCGATTTTAATTATTTTTTAAAGTACTTACCTACCTTTGTACCTATTGTCTATCTATACTAACCGCTGACAGATTTTGCCAAAGACAGAAAATTTGTACCACAGTGTAGAGACACATGAGAGCAGATTACGTTCGAAATTCTTTTTATATTCTTCTTCTTTTCTGTTAGATTAACTGTGGCAGACACATGAGAGCAGATTAAGTCGAAATTCTTTGGATAATCTTCTTCTTTTCTGCTTGGATTATTATCACTGTATCACTCACGTATATATAGTTTTTGAAGATGGAGGTTCTTCGAAACGCGTCAACGAAAGTAGAATTGACGAAGGCAGATGATTAGACTGAACACAGCAGATTACGTTGTTTATTTACATGTTTTTTTATTATTATTTTCGGTAGCGTTTAGGTTGATCGTAACGTAAAAATAACAACTTATTTATTGATTAATTTTTTTCTTATATTATTTTATGGTTGCGTAATTAAGTTCTGCCAATAATAGTTAATTCATTTCTAAGATCAAATATATTGACCATAAACTCTTAATCATTTTATGAATGTTTTCTTTGTATCGGTAAAATAGAATAGTTTTGTTCATTTTTATGACAGAAATTAGTAGAAATTTTCAGTTCTAACAAAAACAGCAAAGGCTGGGATAAGGGATGTATCGTTCCCCCGTATTCCAATAAACTACACTGATAAACCTTACGACAGATAAGTGAGCGCTCGCTGGTGATAGCGCCTTGCGGCAAAGTATTCAACTACAGTTAAATAGATAATAGTACTGTTTTCCCAAACGTCACCTCTCCCTGTTCTTGCAGCTTACAGCGTTCGTAACTGCAGATAGTGTAACTTACATTATATTAGGCTCTAATATCGAGCACACATTTTATAATGGTGGCTGTACTTCTAGCACGTTTGTATTCAATGGCTGACTTCACAAAAGTATTACTTTGATGTCGGTCAGTGTGTGTTACAAATCGATTTTTATTAAACTAATTGACCATCGAAATTTCGCATGTAAATCACATTTTTTTTAACTCGATACTATTTCTTTTATTTAAACCCTATTTTTGTATAAAAGGCAAAAACGGGTATATTTTGCTCAAATGAAGTTCATAAGTAGCAAAAAATTGTAAGCAAAATTATATTCCAAACAAATTTGAACTGTTCAATAGCTGCCAATAAAACTGAAAAGTATTCTTAATCTTTCAAAATTTGTTCATTATATTTTGCTAAAACCTTACACAAATTTGAAAATATACCTATAATTTAAGAGGGTACAGCAAGGATGAAATTAAAAAAACTTAAATTCCGAGAGTAAAAACAAAAAAAAACAATGAATAATTCCAAATTTGTCCCTTATAAAGCTATAATTCACCAGTTAGAACTAGTTTCATGCAGTAAACATCGCTAATAAATAATTACTACTAAAATTTACTAACATGATTAGTAAATACTAGAATAAAATCGCACGTTTTCAATAATATTTGTGTACTTACTGCATACATATTTATAAACTGGAATGCTTGAAATTAGATTAAGAAAATTAATGTTTTCTTATTCACTGGTAAATAATAAATCCTTTTCTAAAGGACTTTGTTAAAGTTTGTTCTAAGAAAGCAAGAATAATGTTGGTTAATTCACTGTAATGTTTATTGTATAATTTGTTTTAATTTAGTGATTATAAAATCATGGAAAATTGTAACCTCAGAAGTAAATCTAAATGTAATGACAGTAGGAAACAGTAAACAAAATTTAGTATACAAAATATTAAAAATGCGTATAACATATGAATTATGAAACTTAATTTAATATTTTATTCATTTATTTGTTTATTTTTCAGGCGATGAAGCTGTTGTTTGTCTTGGGTCTTTGCGCTCTTTTATCTTTACAATTGTTTGCTGAAGAAACCAACGAGAAGGATGAAAATTCCGCAAACGAAATTCCTGAAACAAAGGAAGATAGCAAATCTTCAGGGAATATAATTCCAAACGGCACTGTCTCCGAACAGAATGCGGAAAAAGGAACTGCAGAAAATTGGATTTTTCGAAACACGTCTTCGGATAAACAACCGAGTGAAGGAGTCAAAAACTCTTCAACGAATGTAACTACGAATGTTACAAACGCTTCAGATAAGGCACCAGAGGTATCCGATGGAAATGTAGTTCCACAATTGACGTCTTCCTTAAATAAAAATTCGAGCGAAGACATTGAAAACGCAACAATAAGTGAAACTGCTAACAGCACAAATGCAAATAAAGTAAACGGATCGAATTCAGGAAACGTAATTCCTCAAAACATGTCTTCTTTGAATAAAAACCCTAACGAAGAGATTCAGAAACCTTTATCGAACGAAACGCAAAATATTGGAAATTCAACTGTTTTAATCAACAAACCAAATGAAGTAACGGAAGGAAACGTCACATCGTTAAATAAGGAACCAGTTGAAGGAATTCTAAACACTTCAATAAGTGAAACTAACAATGCAACTAATTTAGATGTAAAACCAATTCAAACGTCTTCCGAAAATGAAATACCTCAAACCAATTCTTCAGAGAAAAATGTCGTTTTAGCTGCAATAACACCAACACACGCACTCTCTCGTGCCAAAAAAGATTTACTAGATACGAATTCCATTGAAGATAGTAAAGATCCTATCAATAATTTTAATAATTTAACACCAACGTCCAGAGAAAACTCCCGTCTGGGCAGTGCCGAAACTCCGTCAAATCAACAGCTTCCTCGTGACGATTTCCCTTCTTCCGGTAAAGACTTTGCTGATGAAATATCTCTTTCCAGTAATGCATTTACTAACAAAGTGCTACTGAACGAATATTCGTCAAAACAGGACTTTACTCCACTCGATCAGAAGTTTACAAAGCCGACACTTGGGTGCAGTTGGATCAGCTATATGATAAACACCAATTGGAGAAACACATGGAAGGTGCTGCATTACGTATTAATTAATTTTACTCCGGATCAGTCTTTTCAATGAAACTTCCACAAACGAAATATAATAAATCTGTAACGTATAGAAAAAATGACTGTTAGAAGATTTCTGAGAATAAACATTCAAAGAGGAATAAAAATAATTTTTGAGAAGATTAAAATATCGTAGATTTTTAATAGATTCTCGATCGTAGATTTGTTTTAAATTCTTTACGAACAAAATAATTCAAACCGATTAATTTTCATATTTTACTTTACAATACATAAAACAATGTGAGATTGTGTCACATAAAAATAATCTTTGAGAAGATTAAAATATCGTAGATTTTTAATAGATTCTCGATCGTAGATTAGTTTTAAATTCTTTACTAACAAAATAATTCAGACCGATTAATTTTAACATTTTACTTTATGGTAAATTAAACAATGTGAGATTGTGTCACATAAAAATAATCTTTGAGAAGATTAAAATATCTAGATTTTTAATAGATTCTCGATCGTAGATTTGTTTTAAATTCTTTACTAACAAAATAATTCAAACCGATTAATTTTCATATTTTACTTTACAATACATAAAACAATGTTCACATAAAAATAATCTTTGAGAAGATTAAAATTATTTTTAATATCGTAGATGAGTTTTAAATTCTTTACTAACAAAATAATTCATTTGTTTTAAAACAAAAATAATTAATTTTTCATATTTTACTTTACAATACATAAAACAATGAGATTGTGTCACATAAAAATAATCTTTGAGAAGATTAAAATATCGTAGATTTTTAATAGATTCTCGATCGTAGATTTGTTTTAAATTCTTTACTAACAAAATAATTCAGACCGATTAATTTTAACATTTTACTTTATGGTAAATTAAACAATGTGAGATTGTGTCACATAAAAATAATCTTTGAGAAGATTAAAATATCTAGATTTTTAATAGATTCTCGATCGTAGATTTGTTTTAAATTCTTTACTAACAAAATAATTCAGACCGATCAATTTTAACATTTTACTTTATGGTAAATTAAACAATGTGAGATTGTGTCACATAAAATAATCTTAGAGAAGATTAAAATATCGTAGATTTTTAATAGATTCTTGATCGTAGATTTGTTTTAAATTCTTTACTAACAAAATAATTCAAACCGATTAATTTTCATATTTTACTTTACAATACATAAAACAATGTGAGATTGTGTCACATAAAAAATTCAGTTCTCGAGATTAATTTTCATATTTTACTTTACAATACATAAAACAATGTGAGATTGTGTCACATAAAAATAATATTTGAGAAGATTAAAATATCGTAGATTTTTAATAGATTCTCGATCCTAGATTTGTTTTAAATTCTTTACTAACAAAATAATTGAAACCGATTAATTTTCACATTTTACTTTACAATAATTTAAACAATATGAGATTGTTTGACATAATTTTACCTGAAAAATGTTTAAAGAAAAACACAAAATTCCAGCATTAGTGATTTAATTACAGAAAAATAATAAAGAAAACTATTTGCGTTTAGCATCCTATTTTCTGTTTAGTAACGGAGGGTCACTAAGATGTACTTGTTGAATATTTAAGCAATTCCATTCAGATTTGTACGCCAATTTGATTTACAAAAATTCCTTAAATACCTAAATTAATGCCCGCCATCCTTGAAACAGATTTAAGATGGTTTTTTCAACGAATTTCTCGAAGTAAATTTTTAAAACAAACAGAAGCAAAAACAGTCGATTGTATTGCTTTAACGCATAACATTTCGATAAACATTTTTGAACCATCACCTAGAGTCACGAAATTTTGATATTCTTTCTGAGGCTGATGAAATATATAATTCTCCTAAATAAATTTTGTAAATTTAATAATTTTAAGTTGAATTTGTGTTTCACAAAATTAAATACAACCAGGGTGTCCGTGCGAAATTTCGCACTATGAAAGTTTAAAGTAAACACAGCTTTTTGAATGAGAGTAGTCGTTGGAATGAGGGCGGTAGTTGGAATTAAGGGATAATATGTTTAAAAAATAAATCGAAAATCGATCGGTTTGAAATAATAATCACAAATTTATGAGTCCTTGTATTATATACATTTCAATACATATAATTGTTTTTTATAGACATTATTACAGGACATTACAATACTTCGTTGTAAACGATATTTGATGTAAGAATGTAATTTTCTTGTACTTTTTGTATTTCTTTTTTCTTTAATGGATACAAACATGTTAGTTGATTTAGTTATCCTTGAAAAGGCTGAATACAATTGTCCCATGGCATTTGGTAAATACAATACAATCCTCTCTTTAAAGCCGCCTCGGTGGTCTAGTGGATAGCGTACTAGACTTTCACCCCGAGGACCCGGGTTCGATTCCCGGCCAGGGCTTGGCATTTTCATACGCTATAAAATCATCCCACCGTCTGCATTAGCCCAAGTGTGCACAATAGTCAAACGTTAAACACCAAAAAAAAAAAAAAAAAAAAAAAAAAAAAAAAAACTGCTCTTTTAAATCACAAATATATTTATGTAAAAACAGTGTTCAAAATGCTCGTCCCGGCTTGTACGACGGGCAGGGATAGAGGACTCACAGTAGGGCCACATAATCTATAAGTTTAATAACTTTTAAGTAAATATTGAAATTGTTCTAAGCACGTTATGCAAAAAGTGGTGTTTGTAATGGAATTGTCCATTCGTGATTAATAAGTTAGCTTCGTAAAATATACAAAATATTGTCCGATTTGTGATACCGCGCATGCGCATCAATGATGCCGTTTTGCCTATGATAGTTAAAATAGTTTTTTACGTCAAAATTTTCCAGAAACAGTAATATTTAGCCCAAAATCGTTTTGCAATGTCAGACGACGTTTAAAAAAATCTATCTGAAGATACCTCATTAATGCGTGTACAAATAGAGTGTGCTGAGAAAAAGTAATGTTGGCTCGAGAAATAATATATTTGATAATTTAATTTAAATAATAATCAAAAGATTTGTGCAAATTCCATTGTCTTTCCAGTGTGTAGGCAAGTTGTATTTATCTGTTACAGGCTCTGCCGTACCATCGCGGTACGCCATACTTTAACATCGGTTACGGCTGGCTTGACGGGAAACGAGGCAATCCAGGAGTGTCCTATGAAAAAGAACTGGAATGTCCCGTAGCTGTGTGCAGGTTGCCAAATTCTTACGATAGTCGCAAATATTACCGTATGTGCACGTCCTTGCAAGAACCTCTGGACCAAGGTTGTTACTGCCGAGCTAGCTGGGTAAGTACAACTGATCCAAACAGCAAAACGCACATTGGTGTCAAACATCAACTCTTGTTGGTAATTTTTATTATTGTTTATACAAGCGAAACGCAGTTCATTTTCGGTATTTTTCATGAACTACAAAACGTATTCTAAAATTTCGTGAAACAAAAGCCTTATAATTAAAAAATGTTGTGACCACAAACTCCGTTTGAAAGAAGCCAAATAAGGATTTTTAAAATTGTAGATGAGTATTAAGTAAGTTGTAAATCAATTAAACGTGTATAAATATCGTAGCCCACCTAGTGTTACGCAGTGTGGCTATTTTTGCAGGAATAATGTTTATTTATAATTTCTGTTGAAGGCTGTTAGCGCTGCATCAGCGTTGTCCGACAGGTTCTGCATCAGCACCAACGGCGCTCTGGATCTGCAACTCTCCGGTCAAAATGTGCTCTCCTGCTGCGAGTACTGTGGCGGCGCCTCAGGATGTGAGGGAGGTCAAGCTTTGTACGCTTGGCTTTACTTCCATGACCGAGGTGTACCATCTGGCTCTCAGTACGGACGTAGAAAGGTAAGAATAACCTGTAATCACTGCCCATGGTAGTTTATCGCACGCGCGCGCGCACGCACACACGGACGCGCGCAAACACACACACACACACACACACACACACACATATATATATATATATATATATATATATATATATATACATATACACACACACGCGCGCGCGCGCACCACACACACACACGTACATACACATACACACATATACACACACACATAAACACACGCCCGCGCACAACACACACACACACACACACACACACACACACACACACACACACACACACACACACACACACGTACACACACACATACACACACACACACACACACACACACACACACACACACACACACACACACACACACACACACACACACACACACACACACACACACACACACACACACACACACACACACACACACACACACACACACACACACACACACACACACACACACACACACACACACACACACACACACACACACACACACACACACACACACACACACACACACACACACACACACACACACACACACACACACACACACACACACACACACACACACACACACACACACACACACATACACACACACACACACACACACACACACACACACACACACACACACACACACACACACACACACACACACACACACACACACACACACACACACACACACACACACACTGTATTTTGTGTTTTTATGGCTGGTTGGCCATCAAATGCGGAGCGAAATCGTGTCCAGCGGACCACGCATTCAAAACCGAACATATTGTTTTTTATGTAAGTGCAACCAGTGAAAGCGTAACGGTGTTGAACGGAGACAATCGGCGTCACTGCCTCGCTCCACGTAGCTTCGACTCGGTCTAGGTTCGGTTTTGAAACTAACTCTGCTTCCCCTACCACGGTGACCACGCCTCCAAACTTATTATTTCTTGTTACCTAGGTTACGGTTTATAAACATAGTAGTTTTTTGAAACCGTTACAGTAGGCCTAAATATTTAGATTTAAAAAATACAAAAGTTTTTTTAAAACGGACTGAACTCCGCTTCCGGTTGCCGTTCATCTTCATTCCGCTCAGCACCGCCCGGCCCAATAGTTATTACCAAACGCGCACTTTAAAATAAAGAGTATTTCATTAAAATGCTAAAGTATTCGAAGTTAACTCGTGAAATCCTAAAAATAATTTAAATATAATAAGTGTTAGGGGTTCGGAGTCTTTACTGCTCGGGTCCTCCAAAGAATTAACTATCGGTGGTTGATGAAAAAAACCTTTAAAAATTGAGATGTATAACATTACATTTATCTTGTAACTGCTACAACTACAGTTGATGACAATCCCAAGAATGTACACTACTGTCTTATTCTTCAAAATGTCCCCCAAAATATATACCAATGTATTCAAACCAAAAGTAAAAGGGGAAGAAGTGTAAGCAAGTTTTTGCCTACTTACTTTTACCGCCAATTCGCCACTTCTCAGCACCGCCTGGCTGGAATGCTCTTCCGTAGTGCGTCCCGACGTTCAGCCCTTCGGGTCTCCACAGAATCGACTGTCCCCCGGAATATACCGATGTTCCGGTCCCATCATAATCGACTGTCCTCGCCCTACTTCTTCCCCAAGCTTTTATTTCAACTGCTGTTCTACATACCTTGTTGCTTATTACAACAGGCAGTATGTCAGCAGTTTCGTAATTTGCCTGTCTTTGTCAATAGTGTTCATTCTTTGGCTGTGATCTCATTATAATATTTAAAACTAGTAACTAAAAATTAACATTTTTTTAATCCTAACATAATCCTAACATATTAAATACAGCCGTTGGGCCTAAAAATAATCGAACTAGAAAAAAATGAACTCTCATTTTCAGAAGATCCGAAATGTCATGAAAAATTCATTATTTTGAGTTTGGGTTCGCGTGCAACGTTCAACGTTTGTTAAATAATTTCTCTTCAATTCCTTGCGCAATGCTCTAGCGATCTTACCTAATTAAATGTTCTCTATTAAGGCAACATTATTAGTTCTTAAATACCGTTGATAATTTTACTTTAATGCACACTTTAGTGCAATATATGCCTCATAAAGTTTCCAGATTTTATTGAATTGACTACAGATATATATGAGACATGTGTTGAAGTACATTTTTATTTTTTTTTCAATGATTTTTTTATTGTTGAATAAATATCTGTATAATGCCTATTTAGTTACATTTTAATTAATAGACAACACGGTTAAGTTAAGAACGAAAACCGAGGCCTCTTTGAACTCTTTAATTTATTTAAAATTAATATTTCTCTTTCTTACATGTATTTGTCGATATTAAGGCGTGAGTTTAAATGAAAATACTGTTAACATGCATCCTGTTTGAGGGCTGTTTGTGATGGATTTTGTTATGTTGAATGTTCAATGTTATATTGAAAAATTTATTATATTTAGCGTGTTTCAAGCGCTACATATACTATTAAAACTGTGTCAATATTTTTTTTCATTCAGGAAATTTTCTTTAAAATACAAAATCGTTACGAAAGCAATAAGGAATTTTACATTTTTCAGTGAAATTTTAAAAGTAAAAATGCTGTTTTATGCAGATTTTAACGCTGATGACGATGATTAAACAGAATTTCAAATGATGACGCTATTTGTAAACGGATGCACATAATTTGTCTGTTATCAAAGGTTTTTAAGCTAGTGCCAAATTAATTAATGTGCCAAGTTTGCTTTTCGCTTATTACGCGACACAATATTTAACGATATTTGAACAATAACACAATATTAATATTTAACACAATATTTCATATTTATATTAAATATTAATATTAATATTAAACATTAATTATTAAATATATTAAATTTAATATATTAATATTTATAATATTATTAAATTATTAATATTAAATATTAATAATAACTAAACAATATTTATCGACACTATTCCTAATTTAGTTTTATTATTTTTTGAAAATTCAATTCTATCACGTCAGATTCAGTTACTTATATATATATATATATATATATATATATATACATATATAGTTTTCTACCTCCCGCGATTGTGGTCCTAGCGAGTATCATTTTACCTGTGTTTGTGGTCCACGAGGACTACAAATCTGGACCACATTAGGGGTGTCAAAACACTGTCATTTGTGGTCCCATGACGTTGCAGGAGTTTTCGCGGTATTTAGCTCCTTATTTCCAGCGTTGCCAGTTTGCTTGTGTTATCTTTCATTAGATTACTACTTCTCTGTATAGTAGCCTATGTTTGCTACGAGCAGTGCTGACCAGACTGTGTTTTTGAAGTTACCATGTACAGGAGAGTGAATTCAATTTTCCAGTTGATACCAGGTAAGTTTGAAATTTAACTATTCTTATGTTTTAATCAAATACAAAATAATTTTGATTCGCTTAAATATTTACTATTAACTATGATATTGTCATGCACATAGTTACTAATTATTTATCCTTAATGTAATTCACATTTTTAATGGTTATCTGGGTTTTTCACTCACATTATTGACAGTTTTAAAATATTTTAGGTATATTATGTGGTGTACTTGTATTAGAACTAATGTACACACGTACAGTAATCGGTCATTTCCGCTAGAACCACGTTTATATTTAGAGTAAGACTAAATAATATATACAATATTTTTTTTATATTTTTGGATCCTCCAAATCCAAATAGTCTATTTTTGAATAAAAATTCCTATTTTTTGACCTCAAGGTCCTCCTTTTTTAAGATTGTTCATAAAAGCACAAAAATGTAGGCCTATATTTTTTCTTTCAAACAATCAAGTTTATTTTATTGTATACTTGGTTGCCAAAATATATTTTTATAAATAAATTATAAAAATAAATTTTATAGTAATGAATTAATTCAATTCAATTTCAAATTTAAATTGAATGCAATTTAATTTTATTTTATTGTAGTGAATTAATGTGATTTAAAATGAATACCATCATGTTTTAGCATTTTAACGCTTTTTGAAACCACAGGTGTTTGCTTAGTCTCCAAGTATTTCGAATAAGTTACAAGTATATGTCACGTAGGCCTAAAGGTAAAATTACAAAGTTCAGTTGGTAACAAGACAATTAAAATTATTAAGCTAGCCTTGATAAAAAGTAAAAAAAATGGCTAACTTAATCTACAAATTTCCTAACAACTGGTAAAACTGAATGTAGGTCATACAATTCGGTAAAACATGGTTCTACAAGTGTTTGAAAATACTTTAAAAAGATCAAACTGGCTCAAAATGATTGCAGGGATGGTAATTAATTAAACTTGTTTTAATTAATGTTTTATTTAATCGTTTAGAGGTATTTGTGTATTATAGTAAACCAAACACTCCTTCAGTATTTTACAAGTCAATGGTTTCTACAGTTTCATTCTTAGTAGTAATACAGTGATCAACTTAGCTAACAATAAAACTCACTTCCTTATTTTTTCATAAAACTTATTACCGAAGACTTGTAATATTAGAAATGACAGTTGGATTGAAAAAGTCGTACGTCGTCGTTTGTAGACACATCACGCCGAGTCATACTAAATAAATACGATGTATGCCAACATTTTTCGTTATACGCAGCTTATAAAATATCTTGTAAAGAATTTGTAGCATACATTTCTATACACTTTTTATAGTTTTAAAAATGTCGCTACATAAGTTATTTAAAAAGTTATTAACAAATTATTATTTAAATTGTTACACAAAAATGTGCAGTTTGAAGCTAATTGAAAATTCAGTTTTACCCAATTGTATAGCCCGCATTCAGTACAAATACATTTATTTATTACATTTATTTTTATTTCATTAATTCAAACAAGTTTTTAACTAGCCCAGTTCATTCAAAATTGTTATAGAATCTGAATGTTCTAAACATTCAATAGATTAAATGAAAATATAGCCTAAACAATACCCAAAATAATAAAAGTAAAATTGATATGGCCTGATATTCATATATCTGTAAAAAATCTTTTCTAAGTAGTTTTAAATTTTATCATTTCTGTTAAATTTATACCTTTATTTTTTAATCAATTCACGAGAGAAATTACATTCCCTGATCTAGTTTTTTTTAGAAAACTTCGCCTAGGCTACTACTGCCTAAAAAGTAACTTTAAGCGGATAGCAATGTAGGATTTTACAGATATGAATATGTTTTAAGGTTAACTATTAAGAAAAAATCAGAGTTTTTTATAAGTTTTGTAGCAATATTTTGTTTGACTATTAAAAAGTAAGAAAAGTCTGATTTTTTTTTTGTATGCCAGCAATTAACTCGTTAAGACCATTGTTACCGAATCACATTGTTTCATTCTTTGTGTATATAGGAGTTTTATTTCTTGTTTTAAAAATATAATATTGGTTGTAACATATCAAATTATTAAAAAAAAAAAAAGAAGACGCACATATTGCATTTATTGGCCTCGCTTTAATTTCGCGATGCTTGTGTGTTTGCAGTGGTTACACATTAGGCCTACTATGACATAAATATACCTATGGACAAAAATTATAATTTTAAGAAAATGATTGGTCATAATAACAATAATGATATTATCCATTTGTTATAATTAGAATCTATTACTAATGAGTGATTAGTCAATGTAGGCCGTTACACGGATATCACTGACATGTTTCGGCACACGTATCGTATGTGTTTGTGTACGTATGAATGCCAGTATGTGATTGATGCAGCACCTTTCCTACTTCCTGCGATTCTGCGAAGCCGCACAACGCGATAGTAGCTGGCATCAGCATTTCTTAAAGTGTAATGGCTTTAGGTTGCGTTTGTGCCGATAAGGACATTCGGAAATGCTCTAAATAAGCACAGCTCGGACTCTTGATATCAATAAATACTCTTGTTAAGCAACAAGTTTTAGGAGAGATAATATTTTTGGCATCTTATAAAAACATATCAGCATGAAGATTTTTTTCATTAAGATGGTAGACAGTAAGATTTATGAGACTAATGAGACAACTGTAATTTTCTTTCTTAAAGGTGCAGAACTTCTTGCAGATTGCCGTCGGAGAAATAAAAGTGGATTTTCTATTTCAACTATTTCTGTAGTGCAACAAACCCATTCTGGAGGCCCATCTAAATTACTAAGTGAAGTAAGTGAAATTTATTTGTTTGCTCATTTAAAAAACTAATTTGAAAGGTTTAGCACTAATGTTACTGAACAGCAAAGAATGTTGTTTTAAAGTTGATGCCGAAATCTTTTACTATTCAATTCAAAAGTTCAATTATCCCACCCTCATACTCTATCCTAGTCTATCCTAGAAAAACAATAAAATTGTTTCTTAATATTACTTAATAATAATGTTTTAAAAAAATTATTTGAAATATATTACTTTTTTTATTAATTTTAAAAATATTTTTAATAAAGTATATTTAAAATTTCAGTAATTTCTAATGAAATTCTTTTTTGTTTCCAACAGGTTCAATGTCAAACTCCAAAGCCTGCAGTATTTCGCTAAATTATCAATCATAGCCTGCAATACTCCCGGATGATCCGCTATCACAATCATATCTCATCTGCATAAATATCTTATTTTAACACCTGCTACAAGAACACCACCTTCTAAAAGCTTCAAAAATGTATGCCATTCAAATATAAGGGAAAAAATCAGAGGAGTTAATACATATCCCTGTTCTAAAACTGTTTGTCAGGTCCACACTCTGGTCTCGGTATCCATATATAGACTACCGTCTTCAAGACTTCTAGAAATTTGTTACAAACATCCGTAGAATAAAGTTTATAGTACACATATTGTCTGACTGGAGAGTTAAACGCCACCTTGAAGTCCACAAACAACAGTAAAGTTTTCACCTTTTTCTTTTACCTTCAACCTAATAATATTTGTAAGACTGAAAATGTTATCACAAGTACTATAACCCTTCCTAAAACCAGCCTGAAATTCGGTTAGTACTTCATTATTCAAAACCCATTCCTCCAGTCTCTTAAGCAGCATCCCCGTGAACAATTTAGAAACGCAGTCAGCAAAGGATATTCCTCTGCAGTTACTTACACCATTTAAATTCCTTTTCTTAAAAAGTGGAAAAATTATTGATTTTGAAAAGCTCCTTGGTACATTTCATGTATTGATGTACTGAACTATTATTTTATTTTATTGTCTCATTTTGTATGTCAATTTATAATATATTTTGTTTTATTTAATATTTGTTTCAAGTTATTTGTACTAATAAAGTTGTTTAAGATTAAATTTGTATTTCTTGAATTATTTTCATTTGAAATATTTCTTCTTAATCTCAGGTTACTGGTTCGTTGGCGTTTTTAAATTTAGGTTGTTTACTATTGAGATGGGTTCATATGGCCAACAGCAAAACTCGCATGTACGGTCATAGGATTAAAAAAAAAACTTTTAAGCCAGAGGTTAATAATAGTAATAAACTTTCTATTATTACTGACCAACAGCTGAATCAGCATGTACGATCGGAAAAATTAATTTGAGTAAAAATCTATATTAAGTAATATATTCAGTAATCAATAGCTATTGATTATATCAGTGATTGACAATATATCAGTGATCAATAGCTAAATAAGCATGTAAGACTGGAGAAATTAATTTGTGTCAGATTCAATTTTATTTACCAACAGCTAAAACAGCATATACGGTCGGAAGGTAACCAAGAGTTAAATCAGGATATATGGTTAAGCTATTATTAAATTTATTATTAATACTGACTAACAGTGATAATTCAAGGCTATTGGTCAAAAGAGATAAATCAAGCATATATAATTCAAACAACTGTATATGTAACTTTTGCAAATAGTGTACCAACATTACCACTAGCACTAAGAATATTTTTAAATAATAATTTTTTTAAATGTTCATAGTACTAAATATTTAGGTGTTTTCTTTAATAGATATAAGAAATGGACGGATCATATAATTAATTTACGTAATAGAACTAAGTATTTGGCATATGTGTTTGTTAAATTAAAAAAGATTATGTCAAGTAAAACTATATTAAAATATATTATGGGTTTTTCAACAGTATTGCCACATATGGTATAATAGCCTGAGAGCAGCATATTATAATTCTCCTTGCCATTATATAATTTACAAAAAAGGATGTTAAAAATAATAAGTAATGATGCCGAATTTCAAAAACATATACTAAACGTAAATCAGAGTTATATTTTGACAGCGTTGTTAAAAAATTATTATAATTTAAGCAAGGAATTTATAAATAGTAACAGTATTACAAAGCATAAGTCTATACAAATACCTACTGTATATAAAGAAGCTGGTAAAAAAAAGAATATAAACACAGCTATTATGTATTTTAATAGACTAACAAATGACCTAAAAGCTATTTCAATGTAAGTAAGGACACACTAAAAATAAATTGAAAAAAATGGCTGCTTCCAAATGCATGGTTACCATAGTCATTAATTGGAAAGAATTATATAGATATATTGAAATAAGTTATTGGTTGTGGTTTCTAAGGTAATGTACGTCTTGGAATTTGGTTTGGATTTAGTTTTTTGGTTTCATTTTTAAGATAAACTATGTATGATTGTTTTATATTAAACTGTGCCATGCCGTACACAGGTAATTTATTACCTTCTATGGGAAATTTGTACCAGTAAATAAATAAATAATAGGAAAAAATATACGACCATAGACAAATTGTTATTAAGCCAACAGGGATAATTCAAGCATTTGCATCTATATTTAATTTACCAAAGTTATTTTTTTCCAGCTGTCACATTTCTGATAAAAAAATGAAGACACTCTTTTCAATTAAGATATACAATCTATTAACACACGTGTGATTATTAACTTTACTTTCCAGCACTGGTTTTATAGTTTAGGCTTGTAGATTGAATGTAATAATTAACATCATAATTTTTATATGATTTAATTCTTATATGTTTGTTATATGCTGTAAGGACGTTTCAAGAGCTTTTATAACTATCACACAGATACATTACTTTTCCCGTTTAAATCAATTTACTAAAAATATACCAGTTCATAGATAAACTACTTCTTACGCTAGATTTTCGATGTACTAGAACACAGCTGTTCAATACTTCTTTATAGGATAGATCCATTTTAGTTTAATTTCTGAATATATTTGTTGACGGAAGGAAATGAGGTCTATATTTTAACTCGATGATCTTGCTTTTGGTTTGTTTGTTTGTTACGTGATTACTCTTGAACACATTGTCCGATTTTTACGAAATTTGGTAAAAACGTATATGACATGAAGGGCATTTGCTGATTAGTTTTGGACTCCTTGGTACACCAGGGTCCCATGAAGTCATTTTGCGATTTTCGTAAATTATTTTTATATTCTTAACAAATAGTCGTTGAGCTTTGAAATTAAGTACTTGAGTAAAATATGAGCCACTACATACATAAAAATTTGTAAGTCCCAAAATTGCACAACAGCTGCTTGATAATCCAAATTATGGGCCGGAAAATATTTTCTTTTCTTTGAAACTTATCAAGTGGGGTATAAAAGAAAGGTCTTGATTAGTACAATCCAAATTTAACAAATGTTAGCTCCTTGAAGCGCTAAATGCCCCATGACTAATATTTTTGTATTTTCTTTAACTTTTCATCTTTTCAATAATTAGTTAGCATTGAAATTCAAATAAATTAGAGATTTGGTGCCTCTAGAGTGCAGGAGACCCATTAGGACAGTTTTGTTTTATATTTTTAAATCTTTTTACAAAGCTTTGAATTTTTACTTCAGTAAAATATCAATTACTACACATTAAAAAAATTCAAGGTTCATAAATGTAAGATTTCATTCTAGCGGCCCAAAATATAGGTTGAAATTTTTAAAATTGAAATCAATCAATTAGGGTCTCAAACCAAAGATCTTGATTAGTACATTCCAAATTTAAAAAACTTCAGTGCCATGGGCCGCATGATGACGGTCAGTAATATTTTGGACTCCTTAACGTGTCAGGAACATCGTGACAACATTTTTGCATTTTCGTAATTTTTGTTATTATTTTTTTAAAAAAAGTTGTTAGGCTTTGAAATTCATTACTTGAGTAAAATATGAGTCAATGCGCATTAAAAAAAAATTGAAGGCTCAAAAATGCACGATGGCTGCTTGGCGGTCCAGTATATGGGCCAGGATATATTTTTATTTGAAACCTATTAAATGGGGTATCAAGCGAAAGGTTTTCATGAAGGTATTCTAAATCTGACAATTTTAATAACTTTAGGTAATTTTTTAATGTCTTGAAAAACAATAAAGGTCGATGGTGTTTACATAACAACACAACTAATGTTTGTGTTTTGACGCATACTGATTGAGGCCTACAGTTCACATAACTACCAATGAACTGAATACCATGTCACAAAATACAAGTATATTGTTATATGTTGAATATGTTTTTATGTTTTAATTAATCTTTTATTTTCATTTATTATAAATATTTCTAGTTATAGGTTACTGCAATACCTAGCAAATGCCTGCAAATATTGCAAATTAGGTTTACTAATTAAATACTAAATAAATAATTAAATAAATAATTTAATTTATTTAAATAATTTAAATAATAATTTTAATTAAATACTAATCAATACATGCAGGTTATTAACCTATTTTTGGTAACAAGTTCGGCTTCATTTATTACTTTCCAATTTTGATTTATATTAGGGCCTATAGTTATTTTATCCAAATAGTTATTTTATCTATTTCAATTTACCTTCAAATTTTATCAAATGTTATTCATTTATCTATTTTATTCAACAACTAGCCTGTAACCGAGTAATATCAATAGCCTAGGTTATTTTAAATCAATTTCAAAAGACTTCTTGTAAATATCATTACATTACGTATGTTTTTTCATATAATTAGTTTCGGGTTATTGTTCCTGGAGCGACATCACATGCCACTAGGGTTGACATCGTTTTCCGGCCTCGATTAGCTTGAGCCAAGCATCTTCATCATTTCTATTTCGATGCTCACTGGCCAAAATCAATTGTTAACAATATGGCCATTTCCAGCGTACTTGAAATTATTCATTTTGAGAAGTAATTCTGTTGCTGATAGACAAAAATACATTCGGACAATTTTATTAGGGTTAGTGTTGCCAATAAACTACTAAAAATAGTGAAGAAACAACAAGAGATCGTATGTTTCAGAATAATAAATAATAATATTTTTACTAACCCATACGCAAAGAGTCGAATGTTGCATTGGAAGCTAAGCAGGCCTTCATCAATATACAAAATAAATCTGGCAACATTGCAGGCGGACCACAATTGGGGTATATAACTACTTGTCGCTCTGGCCCACAATCAAATGTAAAATGATACGCGATTGGGACCACATTCAAGGGTGTTTTGATACCTGGTGTCAGACAATGGTTGTGGACCACATTTGATTGGGAGGTGACAGATGCAATTACAAAAAACTGTTTGAATATTTTTTCGTGAAAAGAAATTCAAGACTGAAAGGTATATTTTGTACTTGGACCCAAACCGTTATTATCATTTATCATCAGGCTTCAGAAATATATAGGGCTTAAAAATGGACTACAATTGATGGTATTTTGATAGATGGACTACAATAGGTGGATCTAGGTAAATATATATATATATATATATATATATATATATATATATGAAGTTAGTGGGAACAAAATAAGCAGAAACTTTGTTACGAACTTCAAAATGTTTACATACTGTCAACAGCCATCATCTTTATAATTATTGCGGGATTGTAATTATAGCAAACAAAATTAATTGTATCGAGGATCGCGGCAGCGTTCCACCCTGCCAAGACACCCACGTACGTGTAAATATTCGGGAGGTGACGAATATATTACTACGGGTAAGCGTAGATAAACGATTTGAAAATGGCACCGTTAACAGTTTTCCGTTTTCTTTTCCTTCTTCAATAACAACGCGTCTGCAGTCTAAACAACCGAACCGGTTTTGATGAATGACGACTCCTTTTATCCGTTCTAGTTGCAGGATGTGCTCGTCTGCATATACACTCTAAACATAATTACATTTTCGACTATAAATTGCAAAAAATCGCGACATAAGTAAACGTAAATATTTTTGCGTGAGTGATTGAATAAAAGTAAAATATGTTAAAAATTATTAAATAGCAAAAACCGCCGAAAATTTTAAAAAAATATGTAATTGAAAACATTGGCGCTCCTGCCTAAAGCAATTTGCACCAATTGTCGCCCATTTTATTAGCAACAGTTGCAGTTATTTGGATAAATATTCTAAAAATAACAATGGTAACATTACAATAAACTGGAGAAACATTTCCGTATTTTGTGCTAATTAACTGAACAGCTGATCTACGAAATATAACTTGTTAATTACGAAACATTAATAGAATATTTTTTAAGTTCTCAAAAATAATAAAAATATTCAGCTTTATTCTGCAGTCTTGGGTTATTATTTTGAAATTTAAGTACAAAAGTAATTTCTTTGCGTTTAGATTTTACTTTCTTCAACAATTATCTGATAATTCAGTAAACTTTATACCACTTGGTGATTTTTGTTTGTACGTAAACGTATTTAATGTTAATTGAACTGATGTACAAAGACAAGGAATTTAAATATGTTTTTGGGCAAAAACGATTTTTTTTCAAATACTTGTTACATTAGAATATTTTATTACCGTTTGTTGATACATAAAATGAATTTTTAAATAAACTAACCTACACACAGTGTTACTTAACAGCTGATTAAAGTGTTTTCCGGTTCTTCTTTAAGGTTAAATGTTTTAGAGCTTTTACAATCAAGGCATAACGGAAAATTAATCAGTAAGTCCCTGCGAAGGATCAGAGTTTATAGGAATGTTTGTCATGGACATTAATTCATTATTTGAATTTGACGCCTCCGAACTACAATGGCAGTGTATTTTTATTTCACTGAAGAATAGTGTGTTTCGTTTAGTTTTGAATATAATATTGCTTCAGAGCTTAAAGTAAATTAAAGCATAACGGGAAGTTAGAGGGATCAATATTACACGATCCATCTATCATATTAACATGCCATCCCTACCTTATAACTATACGTAAGGGTGTATTTTGTTTTACATTAATTTATTGTTTGAATTAGATGGTCCCGAAATACAATGGCAATATATTTTTATTTCATTTCGATTTAGGTGTGCAGTGTAACAAAAATTTGAATAATAATTCTATAGACTAATACCATCGAGTGGGCAACATCTGTGTGAACATTTTATGTTTTTCTGAAGAACGTTAACGTATTGTATAATTTGGGTTTCAGCTGCAAGGGTTTACACTCTGAAGAATGCCTCAATTGACGCAATTAAAAAGGAAATTTACTTTCGCGGTCCAGTGACCGCCGAGTTCAAGATTTATGAAGACTTCCAGTGCTACAAGTCAGGTATGGTTAAACAAGTTTCAAATCAATAGGCTAAAAACAAAACTGATTTTTATGAAACTTCAACTATTGTACAGATGTTTATACATTAGTATTTTCTTATTAAACAATAACTTTCTTTCACTATGTTGAGTATAATGATTTGCCAATTCTTACTGGCCAGTTAAAAGAAAGAGAGAGGAAGAAAACAGCGATAAAAGAGAGGATGAAAACGAAAATGGGCTAAATTAACTTATACGGGGAAAGAGGCATATAAATTTAAGAATTTTTTTAGAAAATATGCTATAGATATAGCAATGGCTACAAATAATACGATAAGGAACAAACTGACAAAGAATATAGAAGGAAAGGACAAATATAGTAAGAATGGGGTATACAGAATGCAGTGTGGATGCGAGGCAGTCTACATAGGACAAACGGGACGAAAATTTAGAACTAGGTTTAAAGAACATGTAAGATCATTCAAATACGGCAAAAATGATTCACATTTACTAAAAGAGGGACACATACCTCAAGAAATAGAAAACTCCATGAAAGTACTACATACGGCAGAAAAAGGAAGACTTATGAACATTTTAGAGAACTTGGACATTTTAAAATCTAAATTAAAGGGAGAAAACATAATAAGTGAACAGATAACGTCGCAAGCAGATATTAAGTTTAAAAATCTAAAAATGAACAAGAGGGACGACCGTTGAAGAGAAAGTTTGAAAGGAGCCAGTCAGAAGCGAGAAAAAAAACGTATGATTTTGAAGAGCCAATCGGAAGCGAGCACGTTAGGTTTAATGTACACGTGTTGAATAGAGGAGGGGTACGAGGTGGAGATAGAAAATTATAAATAGGACGGGCGATAATATTGGTGACCAGTATATATGTAGTTTTTGAAGATGGAGGTTCTCCGAAACGCGTCAACGAAAGTAGAATTGACGAAGCTAGGGAAGGCAGACCATTATACTCAACACAGTGACAATAATTCTAGCAGAAAAGAAGAAGAATATAAAAAGAAATAATAACAAATTTCCAAAATGTAAATGATATCACAGTTCTTACTTTTTGACCTCATCAGTGGGAGATTTGTCAAAAAAATCAATTATTAAATTAACTTACGTTTCTAATGCCGCATTTGGATTCAAATGCGTATTGTAATTATATAATTGACAAAGCTAGGGAAATCAGATCATTATACTGAACATAATGACAATAATCCTAGCAGTAAAGAAGAAGAATATAAAAGAATTATTTTCTTATTAATAACTGCGAAACTCCCAATTTCCTTTCTGTAAACAAAGACTTTCCCTCATTAAAGAGTCTTATGAACACTTTAGCTTACACAGAGAGTGTCATAAAACTCATTATTTTCTTTAACAGCTGTTATTTAGTATAAGGTTGTTTAAAGTAACAACTAGCTGTGCGTACCCGTGATTTGCTATGGTAATTTTAGGGAATAAATTTACAGTTAACTTAATTGAAAGTTGATTTAAAAATTCCGTTTCATTGTAAAACTACAGTAAGTTTGTATGTTTGGGATACAAGATTTTTTACTAAAAAGCAAGTTATTGTTCTTAGTAAAAAAACATATAGTAATGTTTCTGCAAATGAGACTGATTGTTGAGCCAAAATTCCAAATACCCACCACCACCTTTGGCATTGGTTTAAACATACGTACAAGTAACATTTCACACAAAGCATACAGTAGCATTATGGATTGGTCATATCCAACGAATTATCATATTCACAGATATTCTGTTTAGGTGTTATTGACAAAAAAGTGAGAAATTTTAAGGGTAAAATATGTGGGTAAATAATAAAAATACTAAATTTGGAATTATAAATAAAACACAATAAGATTAGATTTTAAAGGTATTTTCTTCGGAGGCTTTCTAAGGTTACTACTGCACTGCGACCTTGTAGATCTATTCTAAGTCCTTTCTATATTCCTGACCCGCAGGGAGATGCAAACTAGCTTAAGGATTTAGACGTCCCTGGCGGTACCCAAGTCTAACACACACTTACACTTACAACACTACACTTACGAGTTTAACACTTTACACTCGCACTTACATTTAGGGAGGCGATAATAGCCTTAATGTGCTTTTCGCCTCAAAATAACAAAAAAACTATATTCCTTGGATGTACAGTTACAGCACCTTCTGAATTAGTCCCTTTATTAAGTTTAGGATTTGGAGGGGATTCAAGGTGGGTAACTCTCACATTTCTAATTTGTGACTTCTCAATTCGTAACTGAGGTTTTTGCAGGTTTTCTGTTTATTGCCTTTAAATTTTTCTCCCTTAATCTTGACCCTTATCACGCAGGTTGTGTCCCATTTGGCCAGCTGTCTGTTGTGCTGTGAGTTAATGCTCATTTATTTGCATTATTACTCATGAGTACATGAAAACATGAGTATCTAGGAACACACAAGCTAAGGCACACTTGGTGGTTGCAGACAGACATCTTATTACTACACCACTTAGCGGCGTCATACGCTCCATCAGTATGGGTCACTTTATACTTTTGATTTTTTAATTTTTTATTTTATGACGAAAAGCACATTGAGGCTATTATCGCCTCCTTAAATGTAAGTGTGAGTGTAAAGTGTTAAAGTAGTAAGTGTAGTGTTGTAAGTGTAAGTGTGTGTTAGACTAGGTACCGCGAGGGACGTCTAAATCCTCTCAATAAGTGCTAATCTGCATCCCCTGCGGGGACTTCGCACAAATATCCCTGTCATAATAGCTTAGATATGTTTTTACGTTACTAAACATATCGAAACGGTACTGGCATCAACTACCATTCTTCCTCTTTAAAAACAAATTTAGACGATGTTGTATCTATTTCTTACTTAGTTATTGAAGTTTGATATTACTTCTGCACAAATTTTTGCTCATTTGTACGCTGACGTGATAGAAGTAAATTCCCAAAAGTATTTCCTTTATTCAGTATGTTCTTTGAAATTTCCATTTCACTATCATAATCAGCTTTTAAATCTGCATACATTAGCATTTTAAACTTGCAAATTACATTGAAAATACGAAAATGAACCTTGAACGTCGTAAAGATGTTTAATTTTAACGGATTTTGAAAAATCGAAATGCTAATTTTTAGAGTTAGCCAGGTTATATAGAGTAGTGAATGTGTTTATGAGTGTTCTGGGTAGATGAATGAGAGTAGTATGAGCTACTATGGGTTATGGTGGGATCGCTAAACCCATCAGCTGCTCATTTCAGTTGCCTCCGCCGGCGAGTGTTCTCTTAAATGACCAAAACTCACCTTTGTAGACCATTGCTTTCACACCGTTCCAGAACAGATTGATATAACTGAGTTAACTCTCCTCCGTCAGGTCACGTGACCGTTTTAACATCAGGCTGTTAATCCTCTTGTATGTTTATTTTCGGTTTCGATTCAGATGGCACTGAAAGAATAATGCTTGTACTTTTTAACAAATTTTGTTTTATTTCAGGTATTTACAACCATGTTGTAGGAGACTTTATGGGTTACAAGGCCATCAAACTGATAGGATGGGGTGAGGAGAGAGGCGTGCCCTATTGGATAGCCGCCAACACTTGGGGCTCGTACTGGGGTGAAGACGGCTTCTTCAGAGTCAGCATGGACTCGGATGGATACAACATTGCCAACTCTATATCCGCCGGTATTCCTTCGTTAAGCGAACCGTTGACAATGAGATAAGATTTGTCTACTGTTACGCAAAGTTGGCAATGCAGTTTGGTTTTTGTCAGTTTCCAAGGACTGTATTTATTTTAAGTGTTCTCGAATTCCTAATAATTTTAATGAAATATCCGCCAATGTACCGGGCCAAAAACATGTTATATCATCTTCAATGTAGCCTAATTATTTCTAAACTCGTTTTCTTTGTAAAACTGATCTAGTTTGTTGATTATTGGTACACGTGAAACGTTAGAAAAGTACTTACTAAATATTATTTTAATGGATCTACAAATGTTCAACAAACGATTGTATTTTGTCATTCAGGGTTTGAAATAAATCTACTACAGTTTTAATTAAATTAATTAATTGAACATAATACATAATATTGTTTTATTTAAAACTAACCTAACTTTACAATTAGTAGTTTTCACCGGTAAGAATTTTGATTTTTACAATTTCATATTTTGTTTATATTTTAGTTTTTCAGCAAGGTAATAAAAATTATTTTGTCCATATATATTTCACATTCTAAATATGAAAACATGTGCATGTCAGCAAGCCATTTTGAAATTTGATGTTTTCACTTGCTTTTAACTGTTAATAGCCTCTATTACAAAATAGAAACGTATTTTATAATCTCTTACATAAAAGGCAATGTTCTGACTGACTGATCAACGTACAGCCCAAACTATAAAACCTAGAGACTTGAAATTTTGAGGATACCTTCGTTTTAACATGTAAGCACGTACTAGAAATGATTTTGCAAAAAATTGATTTTAACTCCATTAAACTACTTATCCAGTCCAAATTTAATAAACAACGTACAGTCAATACTATTATAGCTAGAGACTTGAAAGTTTCAGGGTAACTTACAACAACCATTGTAAAGATGCACTGAAAGGGTGCCATTAAACTACTGTCCAAATTTAATAATCAAAAACAGCCAATTTCTAGAGACAGTATTTTCAGGGTACTTTCTTACAACATTGTCGAGATGCACTGAAAAGAGGCACAGAAAAACGATTTTTGAGGTACAACAATTTTTATTGGAAAAAATATGTTTTTCATCTGACCTTCTTAAAACGTAACATAGTCACTCTTAAGTATAAGTAATGAAATATATTTTTCACCTTTTCCCCAAAACGCATCCCCTAAAGAGATTGAAAAAAGGTATAAAATATAAAAAAGGGGTACAATTTTGTATTGAAAAAAAATTTTTTATCTTATATTCTAGAAATATGCTATGAAACACATATTTCAACATTTTTCTGAATTCATCCCCTAAAAGAATAAAAATGGAAAAAAAGTTGTCATGGGAGAAAAAAGAGTGTTTTCATTGGAGAAAAATATTTATTATCAAATTTTCTTAAAAGTAAACAACATATTTTAAAACACAAATTATGATACACGCAATTCAGTATTTTCCCCCGAATTCAACCCCTAAAAGGACAAAAATATAGAATAGGTATAAATGTTTGTATTGGACAAAAATATTCTTGATCAGATTTTCTTAAATTCGAATGGAACACGTTTGAAGACAATAAAACAACATATTCAGGTTGTAATAATTTTTTCATATTCACTATAAAATAATCACGAGTTTAGATGATCAAGCTTTTATTATTATATTTTTTATGTTCCTAAATTATTACATTACTGAAACAGTTTAAGTTTCGTGGGCGAAGCCGCGACGGGTAATGCTAGTATTAATATAATATTATAAGGGTAATATAATAAGGTAAGGGACTGGAAGATGTTATGAGCAGCTTTACAAGTTTCAAATAATTTTTAAATCTAATTTTATGTCATTATCCTTCACTGAAGAATGACTTTCAAGGGTTCCTATTGCCCTGTGACCTTGTAGCACATTTCTGAAATGTAAACTTACAGCGTCTTCTCCAGTACTAGCCTCTTCATAAAGTCTAGGATTTGGAGGATCCCAATTCATTATTGAGGCACTTGCATGCGCTTACTCATGTCACTTATCATTAAGGTTTGCCCACATTTGGCCAGCTTTTTCTTGTTCGGCAAGTTTCCGCTTATTTACATGCTTATTCATGGGAACATAAGTAGCTAGGGTAATGATGTCCGCCCACACACAGAACAGGTAATACTGGTAGGTTACCAGGTATCCCTGGGTTCCGTTTCATATTACCATTACGCTGGTGTCATACAGTCCATTACAGTGGTCGCTATACACTTTAGCCAGGCTATGTAGAGTAGTGAATGTGTGTCTTGAGTAGATGAATGAGTGTAGTATGAGCTAGAGGTACGGTGGGATCGCTAAACCCATCAGCTGCTCATTTCAGCTGCCTCCGCCGGCTGACATTATTCTTAGGTGAAAAGTATTGCAATGACATTTCGCACTTAAGTGTAATTTCACCTGTATACAGAAGTCCAGTATACCTAAGATTTTATTTTAAAAACTGTATTTACACAAAA